>JABACO010000009.1:4769002-5252217 GCA_013339895.1 Ephydatia muelleri | reverse complement strand
ATAATGAGGACCTTTTTTATATGTTAAAGTACCACACACACACACACACACACACACCCACACACACAGTACTCTTGTACACACCAGTTATACATGTGGCAAACAATACACCTGTCTGATGATGATACAAACACTCTCACTCACAAACATTGTAACATGAGCATGCATTATATTCAATTTAACTGCATTTGTGCATGTTTGTACAGACCACTGATTCTATTAATTCATGCACCAAGCTTCCTGTACATGTATCGTGTCTCCGGATTGAATACATTGTGTTCCCCATCTGGTACTCTAAATGTACACATACATTGCACTATTGCATAACACACACACCCACTGTATAAATGTGGCAATTCACACGCAAAAATGCTCACGCAGGGCACACACAATAAAATACAGATGCACAAACACACATATGACATACACACATAAACACACACACATACAGACCACACCAACACACACAGACACACACTCACATACAGACACGGACACACACAGACACAGGCACAGACACACAGGCAAACATGAAATACACATACAGTAGACACACACACAGACACACACACACAGACACACACAGACACACACACAGACACACACACAGACACACACAGACACACACACAGACACACACACAGACACACACACAGACACACACACAGACTCACACACAGACAAACAGGGGACAGTAGAAGCTGATGAAGGAGAAAGAATAGAGTTCAGGGATCCACCCCAATAGTATGACTCTGAAGAACATGAGGGTCCAGTTGTATCGAAATCCAGTTGGACAACCACAAGAAGTGGAAGGATATCTAAACCACCTGACTAATTAACAGACATTACTGTGAAATGGGAGATGTAGTAGTTGAACTATTATTAGGATGTGCATGTGCATGATGCTCTACTATTAGAATTGGTGGTATTTATACGGCAGGTGGGGAATCACAGAGGTATTTGGCACAGACTAACATTGTTTAATCTCTCTGTGCCGTAAATAAACCTCAGCGATCCCTCTACAGCGTCTGAAGTTTGCACTGGAATGGTCATATAGAAAAAGTAAATTAATGCCCTTCGCTGAATATATTTGCAATTATCAGTGGCTGTACTTCATTATAAGTATTGCACAACCACAGGACTGCTGCACACAGCCACATTTTTACACTTTAGTTTCCCTTCAAAGAATACAAACACGGCTGATGCCACAGGGGTGAGCTAAGACCATGTACATTGCTCAATAGCTCACCACTGCCTTAAATATCATATAAGTGAAATCTGTATTTTAATAGACAGCAATTACATTTCCCTTTTGAAACTTGTCATACAATAATCTGCAATGAGTATTATCTTCACATGCACTGCACTGCACAATTTCATTTGCATTGACACACCTTCAGTGTTATATTGTAGTGCAACATTCTGTCTTAATCAATAGCAAGAAGGCAAGCAATGACATTAGACTGACCCATGTGGCTTGCTGCTAGTGGCTACACACTCTATTCTCTCCGCAATACTGGAGTAAAAATTTTCCACAATGTGCCCGTTGCATTTTGCGATGAATGAGCTTTGCGTAATTGTAAGGGAGTTACGCTGCAGACTGATAAAACTTAAAGTATCCAATGCATGGCACCCCCCAGTGAAGTAGAATTGCTAATGAATAAGGCTGAAATTGTGATGCTGTTGTTTGCAGGTCTAGCGAAGGTGGAAAGAACCAGCTATATCCCTTCTCCCATTCGAATAGCAGAGTTACAATTGGATTGGAAACTTTGTGAGATGAGGACTTGATTTGAGGCGGCATAATCAGCCTCTGCAATTACCTAGCCTGCACCAAAACAATGAAGCCCATCCCATGTACAGCAAAATCAGATCATGTCTCACTACACTCGTTGCCATGACCTCTCTTTTTCGTCCAGTAAGACATGTGATGCACTCACAGTGTCCACTGATCCTTGGCTCAAAAAAATATGGTACCATTAACAGCACAGATATCCATAGCAATGAAAACAGAAGACCAGTGATGACACAAAGATCTAAGTTTCAATTGTTTAATCATTATTTTTTAAACCAGTGTATTTTCAGAAGGGAACATACCAAGAGGGTGAAAATCTTAAACATGTTTATCAAACCTGATACATGGTACCTAAACATATAATAGTCTTACATACTTAAAGTCATGCATGCTAGGTTCCTTTCAAGATGTTAGGTGTCATGCTGTACAGTTACAGTTGGTAGAGAATAGAAATCTAGGCAATATGTGCTGCTAATGTCATCTACAATTGCACGGAAAAGTGTTCATTTCAACAATACACGTTGTTTCAGCTATAGGTATAGTTGCATCAAAAACAGAAGCAATATATACTTCAGCAGACATGTGACCATCCCACCTCCATCACTGACATAAATATACCAGACACAATAAAGCACAATATGAATAGACACTAACACAAGGTTTCAATATGTAACAACTGCACTTGCACAAGCAAGAAATTAATGTTCTAGCATCGGAGGGTAAATTAATGTTCTAGCATGTACTTGCATCTTTGCCCCTCTAAGCAACATCCTGACCTCCATGTACAGGTTGAGCAACGTGTGCAAGAAAATTGCGATATCCCATAAACCATAAAGTTAACAAATAACATCTCAATCCTTCTTACAATATTGCATGATGGCATAGAGTGTACTTGTGATGTATAATGGTGCAGAGAATCTTGGCCTCAGTGTGCATGGACATGTAGAGGTTGACCTTGACGCGCAGTGCATCTGTCACTTTGATAATACAGGATTATGTGTATGGATAAATGAACTATACTATAATTCAATAACTAGTTAGCCTCACCTGTCCTATAGTTTTTGCATTGACACCGTCCACTCTCAAAAACCTTCATTCTCCTCACACACGTCCACCTTACCACAGTCCTTCCTCCTCCCCAACCTCTACTCCCTTACCCACCTCTTTGCACTTACTACACTCCACACTTTTTACCTTACCTGCTTTATTAGCCTTACCCACATCTCCTTACTTCCCTCCTCACACACCTCTTCTCCTGCCTCCTCTCCGTACCCACCTTAACTTCTTACTCTTGCTCCTCACGCCTCCCTACCTGCCATCCACCTCTCCTAACTTACTCCCTTCCTTGTCCCACCGGTATCTCTCTCCAAACTCACCTTCTATACTACACCTCACCCCTGGCCACACACCTCCCCCTCCAGACATGTCTGCAGCACTCTCCTCTCCACCTTCCCTTTTCACACACCACATTCCTCACCCTCCCACCAACACCCCTCTCATTACCCACTTCCTCTCTTCTCACCACTTATCTACATCCCATCTCCACACTCCACCCACCTCACTCTCATCATGATCTCTTTAACTCCCTGCTTCACCTTGCCCGTCTACCCTCTGTTCACCACATTTCCTTACATTTTACCCCACTCTCCTTTTGTCGATCTTCACATCTCCCCTCCCCATCTATCCTCTCCACACTCAACTGCGCATTTGCATTCTCTCTCTCCCTTAAGCCCTTAGCTCCCCTTTTCTCATCACAATCCTCACCTCCCATCTTTTACGTTACCTCTTCCCCAAACACGCATCGCCTTCACTTGCTTTCCTCACTCCTTCACCAAATTCTCTCTCCTCATCCCCATATGTCTCCTCTTTCCCTACCCACCTACCTCACCCCTTATTTCATCTCTCCTACCTCCCACACACCTTCACCCCTCCTCCTCACCCCTACCACATCGCTATCCTACCATCCCACACACCTCTTTACATCTTCCCCTGCTCTCCACCTTTTAACACATATCATTAACCTTACCACATCTTCCCCTCCTCTTCACCTTTTACCTCCTCACCACCTGCCCCTCTCCTCACCCACATTCTCCCCTTACCCACTACTTTCCCATCTCTCCTACCACCTCATTCTCTTCGGGTACACCTCTCTTCCCTCCAGTCCTTTTCCTACCCACTTCATATACTCCCTTATATAACCTCACCTACACCTCTCCACTTTAATCTCTTCACTCAACTCTCCCGTCTCCTCCATCCTTCCACTCACTCCTGTCTCAGTCACGTCCCCTCCATCACCCACTACCTCCTCCCGTTTCACCATCTCTCCTCAACTTACCTTACTTTGTAAAACACAGAAAATACACGCGCGCGCGAATGAATACGTCCCGGCAGAGGTTAACTTATTATAATCTTTTTGTCATCCATATGTTAGGGGGCGTGCGCCCTCCATGCCCCCCCCCCTAAATCTGCCACTGCACCTCAGTACCCTCATTAACCTCTCTCCACCTTCACTCTCCAAACGATTTTCCTTCTCATCCACCAATTAAACTTGCCCACATCTCCTTACTCTCCTGCTCGCATGCCTCCATTCTTTACCTCATCCTCAGTCTCTATCCCTCACCACTGACTTCTCTCCTTACTGACCTCCCTTTTCCTACATCCCTCACCATAACTCACACCCACCTCACATCAACTTCTCTCTTCGCATATGCACACATGCGCACACACATGCATATACATATACACAAGCATATAAATGTACATACACCATATGCATATACACACATGTGTACACACACATACACATGCATACACACAAATGTATGCACATGCATATACACATGCATATACTTACACACACTTGCACACACACACACACACACACACACATGCACCTCACCCATCAGCAGAGGAGGAATGAGAAGATGGAAAGAAGGAGTGTAAGTAAAATGTATGGAGGGTGTGGGTGAAGAGGGTAGATGGGCCAGGAGAAGAGTGAGAGGAGACATTGTGATGATAGAAGAGTGTGGGGTTGGAGAAAGTAAGGAAGCGAGAGGTAAGGAGAAGATGATGAGAGAGTGTGAAGTTGGTGGGAAGTGTAAAGATGGGATGATAAGGAGAGGGATGTGGTGTGGTGTGTGAGAGAGGAATGTGGGAGGGGGAGTGTAGATATGTTATTCCCATACATTGCTATAGTACAATTACAACACGCTTAGGACTAGGCATTGCACCGCGGAATGATTTTAAAAGTGGAGAGGGTGCATGGGAGGCTGACATCTTTCTATCTGGCAAGCAAAAATGAAGAATTGCATACAGCTATAACGTGAAGTTAGCTTACATGCATATGATTTACAGATCCAAAATGTCATAATCATAAACAACAGTTTGAAAAATATTTTTTTTTAGACGAAAAGGTGGGGGAGGGGGGGAGCGTGGCTTTCGTCGCCCAGCTAACGTAATATTAATGCACACCCTTTTATGGCCAATATTCAACTGACCAAAGCGCTTTTTATTTCCATTTTCGCGCCACGTGCGGTTGAAACGTAAATAAATTAGCTGAGCATTTTTGCTGAGAGTCACAAACTTCAATTGGTGTAATTGCACAAGGCCAATGTAGTAGTCAGCAAAAACTACTGAAAGCAGATGCCTATCTTCAGGTCAGAGGACGGAATTATGACTTATATTTTGGTCTATGCTAGCTGCATGTACTAAGTATCCTTTGTGGTTGCGTGCACACTAATCTGTTTTCTTTTGTTCCAATCCTCACTCGTTTTGTTCTACAGGAAAATGCTGCAAGGCTACATTTTAACCAAAGTGTGTTATCCCGCTGGAAACTGGAAAGTACTCGCGCAAGGATGGAATCAGGTAAAATATATTTTACACAAGGCTAGAACTGGTTATGTGTACATTCATCTGCCTGAACGTACATGTATATGTCCCCTTTTAGTATTAATATAAAGCTTTTTAGTCGAAACTTTACATGTGCATCTTAATGCTTTGTGTGGGACCTTGTCTCTAGAACCTGTTGGGATTTGTAGGGTCGCGCTGTCTATGGTCATCAGGGTCAACAACGTACACTAGCCAGTCTGCCGCTTATTTTGCCCTAAAACGTAGCTACCAATATTATTTCTCAAGGACCTTTTTAGTTCTAGATATTCCACTGGCTATTCAAAGCAATTGGAGACCTATTCTAGATATCAAATATGCACCACTGTCATCTATTATAGATATCTAATATAATGTAGCTGTCATGGTAAATTTGCTGAAACAGTATAAAATATTATTCATGTCAGTTATACAGTGTATTTATTAACAATGTATTCTTCACTCTACAGCAGTGATGCTCATTTTGTCTGTGTGGATCTGGACTGTTCAAATAGTTAGGTGAAAATCCATTTGATTTTCTTTCTAACTGATTGTATTCATTAATTTTTATCACAGGTGTTTAGGCCAGGCATTGCTGAAAGTATGCTATGAACATAACCTTCTTTAGTAGTGTGTTGTGATGTTGTGAAATGTGCTGGGTTGGGGAGGGTGGGATGAAGGACACTACTCCACACCTGCTTCCCATTTTTGCACTCATATCTCTTGCCTTCCCTCTCCACACCTTCCCCATCCAATTTCATCCATTTCCCCCTCCAACCCCTCATCAACTCCTTTACAAATATCATAATCCCCAGCTTCTTACTCTCCTCTCCTACATTATTGTTCACTCTCAGCATTCATTTCCCCACTCACCAGACCTCCACCCGGCTTCTCATTTACCTTTCCTCACAGCTGACACCTCCCCTCTTCACACCCCTACCTTGTTCTGGTTGGCTCTCAATGTCCACCACACCAGTTTCACTCTCCTCGTCACCCATCAGCCTAGTCCTCTCCTGAGCACACCTCCCTCTCTGCCTCCCTCTCCTTACCTCTGCTATTCCACACCTCCCCTATTCATCCTTCCACAATTACCTGACTCACTTCCTCTTTTCATCCACACCCACTGCTCCCTCACATTCCCCTTTCCTCACTCATGTCTCTTCTCCCGCCCTCACTCTGTCCTGTCCACATTTTCCCACTCTCCTTTCTCGCCACCTACATCTCACCCCACTTCTCCTTGCCCCGCCTATCCTATAGTATCTCATTTACATCTTCCTCTCAGACCTTACCACATCCTCCTCCCTAACCTCTACTCCCTTACCCACCTCTTTGCACTTACTACACTCCACACTTCTTACCTTACCTGCCTTATTAGCTGCACCCACATCTCCTTACTTCCTCACACACCTCTTATCCTGCCTCCTCTCCGTACTCACCTCTCTTACTTACCTTCTTACTCTGGCTCCTCGTATCTGCCACCCACCTCTTCTAACTTACTCCCTTCCTTGTCCCTCCCATATCTCTCTCCAAACTCACCTCTTCAAACACACCTCCCTCTCCAAACATGTCTGCACTCTTTTCACACACCACATTCCCCACCCTCCCACCCACACCCCTCTGCGTTACCCACTTCCTCTCTTCTCACCACTATCTACCTCCTACCTCCACACTTCACCACCTCTCATGATCTTAACTACCCTCCTTTCTCCAACCCCACACTCAACTGCACACCACCTCTTTGCATTCTCTCTCACTCAAGTCCTTAGTTCCCCTTTTCTCACCACTATCCTCACCTCCCATCTTTTACCTTACCTCTTTCCCCAAACACACATCCCCTTCACTTGCTCTCATGCCCGCATGTCTCCACTTTCCCAACCCACCTTCCTCACTTCCCTTATTCATCTCTCCTACCACCACCTACATCTCACCCACCCCTACCACATCCCTATCCTACCATCTCCACATTCCACTCTCCTCGTCAACCTTCCTTCTCAACTCAGAACACACCTGTTTAACCGTACAGCATCTTCCCCTCCTCTCCACCTTTTACCTTCTCACCACCTGCCCTTCTCGTCACCCACCTCCTCCCGTTACCCGCTACTTTCCTACCACTTCTTTCTCATCTTGTATACCTATCTTCCATCCTGTCCTTTCCCCGCCCACTTCCTCCACTCCCTTATATAACCTACACCTCCCCCACTTTAATCTCTTCACTCAACTCTCCCCTCACCTGCATCCTTCCACTCACTCCCATCTCATTCACCTCCCCTCCACCACCCACTTTTCACCATCTTTCCTCAACTTACCTCTCTCCCACACCCACAATCACCTCCTCTGAACCCACCTCAGTACCTCATCAGCTCCTCTCCACCTTCACTTTCCCCATCGATCTTCCTTCTCCTCCACCCATTTAAATTTGCACACATCTCCTTTCTCTCCTCCTTGAGTGCCACCTCATCCTCAATCTCACCACCGCCTCCTCTCCTTACTGACCTCCCTTCTCCTACATCCCTCACCTCCCCACCCACATCTCAACAATTTCTCTCCTTAATTATCGCCTCGCCCACCTTTTATCGACTTCCCTACGCGCACATACATACACACGCATGCACATACACACACATGCACATACATACACAAGCACATACATGCACATACATACACACATGCACATACATACACACGCACATACATACACACATGTACACATGCACATACATACACACATGCACATACATACACACACATGCACATACATGTACACACATGCATACATAAACACATGCAACAAACACATACATGAACATACATATGCACACATGTGTACATAAACACATGCACATATGATAAATACATGCACATCCTAAACACGCATGCACATACATACACACATCTACATACATATACACACATGCATACATACAAACACATGCACATGCAACTGCAAAATAGACAACATCAATTCAGAAATATGCGCATACATATCACGTATATACACACATGCGTACACACATAAACATACATGCATATACATACACACACGTACATATCACGCATATATACACACGCATACATAAGGTGTACACACACATGCACATGATAGGATTCTACATACAGATGATCATTTAATGTGGTACCCTGTCAAGCCATCTTTGATAAGTGTAACACTAGCTTTCCAGAATTGTTCCTTTTGAGTTGCATATGGACACAGCATTACTCTGCCATGGTAGCTTTGGCGCCAAGTAAGCAGAAATGTGGAATCTGTAATTGTTACTGTAGGTGATCAATCATTCTGAATTTGATGATGAATTTGATGAGGGGTTGGTTTCATTAATTCACTCTGTAAGGAATTATAATTAGTGCTGAGTGACCACTTTTGATCTATAATGTAGTTATGTATTATTAACATTACTGCAGATTTATGAATTGATGTTGCCTCTGATATTTATTTATTTTGCAGTTGTGTGTCGAATTAAGACTAAATGTTTGGTGGGTATGTCAAACACTGAGCCAGGAGTAAGGTTTTATCCCTTGTAATGTGGCTGTTTCATGAAATGTTTTCACTTTCATCAATTGGTCATTGCAGTCCATTTATATTACCAGTGTACCAGGTACCCAAACGAAGTAATATTGAATTAAAAAAATTATGCAACTTAAAACACTTATAATAGAAATGTAAGACAAGACACCCATGTGTTGTTTCTTCATTGGGTCTACAGTACCTCTGTTTTTTTTTTTCCTACATGACAAGGTTAGAAACATTCATTTTCCATGCCTCCCCCCTTCCCTTCCCTCCTCCCCCTTCCCTTCCCTCCTCCCCCTTTCCTTCCCTCCTCCCCCTTCCCTTCCCTTCTCCCCCTTCCCTTCCCTCCTCCCACTTCCCTTGTCCTTGCATATCTGTAACAATTAAATGACTGATAGAGGGAACAGGGATGAAGCAAACCTTTGAAGAACCCTGGTGTATGTCTGACATGGGTCTGATGGTGAAATAGCAGCATGCAATGGGAAAGCTCACACCTTAGTACATCACATATCTTATCTCCACAGATACACCATTGTGACCTGAAAAGAAGAGGCCTTTAAGGATATGATTTAATCCTCCAGTTGCATATTGTCCATGCCCACATATATAATGCATACACACCTGACAACATGCACAACAGAATTCATTTAATTTTAAATCATTTGAACATGCATCATTTATTCTCTCTCTCTCTCTCTCACTTCTAAGAAGTAACTTTAATTGCACTGTACATCTGCATGAGTGGATCACTTAACATGTCCACTCCCACCTACAAGGCAGTGGTTGGCTGCACAAAATTCATAAAGGCACACACACATATGCACACACACTACCACATACACGCACATACATGCTCGTGGTGTGTGTGTGCATGTGTTTGTGCGTGTGCGTGTGTGTGTGTGTGTGTGTGTGTGTGTGTGTGTGTGTGGTGGGCATATTATTTGTGGCATATACATTTACATATGTGTGTGTGCTGGTCGTGCCACACAAGACATACTCACAGACACCCCTCCTCCCCACCACATCACTGTACACACATAACACAAACAAGCACACACATGCACACACACACAAACACATAAACTGTACAGAAACTTTATAAAGGTATAAAGGGAGGCTAAGATCCGAGTGTGTCTGTCTGAACACAATATTTCAAGCACTCGTAACGCTTTTGAACTAGAAACTGTCACAAAACTACAACATTATATGCACACAAAAAATCGAGCTTTGCACATTAAATAAACAAGCATTCCAGCAAAGCCTTCAAAGTTCTGGAAGGCCTCGGATAGGTATGAAGGCTTATAGACTAATTCAGAGTATTAGGTTGTATGATGGCCGTCCAACCCTCTATTTGTAACTCTCATGGGACCTTCATGCTTCACAACTAGTTTGTCTGTTTAATCTGTCTCAGCAATTGAGAGGTGTTTTTCAAAGTTGTCTGAACCAATGCTGTGATAAAGATGGTGCTCCCATTTACCTTATGGTCTCCGGGGGAGGAGGAGGTAAGAGTGTGTGTGTGTGTGGAGTTGGGCTTCAGAGAACAGACACATGCTGTGCACAATAATGGTTGTTCAATTTGTTAGACGCCATGCTCAAAGAGTAGTGGTATGGTGCTTGAGGAGTGGAGAGAATGATGGGTGAAAGGAGGAGTGTATAAGTGCATAGTGTGTGTCAAACTAACAGTAGGGGGGGGGGGGGGGGGCACTGTGTCTGGCTCTTTGTACATGTGTAAATTGTTTTTTGAGTGTGTTGCATGTGTGTGTGTATGCTGTTGGTTATGTACTTGATTGTATCATCAAAAAGTGCTCTCCTTTTGTCACAATTATGCTTAGTAGTAACACTAATTCATGAATCAAGTATGACTACATTCTCCTACAATTGTTAAGGATATATAAATTAACTAGTGCAATTAGAGCGACTCCTGTTTTTTCCTTTATTTGTTGCAAAGAATCACCCTCTGCCACCATGTTATGTTGCTTCTATTTGGCGAGGCTGGTGGTTGCAGCTATGTGGCAAAGTGATTCATAGGTATGTAAGTGTGTCTTTGGGGACTGTTTTGGTGCGTGGTGGTGTGAGTGGAGGTGTGGTGTAGTGTTTAAATTTGCCAATCATCCCAAGTGGAAACATGGCATTCACAAACCATACAAATCTAAGGAGCTATATCATATAATTCAATTCCAATTCGCCTCTTATCAAGAAACCACATAACATGTTATTCCCATATGTTATCATCAGACAAAGTGCTGATTATATGAAAAAGGCCTACATTATCCAGAGGTGCATAGTAGCATTGCCCTGGTAATTAGGACCACAGACGTGCCTACACCAAGCACCTCCTGCTTTCATTAGTCCCTCTCAAAGGTGCAGGGACTTTTATACAATTAAAGTGCCTTTCATTAGCTGCCATTGCACGGAACACCTTAACATTTCAGGTCATTCCGAAGTGGCCACTACATCATGTGTATACCCACACCACAGCAATGGAGCAAACCTGCCTCCATCTCTAGTTTACACAGGTCTGTGCTAATTGATGAGTAAGGTAATGTTAAGGCCGGCATACACGGGGCGACTTCCTGCCGATTTGTCGCATGCAACTCAAATGAATGTTCCGCAAACCATCAGTAAACTAAACAATTACGGAACTTTTACCCATATTCATTCGAGTTGCATGCGACAAGTCGGCAGGAAGTCGCCCCGTGTATGCCGACCTTAACATGCCTTAATGACACCTATGAACACCACCCACTCTAAAGCACAGTCTCTCTATTTACATGTGTAGCAATTGAATCTGCTTAACTGCCTGCCACCAACAGCAGCCACACTCCTTAACAGTAAACGCCCCCATCCCACCCCTCATTGAATAGACATGAGGTGTGTGTGTGTGTGCATTGTGTGTGTGCATTGTGTGTGTGTGCTATGTGTGCACACGTGTGTGTATATCTGTGTAGTGTATGGTGCGTCTATAGGTACAATGTGTTTGTCTATGTGTCGTTTGTTTGTGGTGTGTTTTGTGTGGTTAGTATATCTGCATGTGCAGTGTTTGTGTATGTGTGTGTAGTGTGTATATCTGCATGGTATATGTGTGTGTGCATATCTGTAGGTGCAGTGTGTTGGGGGGGGGGGGGAGGGTGTTGAGGCAAAGGAGACAGAGTTAGAACAACATGAAGCCAGGGATTAAATGTCCGCCTACTCCCTTCCAAAGAGTGTGCATGCAGGTGTTAGTCCATGTATTTAGACCAAGGTCATAGACGACACAAAGGAGCTCTGCACCATTGGCACTAAAAAGGTTAATCTGTAAAACGTATCTGAAGAAGAAGGTGAGGGATCAGGCACGATGGAAATGACCACATGCCTAGGAACGCTCTCTTACTCATCATACCACCGATAAGACGTGCGATAATTGGCATAACAATTGCGTCACAAAAGGGGGGGCCCCGTATGTTATTACTCAGTCCTAAGCTTACGTGGTTCTGCACTCGAGTCCCTAAGCACTCCCGTACTTGGGGAGTGCATCACCTACATGGAAGAAATAAAAAAGTAACTGCGATCGATTTGGATTGTCTTGTTGCGTGCTACATCATTCTGGAATCATTGCGCAATTGAGCAGTAAAAATCACACATGTCTGATTTTAATAAGCAATGACACAATGGTTTTACAGAGGATTTTTAAATCCTTTATAAATCAAAACATGATTCGACCCATTTGTTTTCTGTGATATGTGATGTAGCAAGTCGACAGGAAGTGCAAAGATCCACGGTGAGGAGTGCAGATCAATACTGCTGATATACGTGGTGAAAATGTGATCTGCACCGCCATGCGATAAAACATGTCCCTGCATGCGGGACATAGTAAGAGGTCAATTCATCCGTGCCTACGCTCTTCATTCGTCGAGCTGCAGGTAGCCTATAGCTAAACGAAGACTATGTAAAGAACAACTCACAAAGGCAGGAGGGGGCGGGGAAACCCTCCCACTATTAGTGTCGAAGTGTTGAGTGTGAAATAGAAGGTGTTCATGTTACGGTATGGATGTTAATGCGGGTGAATCGCTATAACTTCCCAACGGTTAACGCTATCGACTTCCTAATTTCAACACTTCATACTACACCATTTCACTACGGGAAAACTTATTTTGGGGCCTTGCACTAGTTCCTTGGTGATGCTACAAAGTCCGATACCCCATGGGGTTCAAAACCGCCACATCTTCAGCTAGGAGACTTTAAATCGCTTCAAATTCAGTATGCACGTACAGGGGTCCTGTTGCTATTGATGTGTTCAGTTCGTTAATTTTTACTCCATCGGTCACGGAGATACAGCTGTGCAAAGTTAATGCACATTTCCCGCTCGATTGCACCATTTTTGCATGCAACCCGTGTTCCATTCTCCCAATCCACAATAAATTTTGATAACTTCTTTGTTCCGCCCATTTCTCCCTTAAACTAAGCTAGCCGTTCCCAACTGTTTTTGTCTCACTCAGGCAGTGATTTTATGCGGGAAAGTTAAAAGAAGAAGAACGCTGCTCAGTTCCAGACGATCGTACCAAATTAACGGACCCCCCAGTATAACCTTGCGCCTCCCACGTCGCCGGCAGTATTCAAAACGGCAGGCGTAAGGCTATTTGCTACGCACTCACATCATCCTCTAGTCGTGTAATAAAGCTTTCCTATTTGCCATCATCTTGCTAAAATCATCGTCTTATATCTGCCACGCCCACTCGGCTACGATTGCAATGATTTCGGTCTCACACAACTTTCAGCTCACACATAGTACATGAACTCATGCTGGCTCCCACTTGTGCACACACTTGCATTGTTGCGTACATGGCCCTGTACACTATCGTATGGCATATTTTCTTATACACAACCACACACACACACACACACACACACACACACACACACACACACACACACACACACACACACACACACACACACACACACACACACACACATGTACAGCGTACTTGCACACACCAGTTATACATGTGGCAAACAATACACCTGTCTGATGATAGTACAAACACTCTCACTCACAAACATTGTCACATGCACATGTACATGTATTCTATTCAATTCAGCTGATTGCATTTCAATTTGTGTACCAAGCTTGCATAACACACACATGACATACACACACAGACACACACATGCACACACACACACATGACATGCACACACAGACACACAAATGCACACACACAGACACACTAACGCACACACACACATGACATACACACACAGACACACAAATGCACACACAGACACACAAATGCACACACAGACACACTAACGCACACACACACATGACATACACACACATGCAGACACACAAATGCACACACAGACACACTAACGCACACACATACACACACACACAGGCACACACAGACACATGACATACACACACAAACACACAAATGCACACACAGACACACTAACGCACACACACACAGACACACACATGACATACACACAGACGCATACAAACACACACACACAGACACACTAATGCACACACACACTCACACAGACACACACACACAGACACACTAACGCACGCACACACACACACAAACGCACAGACACACACATGACATACACACAGACGCATACAAACACACACACTGACAAACGCACACACACACACTAACGCACACAGACGCATACAAACACACGCACACAGATACACAGACACACACATGGACACACAAAACACATATGACAAGCACACGCACACACACACATGGAAATACACACTAGCACACACAGACACACATGCACACACACATGCATGAAATACACACTAGCACACACATGCACACACAGGCACACACAGACACACATGCATACACACAGACGCATTCAAACACACCCACACAGACACACTAACGCACACACACACATGACATACACACAGACGCATATAAACACACACACACACAGATACACAGACACACATGCACACACACACACCAGCACACACATGCACACACAGGCACACACAGACACACATGACATACACACACAGACACACAAATGCACACACAGACACACTAACGCACACACACACACAAACGCACACAGACACACACATGACATACACACAGACGCATACAAACACACACACACAGATACACAGACACACACATGGACACACAAAATTAAACACACAACACACATATGACAAACACACACACACACACGTACACACACACACACATGGAAATACACACTAGCACACACACACACATGCACACACACATGCATGAAATACACACTAGCACACACATGCACACACAGACACACTAACACACACAGACACACAAATGCAAAAAACAGACACACAAATGCACACACAGACACACTAACGCACACACACACACAGACACACAAATGCACACACAGACACACTAACGCACACACACAGACACACTAACGCACACACACACAGACACACAAATGCACACACAGACACACTAACGCACACACACACACAGGCACACACACACATGACATACACACACAGACACACAAATGCACACACAGACACACTAACACACACACACAAACGCACACACAGACACGCACATGACATACACACAGACGCATACAAACACACACAGACACACTAACGCGCACACACACTCACACAGACACACACAGACACATGACATACACACACACAGACACACTAACGCACACAGACACACACATGACATACACACTGACGCATACAAACACACACACAGACACACAGACACACACATGACATACACACAGATGCATACAAACACACACACACAGATACACAGATACACACATGGACACACAAAACACACGACACGCATATGACAAACACATACACGCACACACACACACGTACACACATGGAAATACACACTAGCACACACAGACACACATGCACACACACATGCATGAAATACACACTAGCACACACATGCACACACAGACACACATGCATACACACAGACGCATACAAACACACACACCCAGACACACTAACGCACAAATGCACATACAGACACACATGACATACACATACAAAAACACACAGACACACTAACACACACATGACATACACACAGACGCATACAAACATACACACACAGATACACAGACACACACATGGACACACAAAACACGACACACATATGACAAACACACACACGCACACACACACACGTACACACACACATGGAAATACACACTAGCACACACAGACACACATGCAGACACACATGAATGAAATAACATGCACACACAGGCACACACAGACACACATGCATACACACAGATGCATACAAACACACACACACAGACACACTAACGCACACACAACACAAACGCATACACAGACACACATATGGCATACACACAGACACATACAAAAAAAAAACACACACACACACACTAACGCACACACAGACACACACATGACATACACACAGACGCATACAAACACACAGATACACAGACACACATGGACACACAAAACACACGACACAGACATATGACAAACACACACACACATGCACACACACATGAAAATACACACTAGCACACACAGACACACATGCATACACAGGCACACACGAAATACACAGACACACAGGAACATACACACACGACAGACACATACACACAGAAACACACAGACACGCAGACTTGCACACAGACTCGCACACACAAAATACATATAGACACACATGCACAGACACAACAGACACACACTCACAGATACACACACAATACACACAGACACACATACAGATACACACATGCACACAGACACACACACAGATATACAGACGCACACACAGGCTCGCACATGTGCACAGACACGTGTTACACAAAGCACACACTGTTGTTCATGTGGAAAAAAACAGTAGTGCTCTCTGATAATGATGGTACACACATTTTCTCTCACTGAATGCCTTCTCTGCACATGCATTTTTGATCTATCCATTGAACAGCTCATGAGACCATGAGACATGTCTACACATGTAGGTACATGTAGCAACGTGTACACTGTAGTGTCATAGGAGTGGTCCTTTATGCATACATTGTGTCCTTATAGGACTGTCCCCTGACAAGGGACAAGTCATACATGTAAAGATATGCCATGCAATGGTTAGCAAACAAGCTCAAGAGGCTTCTGAGTGCTCGTGGAATGATGAATATTGCTATCCATTGTGTCTGTGTAAACTTACCACGGGCCCTGACCTACCGCAATCAGCAATGATAGGGTAATTCATCGCCAGGCAGAACCATCGCCCTTCAAAAAAAAACTGCGTGGTACATCCTTCTTCAACTAGAAGAGGCAGCACCGTGTTGTGTGTCGCACTGTACTAATTTGTATGCAGTAAATTAAATGACTACTCGTAAGGTTATAGCAAGGCACTACATACTTTGTACTTATGGTGAGGAACAGCAATCTGAGTTCATGTACACTCGTTTAATTCGCTGCATTCAATTAGTGCGACATGGGACACACAACATTGTGCTGATGAAAACAGTAGGCCTGTGAGACCTGCGATGAAATTATTGTACCTCTCTTATCGTTGCAGACCGTGGTAGGTCAGGTAAGTTTACACAGACATATCGATTGCAAGCTAGTAACGATATTCATTATACTGTACTCCGAAAAGGCTTTTTTACAGGTCAGACGAGCACTTGTACAGAGTGCTAGATGAGAGAAGAGTATACGTCTGCTTGCAACAATACAGAGGAAACACACAGATATTGGTGTGTGTGTGTGTGTGTGTGTGTGTGTGTGTGCGCTCAGGATGTACAGACGCATTTGCACAACATATACACATGCATCAGGGTGTGTGAACCAACATGAGGGCATGTTCATGTACTCTGTGTGAGCTAAATATTGTATGGGCAAAGAGAGACTCAAGTCTCTGCAACTGGTACACAAGCCACCTAGCTGAGTAGTGGAGGCATAAAGAATGATAAGAAGTTGTTCAAGGATCAAGGATTTTGCCAAACAGGAAAGCTTTATTACACAATTGTACTTAACTACAAAAAGATGGATGTGAGTGTGTAAGAACTTAAAGTCTTATGCACGTTGCTGCAGGGACCCTCCACACACACACCACAATTTTTGGCCAACTGTGTAAATCTCATCAAGGAATGATAGCCGACAACAACTTTTTCGATGACAACATCGTATGCATCATGAAAATTCGTGCATCTCTACATGTAGACTTGTATATTTAATTATTCATTTTGCTCAAAAGAAATCAGCCACCCCCCCCCCCCCTTCCCCCACACACTTTTTAATATTGTACCATGGGCCCAGTGCTGTGGTGAATACAGTGATATACTTTGCCACATGCATACAGTGGTACTGGACACCAATCCTATGGGGGCTGAGGACCAATTCTTTGGGAGTATATGACATAGAGCTCACACTTTAGAGACGATACATACACATAGGTACATGTAGCTACATGTGTGTCTGTATATGTGTGTGTCTGTGTGTATGTCGTGTGTGTATCTGTGTGTCCATGTGTGTGCATGTGTGTCTCTGTGTGTGTCTGCATGTGTGTATCTATGTGTATTTCGTGTGTGTGTCTATATGAATTTTTTTGTATGAGTCTGTGTGCATGTATGTCTGCGTGTCTGTGTATTTCATGTGTGTGTCTGTAGGTGTGTTTGTGTATTTCGTGCGTGTGTCTTTGTGTGCTTGTGTGTCTGTGTGTCTGTTGTGTGTGTATGGCATGTGTGCATCTTGTGTGTGCGTGTTGTGTGTCTGTGCATGTGTGTGCGTCTGCATGTGTGTGTCTGTGCATGTGTGTGTCCATGCTTGTGTGTCCATGTGTGCCCGCGTCTGTGTGTCTGTCATGTGTCTGTGCATGTGTGTGTCTGTGAATTTTGTGTGTGTGAGTCTGTGTCCATGTGTGTCTGTGCATGTCTGTGTGTATGTCGTGTGTGTGTCTGTGTATTTCATGTGCATGTCTGTGTGTATCTCTGTGCATGTCTGTGTGTGTCTGTGTCTGTGTATGTGTCTGTCGTGTGGGAGTTTGTTGTGTGGGTCTATGCGTGCCTGTGTGTGTGTGTATCTGTGTGTGCATCTGTGTGTGTGTGTCTGTGCATGCCTGCATGTGTCTGTGTGTATGTGTCTGTGTGTGTGTCTGTGTGTGTGTCTGTGTGTGTGTCTGTGTGTGTGCCTCTGTGTATGTGTCTGTGTGTGTGTGTCTGTGTGTGTGTCTGTGTGTGTGTGTCTGTGTGTATGTTGTGTGTGTGTCTATGTGTGTGTGTCTGTGTGTGTGTGTCTGTCTGTGTGTGTGTCTGTGTGTTGTGTGTGTGTCCATGTGTACCTGTGTGTCCGTGTCCGTATGTGTGTGTGTTTGTGGGTGTATGTCATGTGTGTGTCTGTGTATCTTGTGTTGTGTGTGAGCGTTTTTGCATGTGTATTGCCACATTTATACAGTGGTGTGTGTGTGCAAGTTTGGTGTGTGTGTGAAGTGTGCAATGTTTGTGTACATTTAGAGTACCAGATGGGGACACAATGTAGTCAATCCTTGGAGACACGATACATGTACAGAAAGCTTGGTACACAAATTTACATAGAATCAGTGGTCTGTACAGGCATGCACAAGTACAGTTGAATTGACATGTGCATGTGACAATGTTTGTGAGTGAGAGTGTTTGTACCATCATCAGACAGGTGTATTGTTTGCCACATGTATAACTGGTGTGTGCAAGTACGCTGTACATGTGTGTATGTGTGTGTGTGTGTGTGTGTGTGTGTGTGTGGTTGTGTATAAGAAAATATGCCATACGATAGTGTACAGGGCCATGTACGCAACAATGCAAGTGTGTGCACAAGTGGGAGCCAGCATGAGTTCATGTACTATGTGTGAGCTGAAAGTTGTGTGAGACCGAAATCATTGCAATCGTAGCCGAGTGGGCGTGGCAGATATAAGACGATGATTTTAGCAAGATGATGGCAAATAGGAAAGCTTTATTACACGACTAGAGGATGATGTGAGTGCGTAGCAAATAGCCTTACGCCTGCCGTTTTGAATACTGCCGGCGACGTGGGAGGCGCAAGGTTATACTGCAACCATTCACTTGGGTCCGTTAATTTGGTACGATCGTCTGGAACTGAGCAGCGTTCTTCTTCTTTTAACTTTCCCGCATAAAATCACTGCCTGAGTGAGACAAAAACAGTTGGGAACGGCTAGCTTAGTTTAAGGGAGAAATGGGCGGAACAAAGAAGTTATCAAAATTTATTGTGGATTGGGAGAATGGAACACGGGTTGCATGCAAAAATGGTGCAATCGAGCGGGAAATGTGCATTAACTTTGCACAGCTGTATCTCCGTGACGGATGGAGTAAAAATTAACGAACTGAACACATCAATAGCAACAGGACCCCTGTACGTGCATACTGAATTTGAAGCGATTTAAAGTCTCCTAGCTGAAGATGTGGCGGTTTTGAACCCCATGGGGTATCGGACTTTGTAGCATCACCAAGGAACTAGTGCAAGGCCCCAAAATAAGTTTTCCCGTAGTGAAATGGTGTAGTATGAAGTGTTGAAATTAGGAAGTCGATAGCGTTAACCGTTGGGAAGTTATAGCGATTCACCCGCGATGCATTTTTATAAAATTTTTATAATATATGAGTGGTGCAATTTTCTCGTGAACTGTCCCATATCTCCTTCAGGATATATAGTGTAGTCTGTTAAGCCACAAACACCATGTGTACACTGGCACATTGTGATGAATTTAAAAAAGCACCTGGCACAAGGAATGAAATAGTACAGTAACCATTACGTATGAGGAATCAACGTAAATTAATCATAAATCAAGGCTTATATTTGAAACTAGGTCTAATGCAGAAAGGTAATCTGTAGCGTTTTGGCTATGGAATATACAAATAATATAACTGCCTTTCTGGCATGTCTTATGGTAAATACCACATGGGAGAATAGTCCTCTACATCATTTGTGCTTGGGTCCTTCTCTGGAATTATTGCCTACTGTGGATACAACAATACAAATTAATACAAAAGAGGGTACAGTTAGAGAATGCTCAACACATCTGAAGCCTTCACAGAAGGTGAAGTTTCATCCTTCAAAAATACATGTCAAGACATGCAACAGCTGTTCAGACATAATCATCACTAATTTAATGATTTGCACACTGATGATGTTTTAGTTATTCAGACGAATTCATTCCACAGTGGAATACCAAAGAAAACAACTAGCACACATGAAAACAATGAAGTTTACCTACCTCGTCTATTTCTTTGTCACTTTCAGTAATGATTGATAAAGTTTTTGCAATAGCTATATGAAATGAATTCATAATAATCATGCAGTTAAGAGCATGTAGATGATGAACATTTGAGTAAATAAAGCAGCTGTCTAATGTCACCAGTGTTAATGAAATACAACTGTCACCACGCCAAGTATGCAGAGTTGTGCAGAGTCTGCATACCACCCATATGCAGATGAGTATGTTCGTATGCAGAGGTAGGCATATGAACACACTTCAATAATACTCATCTGCATATGGTTGATATGCAGACTCTGCATACTAAATGCTGTGGCGCAGTGTGTCTTTGTGCATGTATACGTAGATTGTACTGTATTTCTGACAATCTGATGACACAACTATCTTTGGACGCTCAATCGTGGATGTGTCCTGGTTGATCAATGAGATGGGGATGAGCATTACAATGATTGTACTAGAACATTAGATCTGGATACAGCATACCTTGCTATTATCCGGTGTCCACAGAGTTTGAGATGTGGCGATTTTAGTAACTGTTCTAGAAACTAATAATACACATGCACACACAGAACACGCACACACCATCAGCATACATGTTACATCAAAACATTCCATCATTACATTTCAAGGGATGATAAACAAGTTGAGTATTATACAGGCCTCAAGTCCCCAACTTTGCAACACTTCAACTTACAGTTCAGTTTGTGTCATCCGGCGAACATAACAGAAAAGAATTGCAAAACGTTGGCTGTCTTTCAGCAGATTCTACTTGTAATAATGAAGCTATAAGATTGAACTGTGATGAACAGGATCTAGCATATAGGTGTGGGGTGTCTCAGTTAACTGTTTCACACCTCTTTAACAATTGGATTGTCATCATGGCTCAATGGCTGAGCCTTCTTATTTACTGGCCTTCTAGAGATGAAGATATGAAGAGTATGCCACAAACATTTAAAAAGTTTGATGGCAGATGCATTTTTATACTTGACAGATATATTTATAGAGAGACGATCTGATCTTGTAGCACGGTCACAAACGTGGAGTAATTATAAAACCACAATACCATTAAAGTACTTATTGGAATTACTCCTCAGGGCACTGTCTCTTTCCTTTCAAAAGCATGGGGTGGAAGAGCATCCGATAAATTTATTACAGAGCAATGTGGCATTTTAGAAAATCTGATCCCTGGTGGCATCATATTAGCTGATTGTGGCTTCACTATAGTAAACTCAGTGGGTCTTTGTTGTGCTCAAGTTGTTGTTCTTCCATTTACTAAAGGCAAAAAACAACTCAGCAGGCATGTGGTAGATTGGTCAAGGGATATATCATATGTGAGGATGCAATGTTGAATGTGTTATTTCACTCCTAAAGGCTAAGTATACAATTCTGAAGGGAGTCATTCCAAATTCACTACTAAAGAACAACTCTAATGATATTTTTTTTACAATGGATTGTATGCTAACTGTGTGTTCTGCATTATGTAGTATGTGTGAATCAGTTGTACCATTCAATTAATACATGCATGCATATCATACATGCGTCATTACTTTTTAAATTGCTGTTCACAATCAGGACAATACCATTTTCCTCTCGTAACCAACTCCATATTTAAACATGACATACATATATGATACCACTCATTTGGACAGGCAGGATTGTCGCAGCCAATCATAGGTTTACCAGTCTTCTCTGGTTTTGTACAATAGCAGCACACTTCTTCAGTTATTTGTTCCTCCTCTGCTGGAGATGATTATTTTGTTGGTACATGATGTAAATTTTTGCTTTGAGTACCACTTTCCTATAAGCTCTGGAAGAATAACTCTGAGGTAAAATGGTTGTACTTTCGCCATTACACCATGAAAAAATTCAACACATGGTTCTATATGTTCAATGTGGAGTGTCCATACTTCAAAGTGTGCAAATTGTGCTTGACACAAAAAGATTTGGGTTTGCACTTGATAGAAGTATGAGTGTTCCTTTTTTAAGCGACCAATGCAGATTCCTGGGAGTAAAATCTATAGCAGAATACGGGCATTTCAACTCTACCACACCCTTATCACAGCACTCACACATAGTTACTCCATCTGAGGATGCTCCAAGGTGTGGGTATTGTGTATTAAAAATAACAAGGTCACCCATTTGCATATAACAGAGGTACAAGCCACTTCATTTCGCAACTTTGCCTTTTATCAACAATGCTGTAATATGAGAACAGGCTCTCCTGATCCCGCCATGCAGTTGCATTGGGCACAAGTGATTTCTCCATTGTAACGGACACCAATCCATGGTCTCAAAGGTGGAGAGTTTCTTATCTGACCATGCTGAACCTGAGAGATTGATGAAGAACTGCTACATTGAAGGCAATGCTGCTAGCTAATATTTAATATGATACCTTTGCTAGAACAAGGCAAGTTTGGCTGTTGAGTTGCATCAGTGTTACATGTACAATGTACCGGTATGTCACTTACATAGCCCGCTGGAAAGTAAGCCCAGCCTCAGTACTTTTATAAGCTTTCAACGCTTTTTTGTATATGGACTTGGTGAGTAGTCAAATAAACGCATATGTCGGGGAAATCTACTGCTGGCCACGTTACTGGATCCGCTACGCGAAGGCATCCCTCGGAGCAACATACGGATCGCGCGTTAAGCCCAACAGCTTCTCTGTGTAGCGCTGCTTCTCCACAGCATCTAGCGGCTTGTAAAGCTTCGGATTCTTCAGCACACATTGTAGCTTCACAGGGAAAAAAACGCGTAGAATCATTTTGGAATCATTGCGTGATTGAACAGTAAAAATCACACGCGTTTGTTCAATCACACAAATGATTATACAGACGATTTAAAATCCTTTATAAAATCAAAACTTTGAATCGACCCATTTTTTTCCCTGTGCTTTTGAAACCGCACGATTGTATAATTTATTCATTTATGCGTGTCTATTTTGGGAGAGTAGAGAAGTGAACTTTTCATGCATAGATTTGGCACCCTGCTCTGCAAGAAGACCAAACCCGACATGCATTCTGTTGGCCCATTGTAATGTATGGTGTTCCAGGAGGTGCATCTTGATGGGAGTAGTGGCTTTTGGAAATGCTTTCCTAAACTTTCCATAAAGCTCTGTATGGCTATGGCTATTGAAAGCAAAAGGACAAATGAACCTTCAAATGGGCCTTCATTTGTACCATTTAGATATAATAAATACACTTAACTCTGCCTCATGATTACACTTTGACCAGACACTCATCAGTGGGACTGTTGGAGACCACACACCTAAATAACATAACCTGCCATATTTGCTTCACTTGTTGTAAGTGAACTGGTGCTCTCGTGACCAACAAATGCACCAGTTCTCATATTCCTGCCACAGGAAGTGCACTGAACCATTTAGGCGTAATATAGAAGCTGGCCTCAAGGAAGCCGCAGCCAAAGGAACTGCTGAGTGGCAATGGGCACTAAACAGTACCTGCGACTTTTAGCCATGCAATGATACATTGGGCACACTCAAGAACACTGCAGGGCAGCTCAATTGACTGAGAACGGATCTCAAAGCCCAAAGGGCATTCCAGTTTGCTTGACAGGTGATACTGGTGGCCCGGGAAAGCCAGGACCAGCTACAGTAGCTGGTGCAATGACCTGGATATGTTTTATCAGTGTGCTTGGCCAGACACCAGTTTGACGAATTGACTTCACCATTCTCACCCCTTTGCTGGTTTTTTTGAAAGTGCTCACAATGCTGCCGGATATTGCAAATTTCAACATGCGTATAATTATTTGGGACAGTTTCCGCGGCCACGGTTAAAATGTTATAAAAATGCATCGCGTTTGAATCGCTATAACGTCCCAACGGATAACGCTATCGACTTCCTATTTGCAACACTTCATAGTGAAATGGTGTAGTATGAAGTCATTGAAGTGTTGAAAATAGGAAGTCGATAGCGTTATCCGTTGGGAAGTTATAGCGATTCAAACGCGATGCATTTTTATAACATTCTAACCGTGGGGCAATTTTCGTGGAAACTGTCCCATTTATTTGAACTTTTATTTCTTACTTTGCATCCTTCAGCTTTGTGAGCATACCACTGAAAAGCAATAGTGTGCTTCTTGGGGACACGGGCATGGACAATAGTCAGCTTGCAGACATTCATGGTGCGTGGCAGTACTATCATCCTTTACATCTATATTGCAAGTGCTTGCTGCAGAAGTTCCTTGCACTTGTAAACTTTGTATGTATGTTTGCCGGCACGATGATCTATCACCCGTCTTCCGCGTGTTCTAAGGTAAGGAAGAGCCCCTCCTCTAAAACCGCCTTTGGTTACTCTGATTAAATAACGTAACCTTCACTATTTATTAGTCTCGTACCCACACCCAAACGATGGACATCGTATAATCATCGTTACGTACATTTGGGTCTGGGTACTACGACACTATGGCTGGACATAACATGAAGCGATCTTCAGATGCGAAGCGAAGTGCAGATCGTCGTCCTACAATAATAGAGGTTGGTTGCATTTGTAAGCAACCTTTTTCATGTGTCCAGATAAGTGGATCTCGTATTGATTGGTGTTTCCTGAAATCCAGATGGGGGAGGGTATATATAAGGGAGATGGCTATAATTAGAGAATTCCAGGCATGACTGCTTTATTTGCAGGGCATGGGCTAGAAGGTGCCGCTGGAGAAAGGAAACCGAATACGTTTATTTGGCGGGTTTGCATGTGTTGTTATATGTGCTTCCAGGTCTGTAGGCAGGTTATAACCTGAGTGGGTTCTCTGGAACTCTGTTGCCTGAAATGTAATAAGATGCACGCTATACAAAGTAGTCTACTGCCAAAACTTCACTTTACACCATCCAGGGATTTTCACTGAGGGTCATTCCATACCAAGTCAATCACTTTTCTGCTTCACATATATGCATATATGTATAGAAATGTAACTAATGTAGATAAAACAAGAGGTTCAAACACAACGTACTTTGTGGTACTTTAGACAAACATATAGTTGTAGTTGGTAAGCTGTAGGGTTGTTGTATCGTTTCATCAACTTCACTTGAATCACTATTAAATGTAATGTCATTTGCAGTGGTTTGAAATTAGTGCAAAGCATCTTAAGACCTTGGTGACAACGATTTAATCCAGGACATTAGATAGTTTGGAGCATGTGAATTAATCTTGCATTTGGTATTCAAATATATCACTAAACACATCGACCTATGTGCATTGACAATAATGCCATCATTGCATTGCCCTCTGAAGTTGTGTTATTTGATCAGAGTGCCCTGTACATAATTTCAACAGTTAGTTGCAGCATGCAAGGCTGGTGATGTGGAAACTGTTCAGCGACTCCTGTCACTTGGTGTCAACGTCAATGATAGAGATGAGGTACACGCATGTGCGTATGTGTCATCTGACTCTAATGAGTGTGAGGATTTGACATCACAGAGCACACATGTATGTGTGTAGTCAAGTGATGATGCAATGGTCTGTAATGTACTGTTGGCGGAGTGATGTGTTAGAGAGTCGTTTGGTGGGTTAGCAGTTGACTGTTGAAGACACAATACATATACATACAGCTGTATACACATATAGCCATGAAGTACTAGTCAATAATGCATTACAGTATGGTAGGTTTTAAAACATGGATAAACACAAAGGGGGACTTTACAGCTGCAACATATGTATGTTGTTGTTTTTCGTTTTCCTGATTTCCTGTTGCTGCACACCTCACAGTCATGTTGACCTGATGGCTCTGGAAAATGATTGTGTCCAATCAGTCTTGCTGGACTGTCTACCACTGGTGCCAATTGTAGTGAAGTGAAGCATTCAGCTCCTATGAGGCCCTTCGCCACTTCTATTCTGAAATCCATGTGAGACAAAACTTTGCCCTCGCAGGTTTTGTAGTAAAGGACATATGCATTCACAAGTGTCACATCTAACAGGTGAAAATAAACCCTTTTCCACCATTTTCTTGAAAAGTTGTTGTAGCCATAGTATGTTACTAACTGATCAGACTTATCCACCCCACCCATGTATGCATTGTATTGATCAATACCCAGTGGTTTTTGTACCGTCTGATGTCCACCAGTGGCACCCTTTCTCCTCCTCTGTTTTGTGACAGTGCCCTCCTTATGGATGGTAGTTAGTAGTGCTACAACCCTCTTGTCTCTCCATTTCAGGCCCATGAGTTCTCCATCCTTGTAGTGAACAACTTCACCCAGCGCAACATCGGCTTTCTGGAATGATTTCGGGACATCCTTCCTGTCAAGCCGCAATGTACCACAGCTGCCAAACCCAGTGGAGAGCAACAGCTTGCATAGGTAGGGACTGGTGTAAAAATTATCAAAATATACATGGTATCCTTTTCCATGCAGCTTCTTCAGTAATTCTGTCACTACGTGGGTGCCCAGTGGAACACCAGCTGGCCGTTTCTCCTGCTTCCCAGTGTAGAGAATGAAGTTCCATGTGTACCCTGTGTCTGATTCAGCCAACACCCATGCCTTCATGCCCCACTTGTTGGGCTTTTTTGGCATATACTGAAGGAACGAGAGACGACCTTTGTACGAGATTATGCTCTCGTCAACACTTACTTCTCGGTTCATCGTATAACTTCTCTGATACGAGGTAACCAGTGATGTAATCAAGGGACGGATCTTGAAGAGTATGTCATAACCCCTTTCTCCTTTAGGTACTGCCTTGCTGTTGTCTGCAAGGTGCAGGAACTTCAAAATGAGCAGGAACCTGTCCTTGCTCATCACAGTTGAGAAGTTTGATGAGGAGAATGGCCAGCTGGTACACCAGTAGTGCTGTATACTGGGCATGTTCACGATGCCCATGGTGATAATCAGGCCCATGAACTTCTTCATCTCCTCCATTGTTATGGGCTTGCCTTTCAGCTGGTTTGCACGGGCCTTGCAGTGCTTCTTCAAGTAATCAGAGTGGCTTTGGAGATATTGATTTCCATACCTGTTTGTCTCTTCCACCACAGATACCATCGTCTGATCGTTGAAAAGCTTGCAAAAAATGTCCACTGGCTGCAGGTGGTCCATTTTTTCAGTAACTCCAGGGATTGGTGTAAATGGTGGAATACTGCTTTGGAATGTCAAAGCAGTGGTGCTCTGTGGCAGTTCTACTTCCATTGGCTCCTCACAGCCAAGCTCCTCTTCAAACACATCACTGCACACGCTTTCCGTGTCATTACCACAGCCAAGCTCCTCCCCAAACACATCACTGCACACGCCTTCCGTTTCGTTACCACAGCCAAGCTCCTCAAATACGTCACTGCACACGCCTTCCGTGTCGTTACCACTACCAAGCTCCTCCTCAAATACGTCACTGCACACGCCTTCCCTGTCGTTATTACTAATCCCGCCACCGCACACACCTTCCTCCTCGTCAATATAGCCGTCGAACTCGTCATCGCTTATGTCGCTTTCTATGTTTTCCATATATTCGAGTAGGAACTCCGGGTCAGAGGGAAGATGACGGCGTGAGGCCATCTCGCGTTACGATCGTTAAAACTACACTGTGAATGGCATGCAGGTGTCGGGTACGAGTTATATTATACAATACAGCTGTAATTAACGCCTTGCTTCGCGCGCAAACTGGCGTTACGTACAATCATCCTGCTGGGCATATATATATGCCCGTCGCAATACGCAAGTGCAATTATTTGGCATATATATATGCCTTCCGCAGTAGGAGGGCTAGACTGGTAGACTCTTCTACCCTCTATCCAGCGTCTGTATCCCACCTGACATAGGCTGATGCAGGACAATGGCCCTAAGCATACCTCAGAGTACATTTGCCGAGAAATGAAGCCGAAGGGTAAGAACGATCCAATTGAAGGCACAATAAAGCCTTCTGGAACACTGTAGATGTGCGAAGTTCATAGCACATTTACACAAAGTTATACCTAAGGTGAGTAGAACTTAATGATGTGACGTCTCGACAAATCCTTTAGCTAATAATCTTTCCCCCCACATACCCCTGAATACTATACACAACTACCATATACAGTCATGTGCAACTGCTATTACTACACCTCCCTTTCTAATATCGATCAGGAGGTCTTGATATTCATCCACTTAGAGTGCGCTGTTCACGTTCTCCATCAAAGTATCCTCGACTTCCTGTTCCTGGACTTCCAACTGTGGTGTAACGCTGTCTGAGATGTTCCTCCCTTTGCTTGACCACTTCTGTATTTGGAAACCTTCTGTGAAAGTAGTGAAGGATGGATAGGAAGCGTAGAATAGAGTTTCCTACACATCAGGAGTTCTGAAGGGCTGCATTTGGTCTTCAAAGGGCTAGTCCTATACACAACCAAGGCCAAATAAGGATCCACTGATTTCTTTAACAAATTCTTCACAGTAGCTACTGCCTGCTCAGCTTCACCTTTAGCTTGGGGAAACTATGGACTACTTGTGACATGTGTGAATCCATATCCTTGGCAAAGCACAACATTCCAGGTGGAAGTTCATCCAGGCTATTCTTCCCAAGAAGAGGTAGTAAGGGTTTATGATCAGTCTCTATGAGAAACTGGGTGGTCCAAGCAGGTAGTCCTCAAAGCACTCTCATGCCCAGGTGACTGCAAGGCTTCCTTTTCTATCTGAGCATTGCAGTTGAATGGTGCTAGCCATTATTCTAAGTGCTGGTTGTATCCAAAAGGGGACAATGTTCTGTGAAGTGTGATAACCATTTAGTGACTTACAATTTACCACTGATTTGATTTGTTTGCATTGCTAGTCACTAATGATGACTTCTGCTACTGTACCAACTCTTTGATATTCGTTCTTTTCATTTTTCTACTATGATGAATCAAAAATTGTCCTACATCAGTCGGTAAGTATGTTTTTATTCATAGCTTTTCACTTTGTGTATATTATGGTTTTAAAAATTTGGAAAGATGATGGGGAATGCAGTCACAAACTATTTTGAACTTTCCATTTCTGTTGAAAGTGGGTGAAATGAGTTCGGCATGCGTGATTGCATGAAGTTATTGATAAGTAGTTCCCTGGATAACATACTTTATAAATGCAGGATGCATGTGTTTTTAAAACATTCATGGTTAATGCAGTTGAATGGTACCATGTTTGATTTGTTTTGTGTTGCTAGTCACGTATGATGACTTCTGCTATTCGTTCTTTTCCTTTTTCTACAATGATGAATCAAATATCATCCTATATCAGTATTCATACATGTATTTATGGAATGTATTCGGGAGGATGATGTTTTGCAGTTTTGGATTATGTCGAACTTTCCAGTTCTGTTGAAAGTGTACAAAATGGCATGATTGCATGAAGTTGCTGATAAGTGATGTCTTGATTACTATACTTTATAATCAGTTGAGGCATGTGTTTTAAACCAATCATGATTCGCAGTTCAATGGTACCATTTTTCAAAGAGCTTAGATCAAATAGGTTGAAATCATTGATAACCATTTTAGTGATGTACTATGGAACTATGATTCGAATTCCTGGGCAATGCCCTTTATAATTCGTTAAGGTCTGCTGTCTGCTAATAGAGTTTGGATGTCATCTCTTTCATGTTGCAGACACCACTCTATGGTGCAGCTGAAAATGGTCATACAGCTATGGTGGAGATGCTGTTGAGGGCTGGAGCTGATATGAATAAAGTGAGTCACTCGTTCGGTGTGTGCTATTATGTTTAACTGCTGTCCATATGTACACTGTACATGTAGTTACTAAATACAATTGATATTCTCAGACCATTTTGAACTTTCCATTTCTGTTTAAAGTAGGTGAATGAGTTCGGCATGCGTGATTGCATCAAGTTGTTGATAAGTAGTTTCCTGGATAATATACTGCATGTGTTTGCAAACCATTCATGGTTAATGCAGTTGAATGTTGCCATTATATTCTAAGTGCTGGTTGTATCGAAAAGGGGACAATGTTCTGTGAAGTGTGATAACCATTTAGTGACTTACAATTTACCACTGATTTGATTTATTTGCATTGCTAGTCACTAATGATGACTTCTGCTATTGTATCAACTCTTTGATATTTGTTCTTGTCGTTTTTCTACTCTGATGAATCAAAAATTGTCCTACATCAGGGGGAAGTATGTTTATAACCATAGCTTTTCAATTCGCGTGTATGATGGTTTTAAAATTCGGGAAGATGATTGTTTCTATTTGTTTTGAAGTAGGTGAAATAAGATTTGCATGCATGATTCCATGAAGCTGATGAAAGTGGTTTCCTGGATAACATAATCTATCAATGCTTGAGACATGTGTTTGAAACCATTCATGGTTTGCAATGGTGCCATTATTTTAAGTGTTTGTTGTATCCAATAGGGGACAATGTTCTGTGAAGTGTGATAATCAGTTAGTTTAGTGACAGTATTAAGTACTCCTTTGATTTTAAGTAGCTAATCATATATCATGACTTCTGATACCAACTCTTTAATATTCGTTCTTTTCCTTCTTCTACAATGATGAATCAAATATCGTTCTTCATCAGGAGGTAAGTATATTTGTAATGATCGTGGGTATATGACAATATTATGTATTCGGGAAGATGATGGAATGCAGTTTCAGACTATTTTGAACTTTCCTTTACTGTTTAAAGTAGGGGAATGAGTTCCGCATTCATGATTGCATCAAGTTGTTGATAAGTAATTTCCTGGATAATATAGTTTATAAATGCATGTGTTTGCAAGCCATTCATGGTTTGCAGTTGAATGGTGCCATTATTCTAAGTGCTGGTTGTCTCCAAAAGGGGACAATGTTCTGTGAAGTGTGATAACCATTTAGTGACTTACAATTTACCACTGATTTGATTTGTTTGCATTGCTAGTCACTAATGATGACATCTGCTACTGAACCAACTCTTTAATATTTGTTCTTTTCATTTTGCTACCATGATGAATCAAACATTGTCCTACATCAGTCGGTAAGTATGTTTTTATTCATTGCTTTTCACTTTGTGTATATTATGGTTTTAAAAATTTGGAAAGATGATGGGGAATGCAGTCACAAACTATTTTGAACTTTCCATTTCTGTTGAAAGTGGGTGAAATGAGTTCGACATGCGTGATTGCATGAAGTTGTTGATAAGTAGTTTCCTGGATGATATACTTTATAAATGCATGTGTTTTTAAACTATTCATGGTTTGCAGTTGAATGGTGCCATTATTCTATGTGCTGGTTGTATCCAAAAGGGGACAATGTTCTGTGAAGTTTGATAACCATTTAGTGACTTACAATTTACCACTGATTTGATTTGTTTGCATTGCTAGTCACAAATGATGACTTCTGCTATTGTACCAACTCTTTAAATTTTGTTCTTTTTGTTTTTCTACTATAATGAATCAAAAATCGTCCTACATCAGGTGGTAAGTATGTTTTTATTCATAGCTTTTCACTTTGTGTATATTGTGATTTTAAAAATTCGGAAAGGTGATGGGGAATGCAGTCACAAAGTATTTTGAACTTTCCATTTCTGTTGAAAGTGGGTGAAATGTTTTCGACATGCGTGATTGCATGAAGTTGTTGATAAGTAGTTTCCTGGATAATATACTTTATAAATGCATGTGTTTGCAAGCCATTCATGGTTTGCAGTTGAATGGTGCCATTATTCTGAGTGCTTGCTGTATCCAAAAGGGGACAATGTTCTGTGAAGTGTGATAACCATTTATTGACTTTCAATTTACCACTGATTTGATTTGTTTGCATTGCTAGTCACTAATGATGACTTCTGCTACTGTACCAACTCTTTAATATTCGTTCTTTTCGTTTTTCTACTATGATGAATGAAAAATCGTCCTACTTGTATATCAGTTTGTAAGTATGTTTATATTTATCACTTTTCAATTTGTGTGTATGATGATTTTAAAAATTCGGGAAGATGGTGGGGAATGCAGTCACAAACTATTTTGAACTTTCCATTTCTGTTGAAAGTGGGTGAAATGAGTTCCACATTCATTATAGCATGAAGTTGTTGATAAGTAGTTTCCTGGATAACATACTTCATAAATGCATGATGCATGTGTTTTTAAACCATTCCTCGTTTGCAGTTGAATGGTGCCATTATTCTAAGTGCTGGTTGTATCCAAAAGGGGACAATGTTCTGTGAAGTGTGATAACCATTTAGTGACTTTCAATTTACCACTGATTTGATTTGTTTGCATTGCTAGTCACTAATGATGACTTCTGCTACTGTACCAACTCTTTAATATTCGTTCTTTTCGTTTTTCTACTATGATGAATCAAAAATTGTCCTATACCAGGCGGTAAGTATGTTAATATTCATCGCTTTTCAATTTGTGTGTATGATGATTTTAAAAAAATGAGGAGGATGGGGATTGCAGTCTCGGACTATTTAAAACTTACCATTGATGTTGAAGTGGGTGAAATGAGTTCCACATTCACTATAGCATTTAGTTGTTTATAAGTAGTTTCCTGGATAACATACTTTATAATTGCAGGATGCATGTGTGTTTTTAAAACATTCATGGTTAATGGAGTTGAATGGTGCCATTATTCTAAGTGCTGGTTGTATCCAAAAGGGGACAATGTTCTGTGAAGTGTGATAACCATTTATTGACTTACAATTTACCACTGATTTGATTTGTTTGCATTGCTAGTCATTAATGATGACTTCTGCTACTGTACCGACTCATTAGTATTCTTTTTTTCGTTTTTCTACTATGATGAATTAAAAATCGTCCTACATCAGAGGGTAAGTCTGTTAATATTCATCGCTTTTCAATTATTGTGTATGATAACTTTACAAATTCGGAAAGATGATGGGGAATGCAGTCTCGGACTATTTAGAACTTTCCATTTCTGTTGAAGTGGGTGAAATGAGGTCCGCATGCATGATTGCACGAAGCTGTTGATAAGGTGTTTTTCTTGGACAACGTTATTAATGGTTTAGGCATGTGATTTAAACCATTCGTTCAAACGTGACATTATTCTAGATGCTCGTTATATCCATCAATGTTATGTCAAGTGTGATAACCTTTTCGTGACATAGTATGTATAGTATTTAACAATGTTTGATTTGGTTTGCGTTGCTAGTCACGTATGATGATTTCTGCTACTAACTCATTAATATTTTATCTTTTCCTTTTTCTACAATGATTAATCAAATATCATCCTACCTGTATATTAGTACACTGTATATTTGTATTCATGTTTATGGAATTTATTCGGGAGGATGATGTAATACAGTTTTGGAGTATTTCGAACTTTCCAGTTCTGTTGAAAGTGTCCAAAATAATATCCGCATGCATGATTGCATGAAGTTGCTGATAAATGGTGTCCTGGTTAATGTACTTTATAAATGCATGTGTTTTCAAACCATTCATGGTTTGCAGTTGAATGGTGTCATTATTCTCTAAGTGCTGGTTGTATCCAAAAGGGGACAATGTTCTGTGAAGTTTGATAACCATTTAGTGACTTACAATTAACCACTGATTTGATTTGTTTGCATTGCTAGTCACTAATGATGACTTCTGCTACTGTACCAATTCTTTAATATTGTTTCGTTTTGTTTTTCTACTATGATGAATCAAAAATCGTCCTACATCAGGCGGTAAGTATGTTTTTATTCATAGCTTTTCACTTTGTGTATATTATGATTTTAAAAATTCGGAAAGGTGATGGGGAATGCAGTCACAAAGTATTTTGAACTTTCCATTTCTGTTGAAAGTGGGTGAAATGAGTTCGGCATGCGTGATTGCATGAAGTTGTTGTTAAGTAGTTTCATGGATAACATACTTTATATGCATGATTCATGTGTTTTCCAAACATTCTTGGTTAATGGAGTTGAATGGTGCCATTATTGTAAGTGCTGGTTGTCTCCAAAAGGGGACAATGTTCTGTGAAGTGTGATAACCATTTAGTGACTTACAATTTACCACTGATTTGATTTGTTTGCATTGCTAGTCACTAATGATGACTTCTGCTATTGTACCAACTCTTTGATATTTGTTCTTGTCGTTTTTCTACTCTGATGAATCAAAAATTGTCCTATATCAGGGTGAAGTATGTTTATATCCATAGCTTTTCAATTCGTGTGTATGATGGTTTTAAAATTCGGGAAGATGATCGTTTCTATTTGTTTTGAAGTAGGTGAAATAAGATTTGCATGCATGATTGCATGAAGTTGATGAAAGTGGTTTCCTGAATAACATAATCTATCAATGCTTGAGACATGTGTTTGAAACCATTCATAATTTGCAATGGTGCCATTATTCTAAGTGCTGGTTTCCAAAAGGGTACAATGTTCTGTGAAGTGTGATAACCATTTAGTGACTTACAATTTACCACTGATTTGATTTTTTTGTATTGCTAATCACTAATGATGACTTCTGCTACTCTTTAATATTCGTTTTTTTTTTCGTTTTTATATACTCTGATAAATCGAAAATCGTCCTACATGTACACTGTACATCAGTGGGTAAGTATGTTAGTATTCATTGCTTTTCAATTTGTGTGTATGATGATTGAAAGATTATGGGGAATGCAGTTTCGGACTATTTAAAACTTACCATTTATGTTGAAGTGGGTAAAATGAGTTCCACATTCATTATAGCATGAAGTTGTTGATAAGTAGTTTCCTGGATAACATACTACATAAATGCATGATGCATGTGTTTTTAAACCATTCATGGTTAATGCAGTTGAATGGTGCCATTATTCTAAGTGCTCAGTTATCCAAAAGGGGACAATGTTCTGTGTAGTGTGATAACCATTTAGTGACTTACAATTTACCACTGATTTGATTTGTTTGCATTGCTAGTCACTAATGATGACATCTGCTACTGAAACAGCTCTTTAATATTTGTTCTTTTCATTTTTCTACTATGATGAATCAAACATTGTCCTACATCAGTCGGTAAGTATGTTTTTATTCATTGCTTTTCACTTTGTGTATATTATGGTTTTAAAAATTTGGAAAGATGATAGGGAATGCAGTCTACAAACTATTTTGAACTTTCCATTTCTGTTGAAAGTGGGTGAAATGAGTTCGGCATGCGTGATTGCATGAAGTTGTTGATAAGTAGTTTCCAGGATAAAATGCTTTATAAATGCAGGATGCATGTGTTTTCCAAACATTCATGGTTAATGCAGTTGAATGGTGCCATTATTCTAAGTGCTGGTTGTTTCAAAAAGGGGACAAGGTTCATTGTAGTGTGATAACCATTTAGTGACTTATATGATTTGATTTGTTTGCATTGCTAGTCACTAATGATGACTTCTGCTACTGTACCAACTCTTTAATATTCGTTCTTTTCGTTTTTCTACTATGATGAATCAAAAATCGTCCAACATCAGCGTGTAAGTGTGTTTTTATTCATAGCTCTTTACTTTGTGATTTAAAAAATTTGCAAAGATGATGGAATGCATTCACAGACTTTTCAACTTTCCATTTCTTTTGAAAGTGGGTGAAATGAGTTCCACATTCATTATTGCATGATGTTGTTAATTTTTAAACCATTCATGGTTAATGCAGTTGAATGGTGCCATTATTCTAAGTGCTGGTTGTATCCAAAAGGCGACAATGTTCTGTAAAGTGTGATAACCATTTAGTGACTTACAATTTACCACTGATTTGATTTGTTTGCATTGCTAGTCACTAATGATGACTTCTGCTCTGTACCAACTCTTTAATATTTGTTCTTTTCGTTTATTTACTATGATGAATCAAAAATCGTCCTACATGTACATCAGTTGGTAAGTATGTTTATATTCATAACTTTTCAATTTGTGTGTATGATGATTTTAAAAATTCGGAAAGATGATGGCTAATGCAGTCACAAACTATTTTGAACTTTCCATTTCTGTTGAAAGTGGGTGAAATGAGTTCTACATTCATTATAGCATGAAGTTGTTGATAAGTAGTTTCTTGGATAACATACTTCATAAATGCTTGATGCATGTGCATTCATGGTTAATGCAGTTGAATGGTGCCATTATTCTAAGTGCTGGTTGTCTCCAAAAAGGGACAATGTTCTGTGAAGTTTGATAACCATTTAGTGACTTACAATTTACCACTGATTTGATTTGTTTGCATTGCTAGTCACTAATGATGACTTCTGCTACTGTACCAACTCTTTGATATTCGTTCTTTTCATTTTTCTACTATGATGAATCAAACATTGTCCTACATCAGTCGGTAAGTATGTTTGTATTCATTGCTTTTCACTTTGTGTATATTATGGTTTTAAAAATTTGGAAAGTTGATGGGGAATGCAGTCACAAACTATTTTGAACTTTCCATTTCTGTTGAAAGTGGGTGAAATGAGTTCGGCATGCGTGATTGCATGAAGTTGTTGATAAGTAGTTTCCTGGATAAAATGCTTTATTAATGCAGGATGCATGTGTTTTTAAAACATTCATGGTTAATGCAGTTGAATGGTGCCATTATTCTAAGTGCTGGTTGTATCCAAAAGGGGACAATGTTCTGTGAAGTGTGATAACCATTTAGTGACTTACAATTTACCACTGATATGATTTGTTTGCATTGCTAGTCACTAATGATGACTTCTGCTACTGTACCAACTCCTTAATATTCGTTCTTTTCGTTTTTCTACTATGATGAATCAAAAATTGTCCAACTCCAGGCAGTAAGTATGTTAATATTTATCGCTTTTCAATTTGTGGGTATGATGATTTTAAAATATTCGGGAAGATTATGGGGATTGCATTCTCGGACTATTTACAACTTTCCATTTCTGTTGAAGTGGGTGAAATGAGGTTTGCATGCATGATTGCATGATAAGGTGTTTCCTGGACAACGTTATTAATGGTTTAGGCATGTGATTTAAACCATTCATTCGAACGTGACATTATTCTAGATGCTCGTTATATCCATCAATGTTATGTCAAGTGTGATAACCATTTAGTGACATAGTATTTAACAATGTTTGATTTGTTTTGTGTTGCTAGTCACGTATGATGACTTCTGCTACCAACTCATTAATATTCGTTTTTTTTTTCTTTTTCTACAATGATGAATCAAATATCATCCTATATCAGTATTCATACATGTATTTGAGGAATGTATTCGGGAGGATGATGGTACCATTATTCAAAGAGCTGGTTACATCAAATAGGTTGAAATAATTGATAACCATTTTAGTGATGTACTATGGAACTATGATTTGAATTCCTGGGCAACGCCCTTCATAATTTGTTAAGGTCTGCTGTCTGCTAAGGCGAAGTAGGAGTATATGGATGTCATCTCTTCATGTTGCAGACACCACTGTATGGAGCAGCTACAAATGGTCATACAGCTGTGGTGGAGATGCTGTTGAGGGCTGGAGCTGATATGAATAAAGTGAGTCACTCGTTCAGTGTGTGCTATTACAGTATGTTTAACTGCTGTCCATATGTACATGTAGTTACTAAATACAATTATTAGTCTCAGACTATTTTGAACTTTCCATTTCTTTTGAAAGTAGGTGAAATGAGTTCCACATTCATTATAGCATGAAGTTGTTGATAAGTAGTTTCCTGGATAACATACTTTATTAATGCAGGATGCATGTGTTTTCCAAACATTCATGGTTAATGGAGTTGAATGGTGCCATTATTCTAAGTGCTGGTTGTCTCCAAAAGGGGACATTGTTCTGTGAAGTTTGATACCCTTTTAGTGACTTACAATTTACCACTGATTTGATTTGTTTGCATTGCTAGTCACTAATGATGACTTCTGCTACTGTACCAACTCTTTAATATTTGTTCTTTTTGTTGTTCTACTATGATGAATCAAAAATTGTCCTACATCAGGGGGTAAGTTTGTTTATATTCATAGCTTTTCAATTTGTGTGTATGATGATTTTAAGAATTCGGGAAGATGATGGGTAATGCAGTGTCGGACTATTTAGAACTTTCCATTTCTGTTGAAGTGGGTGAAATGAGATTTGCATGCATGATTGCATGAAGCTGATGAAAGTGGTTTCTTGGATAACATAATCTATCAATGCTTGAGACATGTGTTTCAAACCATTCATGGTTTGCAATGGTGCCATTATTCTAAGTGTTGGTTGTATCCAAAAGGGGACAATGTTCTGTGAAGTGTGATAATCAGTTAGTTTAGTGACAGGATTAAGTACTCCTTTGATCTTAAGTAGCTAATCATGTATCATGACTTCTGATACCAACTCTTTAATATTCGTTCCTTTCCTTCTTCTACAATGATGAATCAAATATCGTCCTACATCAGGAGGTAAGTATATTTGTATTTATAGCATGTACATGTATATTATGTATTCGGGAATGCCGTGTCGGAGTGTTTTGAACTTTCCAGTTCTGTTGAAAGTGGGTGAAATGAGTTCCGCATGCGTGATTGCATGAAGTTGTTGATAAGTAGTTTCCTGGATAACATACTTTATAAATGCAGGATGCATGTGTTATTTTAAAACATTCATGGTTAATGCAGTTGAATGGTGCCATTATTCTAAGTGCTGGTTGTATCCAAAAGGGGACAATGTTCTGAGAAGTGTGATAACCATTTAGTGACTTACAATTTACCACTGATTTGATTTGTTTGCATTGCTAGTCACTAATGATGACTTCTGCTACTGTACCAACTCTTTAATATTGTTTCGTTTTGTTTTTCTACTCTGATGAATCAAAAACTTTAATAATTTGGGAAGATGATGGGGAATGCAGTATCTGACTATTTTGAACTTTTCATTTCTGTTGAAAGTGGGTGAAATGAGGTCCGCATGCATGATTGCATGAATCTGATGATAAGTGGTTTCGTGGACAACGTTATTAATGGTTTAGGCATGTGATATAAACTATTTGTTCAAACGTGCCATTATTCTAGGTGCTCGTTATATCCATCAATGTTATGTCAAATGTGATAACCATTTAGTGATTTGTTTTGTGTTGCTAGTCACATATGATGACTTCTGCTACCAACTCATTAATATTCGTTCTTTTCCAATAATTAATCAAATATCATCCTTAATCAGTATATTTGTATTCATACTTATGGAATTTATTCAGTAGGTTGATGTATTACAGTTTTGGAGTATGTCGAACTTTCCAGTTCTGTTGAAAGTGTACAAAATGGCATGATTGTATTGTAGTGGTGTACTGGATAATATACTTTATAAACAGCTGAGGTATGTGTTTTAAACCAATCGTGGTTCACAGTTCAATTATTCAAAGAACTGGTTACATCATGTACTCAACGGTACCATTATTCAAAGAACTGGTTACATCAAATAGGTTGAAATAATTGATAACCATTTTAGTGATGTACTATGGAACTATGATTCAAATTCCTGGGCAACGCACTTTATAATTGGTTAAGGTCTGCTGTGTACCAGTACTTGGTTCTAAGGTGAAGTAGGAGTATATGGATGTCATCTCTTTCATGTTGCAGACACCACTGTATGGTGCAGCTGCAAATGGTCATACAGCTGTGGTGGAGATGCTGTTGAGGGCTGGAGCTGATATGAATAAAGTGAGTCACTAGTTCAGTGTGTGCTATTATGTTTAACTGCTGTCCATATGTACATGTAGTTACTAAATACAATTGTTAGTCTCAGACTATTTTGAACTTTCCATTTCTTTTGAAAGTGGGTGAAATGAGTTCGGCATGCATGATTGCATGAAGTTGTTGATAAGTAGTTTCCTGGATACTATACTTTATAAATGCATGATGCATGTGTTTTTAAACCATTCATGGTTAATGCAGTTGAATGGTGCCATTATTCTAAGTACTGGTTGTATCCAAAAGGGGACAATGTTCTGTGAAGTGTGATAACCATTTAGTGACTTAGTATTGGGACTTATTTGATTTGTTTTCATTGCAAGTCACTTATGATGACTTCTGCTACTGTACCAACTCTTTAATATTTGTTCTCTTCATTTTTCTACTATGATGAATCAAAATTTGTCCTACATCAGTCGGTAAGTATGTTTTTATTCATAGCTTTGTGTATAATGGTTTTAAAAATTCTGGAAGATGATAGGGAATGCAGTCTCAGACTGTTTAGAACTTTCCATTTCTTTTTGAAGAGGGTGAAATGAGATTCGCATGCATGAAGTTGATGAAAGTGGTTTCCTGGATAACATAATCTATGGATGCTTGAGACATGTGTTTTATACCATTCATGGTTTGCAGTTGAATGGTGCCATTATTCTAAGTGCTGGTTGTATCCAAAAGGGGTCAGTGTTCTGTGAAGTGTGATGATCATTTACATATAGTTTAGTGACATAGTATTAGGCACTGCTTTGATTTTGAGTTGCTAATCACATATCATGACTTCTGCTATCAACTCTTTAATATTCATTGTTTTTCTTCTTTTACTATGATGAATCAAATATCGTCGTACATCAGTTGGTAAGTATATTTGTATTCATAGTGTGTATTTGATGATTTTATATATTGGAAGAAGGAATGCAGTCTCGGACTATTTTGAACTTTCCATTTGTGTTCAAAGTGGGTGAAATGAGTTCCACATGCGTGATTGCATGAAGTTGTTGATAAGTAGTTTCCTGGATAACATACTTTATAAATGCATGATGCATGTGTTTTTAAACTATTCATGGTTTGCAGTTGAATGGTGCAATTATTCTGCATGTAAGTATGTTTTTATTCATAGCTTTTCACTTTGTGTATATAATGATTTTAATAATTTGGAAAGATGATGAGAAATGCAGTCACAGACTTTATCAACTATCCATTTCTGTTGAAAGTGGGTGAAATGTTCCACATTCATTATTGCATGAAATTGTTAATTTTTAAACCATTCATGGTTTGCAGTTGAATGGTTGTAGTGTAGGAAGTGCGCATGCGTAGAACGTGGTATAAATACGATTGCTCTAGGTGATTTGTCATTCTTGTCTCAGTTAGATATATATATGTTAATACTATTCTGAGACACTACAAAGTGGCGACGAGGGTGGGATAGAATGGCGTCAATACCCATTGGAAGGAGTCTAGAACCTTTCGACCCTCAGACAGAGGATTTCGAGGCGTACGCCGAACGGCTGGATCAGTACTTGCTAGTCAACGACGTCAGTGACAAGAAAAAGCAGGTAGCGTTTTTCCTAACTGTGGTGGGGTCTTCTACCTATCAGGTTTTAAGGGACCTCCTGGCTCCTGATACCCCAGCTTCGAGAACTCTCGAGGAACTTCTCGAGGTGCTAAATAGGCACTATAAGCCGGCGAGTCTTGTCATTGCCGAGCGCTTCAATTTTCATCGCAGACATCAACAGCCTGGAGAGAGCGCAGCGAAATACATGGTAGAGCTTCGAAGGTTGGCAAAAACATGTCATTTTGGGCAATTTCTAAACGACGCATTAAGGGACCAGTTGGTATGCGGGTTAATTGCCACTAATATACAAAAGCGTCTTTTGTCTGAAGCGAATTTAACAGCTGAGCGCGCTCTTGAGATATCTCAGGCAATGGAGACAGTGGAAAAGGTGGCCAAAGACTTCAAGGAGGAACACCAAGACTCAAAGCGGCAAGAAATGGAGACAGCGGCTATCAACGTAGTAAGAAAACCTGTACCCAATAGAGCACGTCCCTCCGGGAGGGAGGAAGGGTGCACTCGTGCGGGGAATGAGCATAATTCATGGAATTGCCCTTATCGTGGGACCCAATGTGACAAGTGCAAACGTGTTGGACATTTGGCACGAGCATGCAGGTCAAGCGGTTCAAAAAAGGAGACTACGCATCGAGTGACAGAGCCCCAGGAACAAGAGTACAGGTTGGAATACATCGGTGTCCTGAAGGGCATTAATACCAAGCGTGTGTGGATCGAAGTGGAGTTGAATGGAATACCACTAAAGATGGAGCTTGACACGGGAGCTAGTGTTAGTCTCGTCAGCAAAAAGACATGGCGCGAGAAGCTAGGATCTCCTCCTCTGACAAAAAGAAAAATTGTCCTACGAGCTTATTCGGGTCATAGACTACACGTCATTGGGGAGACTACTGTTGACGTCAACGCAGGCTCTCAGCGGCACAAGAGTCTACCTTTAGTTGTTGTAGAGGGAGAGGAAGCTCCATTGTTTGGTAGAAATTGGCTTGTACAAGTAGATGTAGCATGGGATGTTTTGAAGAACACATTTGTACAAGAGTGTAAAACGCATGCTATTGTTGCTTCTTGTTCACAGGGTCAAAGTCCACCGACTGGCGCCAGAGGAAACCCACCTGCATTAGATGAACTCTTGAAGAGGTATGATGTCATATTCAAACAACAATTAGGGAAGATAAAAGATCTAAAGGCCACTATAAGAGTGCAAAGCGAGGCAACACCGAATTTTTTCAAACCAAGGCCTGTTGCCTACGCACTGAGAGAACGGGTGGAACAAGAGTTAGAGCGCCTGGTAGCCATAGGTGTAATAGAGCCTATTTCGCACTCTGAATGGGCTGCACCAATTGTACCAGTAATCAAGAACAATGGGGATGTAAGGATGTGCGGCGACTTCAAAGTCACGGTCAACCAATGTTTGGATATTGAGCAGTATCCTCTTCCAAAGATTGACGACTTGTATGCAAATTTACAGGGAGGAGAAAGGTTCACCATTTTAGACCTTAGTGAGGCGTTTTTGCAAATGGAATTAGATGAGGTTCTCGGAAGTATTTAGTTGTCAACACGCACAGGGGTTTGTTCAGGTACAAGCGATTACCCTTTGGTGTTAGTTCGGCCCCTGCCTTGTTTCAGAGAGCGATGGACACTATTCTGCAAGGATTACCTGGCGTAGTGTGTTATCAGGATGACATATTGGTCACCGGAAAGGAAATAGACGAACATCTCAAGAATCTTGAACGAGTTTTTGGAAGACTAAAAGAATTTGGTTTGCGGTTGCGTTTGACAAAGTGCAAATTTCTCAAAGAATCAGTTGAATATCTAGGTCACGTGATTTCAAGGAACGGAATTTGCACAAGCCCAAAGAAGATAGAAGTAATACAGAAAGCACGGATTCCCCTTAACGTCACAGAGTTGAGATCATTCCTAGGGATTGTCAATTACTATGGGAAGTTTATCCAAAGCGTGGCTGATCTTTGTGCGCCATTGAATGAGCTATTGCAGAAAAATACTCCGTGGATTTGGACGGCGACCTGCATGGAGAGCTTCAACCAGCTTTTAAGCAAGCATTAGGATTGGCCGAAGTACTGTGCCATTACAATCCTTCGGAAGAAATTAGCCTTGCTTGTGACGCATCAGCTCATGGCCTTGGAGCAGTTCTGTCACACCATTTCAAGGACGGGTCGGAGAGGCCGATAAGTTATGCATCAAGAACACTTTCGAAGGCAGAACGAAATTATTCGCAAATTGAAAAGGAAGCTCTCAGCATCATATTTGGGTTGAAGAAATTTCATCAATAATATCTCTATGGTCGAAAATTCTTACTGGTGACTGATCATCAACCGTTGGTCAAAATATTTGGACCGAAGACAGGAATATCCTCAGTTGTGGCAGGGCGACTGCAAAGGTGGGCCTTATGCTTAGCGGGATATCAGTACGACATTGTCTATAAGCCAACGCAGAAGCATGGAAAAGCAGATGGATTTTCGAGATATCCATCGACGGAGTCTGAAGCCATTGATGGTGAGGAAGGGGGCGATCGTATCTTGGCTTTGTACGGACCGCAGTTGGCGGCATGCCCACTAACAGTCAAGGACATCGAACGAGGGACCATGTCTGATGCACTGTTGAGACAGGTGTTGAAATTCACAAAAGATGGATGGAACAAGGCAGGCAGAGTAGATGATCAGCTACGGCCATACTTTAATCGAAGAGAGGAGCTGTCAACCGAAGGAAACTGTTTGATGTGGGGAATCAAAGCAGTGATTCCCCCGGGCATGCGGCAACATATCTTGAAGGAATTGCATCAGAGCCATCCAGGGATCGTAAGAATGAAATCATTGGCCTGGTTGCACGTATGGTGGCCAGGAATCGACGAAGATATTGAGCGGATGGTGCGTACCTGCTATTCTTGTAATCAGCAGAAGGATAACGTACCGCATGCACCTTTGCATCCTTGGGAATATCCATCCAAACCATGGCAGCGTTTGCATGCTGATTTTGCAGGTCCATTCTTTGGAAAAATGTGGCTCATAGTTGTTGATGCAAGAACGAAATGGCCCGAAGTGTTCCAGCTGAATGAAGCTACCAGCGGGACAACAATTACGGCATTAATGACTACTTTCTCACGGTTTGGCCTTCCGGAAATAATCGTGACAGATAATGGTTCTCAATTCACGAGTGACCAATTCAAGACATTCTGCGACGAGAATGGTATCAGACATGTGAGAGTGGCGCCTTACCATCCAAGCTCAAATGGTGAAGCAGAGCGTTTTGTGAAAACGTTCAAACGTGCTTTTAGCGCTATGGGTAACGGTTCGACGTTTGCAACAGTTTCTATTTTCATACAGGAACACCCCTCACTCGACAACGGGGGTATCGCCTGCCGAGCTTCTGGTCGGAAGACAGTTGAGAGGTAGACTTGACCTTTTGAGGCAACAAACATGCATCACAAATACTTCACACTGTCCCAATCCGGAGGTGAAAGTACAAGCGTCTCAGAGAAGACAGAAAATAGCCTACGACAAACATGCAAAGCAACGTGAGTTTACTGTTGGACAAGCTGTGTGGGTAAAAGGACAAAACCATCAACAAAATTGGCTACCGGGGGTGATCGTGAAGCAACGCAATAGTGTATCCTATACAGTCAATGTTAGTGGACAGTTATGGCATCGTCACATTGATCATCTCCGGGAAAGAGAACAGGATGAAGCCCATGTGCAAGGGGCAGAAGATTCTGAATACTTTCCTAACAGGCAACCGGGTTCAGCAGACGACCAGGACATTATTACAGATGAAAATGCACCGAATCTGAGACATGAACAACAGCCAATACATGATGCTACCCCTCAAGAGGATCAGGCAACACTGTCTGAACACGCAACGGTGGAAAAACGCAGGAAGTCCACCAGAGAACATCGTCCTCCAGTGCGTTTCCACGAAGAGTTTGGCTATAATGTATGAAGAAGAAAACTCGGGGGAAGAAGTGTAGTGTAGGAAGTGCGCATGCGTAGAACGTGGTATAAATACGATTGCTCTAGGTGATTTGTCATTCTTGTCTCAGTTAGATATATAATATGTTAATACTATTCTGAGACACTACAATGGTGCCATTATTCTAAGTGCTAGTTGTATCTAAAAGGGGACAATGTTCTGTGAAGTTTGAACCAATTAGTGACTTACAATTTACCACTGATTTGATTTTTTTGCATTGCTAGTCACTAATGATGACTTCTGCTACTGTACCAACTCTTTAAGTTTTAGACGTTGACTTGCGCGTGTGATTTCGAACGGTGCGAAGACGACAGGATATAAGATCAATCCGACGAAGAAGTTTGAGAGCGGTAGCGATCGGTGGCAGACAGCTGTGGAGCAGACAGTGGAGTACCTGCATGCAGTACGCAACTACTGTGGAGTGGACCCTACGGCAGACAGCAGTGGAATGAGCACTACAGCAAACGAAACCTAAGGCAGGCAGCTACATGTATGTAATGGACCCCATGGCAGAAAATAGGACAGAGGAAAAAGTTCATATCTATTACTATCAACAAGGCCAGGCACAGCTGTGGAATGGATTCCACAGTGGAACCCAGAGTGCAGTGAACAGCTGTGGAGATGGCAGACAGGTGTGTCCAGGAAACAGTGGAACAACTACCAACAAGTGTGGAGTGGACCATATAGTAGACAATACAAATAGGTAGTGTGGACCCTATGACAGACATCAACATTGTACTGTATGGAATGGACTCTACTGCAGACATTATGTATACTGTATTGAGTGGACCCTACTGAGTGGACCCTACGGCAGACATCGGAGTGGATCATAGAGTAGGCAGACAACTGTAGAGTGGACCATATGGTAGAACCTCACAGCAGTGGACACTGACAGCTGAGAAGGACACAGACATGTATGTAACTTTGCAAGCAGCTGTGGAGTGGACCATACAGCTATTCCTTCCAGTGATTGCCGTGTCAGCCATGGAGTGGAACCTCTTTTGAGTGGACTCCACCCTACCCTGTGCTATTGAGTGGACTCCACCCTACCCTGTGCTATTGAGTGGACTCCACCCTACCCTGTGCTATTGAGTGGACTTCACCCTACCCTGTGCTATTGAATGGACTCCATCCTACCCTGTGCTATTGAGTGGACTCCACCCTACCCTGTGCTATTGAGTGGACTCCACCCTACCCTGTGCTATTGAGTGGACTCCACCCTACCCTGTGCTATTGAATGGACTCCATCCTACCCTGTGCTATTGAATGGACTCCATCCTACCCTGTGCTATTGAGTGGACTCCACCCTACCCTGTGCTATTGAGTGGACTCCACCCTACCCTGTGCTATTGAGTGGACTCCACCCTACCCTGTGCTATTGAGTGGACTTCACCCTACCCTGTGCTATTGAGTGAACTCCACCCTACCCTGTGCTATTGAGTGGACTTCACCCTACCCTGTGCTATTGAGTGGACTTCACCCTACCCTGTGCTATTGAGTGGACTCCACCCTACCCTGTGCTATTGAGTGGACTCCACCCTACCCTGTGCTATTGAGTGGACTCCACCCTACCCTGTGCTATTGAGTGGACTTCACCCTACCCTGTGCTATTGAATAGACTCCATCCTACCCTGTGCTATTGAGTGGACTCCACCCTACCCTGTGCTATTGAGTGGACTCCACCCTACCCTGTGCTATTGAGTGGACTCACCCTACCCTGTGCTATTGAGTGGACTTCACCCTACCCTGTGCTATTGAGTGGACTTCACCCTACCCTGTGCTATTGAGTGGACTCCACCCTACCCTGTGCTATTGAGTGGACTCCACCCTACCCTGTGCTATTGAGTGGACTTCACCCTACCCTGTGCTATTGAGTGGACTCCACCCTACCCTGTGCTATTGAGTGGACTTCACCCTACCCTGTGCTATTGAGTGGACTCCACCCTACCCTGTGCTATTGAGTGGACTCCACCCTACCCTGTGCTATTGAGTGGACTCCATCCTACCCTGTGCTATTGAGTGGACTCCACCCTACCCTGTGCTATTGAGTGGACTCCACCCTACCCTGTGCTATTGAGTGGACTCCACCCTACCCTGTGCTATTGAGTGGACTCCACCCTACCCTGTGCTATTGAGTGGACTTCACCCTACCCTGTGCTATTGAGTGGACTCCACCCTACCCTGTGCTATTGAGTGGACTTCACCCTACCCTGTGCTATTGAGTGGACTCCACCCTACCCTGTGCTATTGAGTGGACTTCACCCTACCCTGTGCTATTGAGTGGACTTCACCCTACCCCCTGTGCTAGGCCCCCAGCCAAAAATTCTTACTAAGATCTTATAAGATTTTATAAGAACGTTATAAGATTTAAAGTAGTACTAAGATCGTATAAGATTTTATAAGAACGTTATAAGATTTAAAGTAATATGTAAGATTCATGTAAGATTAGACAAGATCGTGTATGAAATGGAAAAGTTCAATACGAAGATATGAATTGCATGTAAACAGACTATAATGCATATACATGTACATGAAAAACAATGAATGATAATGCACAGGTAACTTTAGCATAGGTCAATGGTGTTCATATTCGTTGGGCTGCAGGAAAATGTAATCTGTGGGAGAATACTTCAAAGCGATATGAACACAAACACTTATAATATTATTAATTGAAACCGCAATAGTTTTCTTTGTCAGAGACACCTTCTTCACTTTATGCATATATTTCTCAATATGTTGATGAGCACACAAAACTCCATCATCACAATCCAGTATTTTCTCATTTGTTTTATCAAAAACATCCCCGATTGCATACCAGACATTGTTTATAATGCATATCCGACGAACAGATATGAAGAGAAGTTCAAAACTTGCTGCATTTTCAGTGTATCTTACTTCACATACTGAACTGTTTCGTTTATTTTCTTTGTTTCGGATGTGTAGCATTTGAAGTCCAAACTTTAGTCTGTTGACTGTTGTTACAGATGCAGTTGGTACATGTACAATGTTAATGCATTGGAGAGCCCTTTTCTCATCAGCGTCGAAATTTGTATATAGTACTTTTATCACCTTTGAAGAATTTGGCTGAGAGAATGTGTGGTCATATTTATGTAAGTACTCCTGTAAACGATCATTTTGAACATCACTAGCAGTCTGGTTAAGTTTTTGTCGAATTATAAGGGATCGACAAACTTGAGGCAGCACATTGCCAGTGCCATGACATTGCCTCAGCAAGAATCCATTTAAATTTTCGTATCCAAATGTGGAGTAGCACCACAGTGGGCCCCAATCCTTTACAAACTGGCTTATATGAATGACACTGTGCAAATTCGCTGTACAAACAATGCTAGATACAGCTCAGGGGCTTTTTCATAAAATGCTTTCAGATATTCTGAAGCTAGGTGAAGATCATTGCTGGAAATAGATGCATTAAAGTAAAATGTGCATTGCACAAACCAGAAGACACCAATGATTTATGTAAGGTTGTGGCAAATAATCCTTCATAGCTGGTATAGAATAATATAGCAGCCATGCTCTTAATTCTGATGCTTTCCAAAAGCTTAAGCTATTAATGCTTCTCGGACTACGTCTAAAAGCATGTGGTGGCTTCATTCTAAGCAATCGTTTGTCAATCTCTTTCAAAAACTTTCTTATGTTGAATACATAAGTGCTGAACTCTGATCCAAACCAGTACTTCATAAATTGCTTTGCCAAACCTTCCAAAATTGCATGCATATAGTCTACAGGGATGCATAAAATTAAATCAATCAGGTCAGACAACACTGATGGTCCAAAAACTCCATACACAGGTTCTTCCATTTCTTGTGCCATTGTTGCCCATAAAATAACATCACTGAAGATGCGTGGTTCATGCAAATCACTAGGCAGATAAATAGTCCTATGCTGTTCATATGTTCCTATGTCCAAGCAGTAAGGACATCCATATTTTCCATTGAATTGTGTCAAGTTCATTGCCATAGCTTTAGCAATGAGGTCGAATGTTGCCAGTATTAACTTGGCTTTTAGCTTTTTATTACCAACTTTAGTTCTAATTATTTTCTCAGAGTCTTCCAGTTTCTTAATTCTAGTCAGAATAGGTTTCAGTATTTTATTCATGTCAGGCTTCACTGAACCAAGCCATAATCCACCAACCAAAAGATATTGCACATTGTACCGTATTTCCGGCGGAAGGTTTGCAATGCACAATTCTATAGGCCACAGTTGAAGTCCTATAGAAAATTATAATTTCATTTATGCATGCATATTAGAATTTTATAATAGTTACCTGAGGATTTAAACACAGGGATTCCATCACTGCATAATATAAGCCCAATGTGTTCTGGTACAGATAGGAATTCGCCAGGCTGCATTAAGGCTCTGTACTTGCTGCCATCTTGAAGATCATGCTGCATATCTGTCTCCTGACGTCTAGTAAATGGGTACTGCAGTTTATCCCAGTTTTCTAAAGAGTATATAACATTTTTAAATACCTTCATATAGATATCACATATATACCTTCACACAACTGCAAGAGATGGTCTTCAAATGGAAGGATCACAAAGTTACAGACAGTTGAACCCTTGCATTGTTGCCTGCAGCATTTCTTTTCAGCCATGGGAATTTCTTCTAAACAAACAGAACAGTACTGATAATGATCTATTCCTTGAGTAACATCAAGATCTTTTCTGAGTTTGTGGATCGTTCTTGGGCAGCAGTTTTGAGGCGAGCAATGTAATTCAACAAGATCCAAAAGTTGCATAATGCTACTTTCTGTTAAACGATGTGCAACTGCATATTGATTGATTACAAGGCAACTCTCTTTTCTAGTTACAGCTGCTCCTGCATACAATGGCCCTAGAGGATATAAATAATTACACAATTGTATCTCAGTGCATAAACTTACTCTGAGGATGTGTAATTTGCTCTGCATCTTGAAAAGAATCTTTATCGCCTTCATCTTCACCATCATTCCCATCATGTCCATCACCTCCACCACCCCTACCAATACCACAACTATCATTCCCACCATCAGCACCCCAATCACTACCTCCACCACCAACAGCACTCCCATCACCACCTATATCATCACTTGAATCACCTCCACCACCAACAGCAACCCCATCACCAACAAAAACCTCATCACTACACACATCATCACCGGCTTGAATCACCTCCCTCATTGCTACTATAATCACTGCTACCATCACTACTACCAGAATCATTCCTAATACCAACATCTCCACCACTATACTCCTCATCACTATGACTCTCCCAACTTCCTTCAGCAATAAAACCACCACAACCACCACCATCTTCATCTTCAACATCTTTAATGGATTCAACACTACTCCTCTCTGAGATATCTTATATAGAACACAACAGTACATGATTGTTTAAAAGAAATTCAAATTCTTTATCTTTAAACAACATACCTTCAAACCCCTCTCCTTCCAGGCTCTCATGTACAACAGTCTCCTTATTTTCTCTCACACCACTTTGCTGTTGATCCACTAATGGTAGTGGTTTGCATGAAATTAATTAATAAATCATTAACAAACACCATATCAAATGGAGAAATCATAAAAAATAATGAACTACATGTAGCAAATTTTATACCATCCAAAGAGGCAATAATCTCAGGAACCTCGGCCATATCTTGTACAGACGTTTCTATATTGAGGGAAGGGTCTTATGAATTGAAGAGTCACACAAGCAAAAGAGCAGCACTACCAAATTTCATCTATAAAGCAATGATGCTACCAAATATTTTCATACCTTCTTCTGCAGCTCTCCAATTATGCAACGTTTGGCGAGGAACAGGCATGAAAGGGTCACGACAGTACAGTTTTCTACCTTTTTCTGTCTTTTCTGATAAATTTTTGAAGAAACACATAATTGAAAACATCTTTAAATTCATAATATACAACTAAGCCAAATTAATAGTGAAAGTGCCCTAGGGCACTTTCACTATTAATTTGTCCATTGAAGTAACAATTGTCAAAGCTTATTCATTGATTGGCATAGCCTAAGTAATTCATGTTTGTGCTTTTTATGCGAATGGATGTAGCCTAATGCAGGTAATAAATGGAATGGCCCATTGGAATGATCAAACGCCTATATGAGTACGGACTACTAAAATTAATCTCTAAAATTATAATAATTAATACCGGTGACCTTTGCACCACGTAATCTGTGGTTGATTTATTTACTGCATGTACAAGACTTAGAAAAGCAACAAGTACGTCCACCGCGCACCGATTGAAAATCCGATCGGGTGGTATTTAATAAAATTACATATACACATGTATACCTTTGAGAGATCGGAGTTGTTTCCTATATCCAGACCTCCAAAGCGTAGTTCTAGGAATGGGTACCTTTCCCCTGAGATACTGCTTCCGTGAACTAGAGCAAGTGTGCAGTGAGCAAGTTTCTTCTGATGGTTCAATTTCTGCCATCCCGTAAAGCAAACAATTGTGTACCGGAATATATAACCTTTATCTAGATTAGCGTATATACGTACCACTCACATGCACGTGCATGTCTTCGTGATGAGCAAACGAACAAGAAAATTGCCGCCGCGCTACAAGGATAATGCCATACCTTTACATCATGGTATTGAGGAATCCAGTAAGCTATGCACCATAATGAATTCGTTTTGGTATTACGATTGCCATCATGCGGTGCATGTCGTGATCATGTATATAGTTTATATTGCGATCGATCGATCGATCGATCGTATAGCGTGTGTGTATGTGTGTACATGCATATGAATACGTGTTCTCCGCGGCCCCATACCCAAGCAACTAGCGTTATATATATAGCGTGTGTGTACATATGAATACGTGTTCTCCGCGGCCCCATACCCAAGCAACTAGCTTTCATGCGTGTCACAGCTAGATGCGGCGACACAAGCACGTATATACTAATTAACATCGTTAAAAGCTTTAATTGTTCTTAATTGATTTGAATAAGCTAATTGTTCTTAATTGATTTGAATTGGGAAGGGGGGGGGGAAAGAAGAGTTTTACTATGGATTCAGTTAATTTTGCTCCACACAATATCGACCGCTTTTATTTGATTGTATTCTCAGTGAGTTTGTAAGCATGCACGATTGGTTGCCATGGCTATATAGCACAGCATGCAAAAAAATATATGCATGCATGGCACAGGGTGCATGTTCTCGTGGCACATTATCAGTATACTGTTACTTCAGTTATCACACTGTCACTTTAACAAGCACAGCATTCTTTAAATCCTAAACCATGCAAGTGCATTGCACTATATGGCTATTTCCCAAGCTCTATTTGTGTAGAAACGTGAGATAAGTATTTTAAAATGAATAATGTTTTTTTTCGTCAAAAGAATGGTGTACAGTTCTTTGTACACAAAGCAATAGGCAGTTTCTTTGCAAGTCTTGTGATTTAGAAGACAAAGAATGTGGAACAATGGAAGTACCTGACCTGGTTGTAGGAAATGAATTAGTATGGAAGACTTCCAAAGGGACATCCTATGATGTGAAACTGTTACGGGTCCATGGTAAAATCATGATGTGCATAAATTTTGTAATCATGTACATTGTATAAATTGCAGACAAAAAACCAACTGATGGTGGTAAAGTGAAGGAAGCTAGAGTGAGGCAAGAGGAGGATAGTCCTCCTTCATCGTCAGAGGATGGTAGTCATCAGGATTATATTGTGAGGAAGAGGGTATGATGGCAATTTCAATACCTACATTAAATGAAGCTCATTGCTTATAGACCACGACTGACAAACCTGACCAGTCTCAGAAGGTATGTACTGATGTAAAAACACTGAATTGCACTAATTGTTTAGTCAAAATCTCAGGATGCAACATCTGTAGAGGATAGCAGCAATCACAGTTTAACTGTGAGAAAGAAGGTATAATGGTACTTTAATGGTTACATGTACATTAATCAAGTTCATTACTTATAGACCACCACTGACAAACCAGATAAGGCTCAGAAGGTAATATAGCGATGTATACATATTTCTTCTTGCTATTGTTGAGTCAAAATCTCAGGGTGCAAGATCTGTAGAGGATGATGGCGATCATCATTCAAATGTGAGAAAGAAGGTATTATGGCACTTCTAATAACTTACATTAATCAAGTTCATTGCTTATAGACCACAACTGACCAACTTGACCAGGCTCAGAAAGTAATGCACTGATGTAAACGTATTATACTGCTTGCTATTGTCACTCAATATTTCAGGGTCAAAGATCTCGACGAGAGGATGAGGATGATGGAGATCACGATTCAATAGTGAAAAAGAAGGTATTATGGCACTTTGGAGAACATGTACATTAATTAACTTCATTGCTTATAGACCTCAACTGACCAACCTGACCAGGCTCAGAAGGTGATACATTTGTTATTGATGTACAAATATCACTATTATTTATTCTTGGTACTGTTCAGTCAAATACTCTCTCTTTTGGTTCCCTTGAATCAGAAGATGAATCACCTGTGAGGAAGAAGGTATGATTACAATGCACTTTTATAATTAAGTCTATTTTACATAGTTCCCCACTGAATATGGCTGACTGTATTGCTGAGTATTCACTTATAAATGTATGACCTATTTAATAAGACACTCACTGTGGGCACTAAGTTAACATTGCAATGATGCATGGGTCTACTGCATACTAAATTTTGCCAATCAATGACTATCGTTTATAGCTAGTAGGTAGCCAATGTTTTTTTTTAACGCAATGTTGACATATAGCAATTTCATGCACATATGCAGAGAAGAGATGTGCATGATTCTGAAATGACAGATTTTTCTGCAGCTTTTCAAAACTTGGTAAGACAAATGCATAAAATTTTGTATTTATAACATCCAAATGTTGTTTTTACCAATTCAGAAACATTTGAGCACTATGAATGAAACGCTGAAATAAGGGATATGATGAAGGCTGTTATGGACAGCAAAACAAATAGTTCTGAGGTATTTATTTTATAATAACTTGGGTTTATTTATTTTCGCCTTTACTGCAGAGCCTACAGCCCAGAAATGCCAATGCTGAAGCAAATGAGCAAATGGACCATTTCTTAACAGTAAGATATTCTTACAATACAATACAGTAGACAAATCAGAATGAATACATATTAGATGATACACATTGCATGAAAAAGTTACGATGACTGAATCCTACTTAATATGGCCCACACACACACACACACACACACACACACACACACACACAATATATTTATGTATCATTTCCAGGAGGATGGGATAGATTTGCTATCTATCAAGGCTGTAGATCCAGCAAATTATGCCCTGAACTTAATGAATGCCTTATTTACTGATGAAGAAATGGGTTCCTCCTGTTTTAAGAAGAGGTTGGGAAGTAAGACAGAAAAACCCCAGCTTTCACCGAAAAGGGTTGGATTGTTGGAAGGTAAGGATAATTTGCACAGCTTATTGACATAGTGTACCAAAAAAATTTACCACACACAGCATGCATAGACAAGAAGTTTGGGAGAGGAACAGCAAACAAAGAACAAAGTACAATTCAAAGAAAGTGCAACCAAAAATGTCTGGATACAAGAACAAAAAAACTGCCAAAACAATGATGCTTGTAATGTGTACATGTAATGATATTTCCTTTCACAATTAAGATCATAGTAAGAATGCTATACTTTCTTAAAAAGAACTTATTCAAGATCTTATTAAGATCATACAAGATATTGTGTAAGATCTTACAAGATTATGAAACATTCTTGTCCCATAATCTTGTAAGATCTTATATAAGAATCTTAACTAAGATCTTAGTTTTAAGATCTTAAATAAGATTTTTTGCCTGGGCCCTACAACTAGTCCTTACAGCGAACAGTGTCAGCCATGGAGTGGACCCTCTTATTAATGCACTCCACCGACCCTGTGCTATTGAGTAGACTCCACGCCCCCCCCCCCCCCCCCACAGCTATTCCTTACAGTGATCAGTGTCAGCCATGGAGTGGACCTTTCTTCCACCCTCCTGTGTTATTGAGTGTACTCCACCCTACCCTGTACTATTGAGTGGACTTCACCCTACCCCCTGTGCTATTGAGTGGACTCCACCCTACCCCTTACAGCGAACAGCGTCAGCCATAGAGTGGACCCTCTTATTAATGCACTCCACCCTACCCCGTGCTATTGAGTGGACTCCACCCTACCAACTGTGCACGTGTGGTGAAGTACGTGTCATTTATTACACTCTGGCACAAGCACTGCTCCAACTTCAAGATCCAACCTGCACGCAACGATCTGCGTGACAAGTGTGATCAGATGTTGGTCACGTTGAGGCACAGCCTTTCTGACGAGCAGCGTAAAACAATGAATGACAAATACACCCAGCACCTCATTAAGGCAAAGGCATTTCGTGATGCCTACAATGCAAACATTGAGGAGGCTGAGAAGGAATGGGGAAGGAAGAGACAGAAGGAGCATGAACAGATCCTGGGTCACTTGGAATCCAGCGCCCTGATGTCTCCCTTCACTTCACATGCCCACCTGGACATGCAGATGCAGTACTCCTTTGACTACTGCCAGCATGTGTCACTGCCCTACAGCTCACAGCAAAGGGGCACTTTATTTTTCAGGACACCTCGCAAGGTCCGGTGTTTGGTGTGTGTTGTGAGCCGCTGTCCCGCCAGGTGTTCTTCCTAATTGACGAGGCAGAGCAGGCTGGCAAGGGTGCTGTGGTGATGGTCAGCTTGGTGCATGCCTTCTTCCACCTACATGGACTGGAAGAGAGGCGTGTAACACTTCAGGCCGACAACTGTGTGGGCCAGAACAAGAACACCACCATGATGTGGTACCTGGCCTGGCGGGTCATCACTGGACAACATGACACCATCCAGCTGAACTTCATGCTACCTGGGCACACAAAGTTCAGACCCAATTCCTACTTTGGCCTGTTCAAGAAGTACTACCGAAGACAGGACCATGTATCTGATATGGACGACCTAGCAGACTGTGTCCGGCAGTGTGGCCAGGACGTCACATGTGTGCCACAGCTGTACCAGGACTGGCACTACTATGATTGGAATGCATTTCTGGGCCAGTGGTTTAGTTCTCTGGCTGGCCTAGGCCGCTGCTACACATTCCGGTTTGACCGCAAACACCCTGGTGTCATGAAAATGAAGACCTTGCCATTGGACGCAAACCCCACCGAGGTGACCATGCTGAGGGCTGGAGTGGCCATAAAGGACATACAGGATGCTTATCAGAGCCAAGTGATGCCACCTGTTATTACACCCAGCGGATTGTCCCTGACGCAGTCACTGTACCTGTATGAAAGGGTGAGGGAATACGTTCGTGACCCCCAAAAAGGGACAAGGTGTGTCCAAAGCCTCCACCAGGCTCAGGGCCCGACTCTGGTAATGCTTCATCCCTACCAGAAAGCAACCAACCTGGACCTTCAACTGCCATTCCTCACTCACCTACTGTTGAGGGTCATAAGTCTGCAGAGGACACATACAGTGAAGTGCAAGACGGAGAGGATGGTTGTGTTTCTGGCCTGAGGAAACGCAGACCCAGGTCTGAACTGATCCCTTGCCTACCAGTGCACTGTATGTGGCAAGAGGTATGCCAGTGGTCCGGCTCTGTCCCTGCACAAAAAGAACACGAGTTCACAAGCAGCCTGCTGTTCCAGTTGATGAACACGGTGATGTCACTAAGGTGGACAATTGAATTCCAGTGTTGACGAAGGAAGCCAGGGTCCATCCAAGTGCAGGCGTAGGAAAAAATCTGAAATTGACAGGCCATTTTCCTGTTCGGTGTGTGGCAAGAAGTACGGCGCACTCTACTATTGTGTGGACTCCACCCTACCCTATGCTATTGAATACCTATGAATCACTTTGCCACATAGCTGCAACCACCAGCCTCGCCAAATAGAAGCAACTTGACATGGTGGCAGAGGGTGATTCTTTGCAACACTGAGAGGTCCTATACCTATCGATTTGTTCTGTTCGTTAATTTTTATGCCATCTGTTACGGAGATACAGTTGAACAAACTACGTGCACATTTTCGCGCTCGTTCGCGCCAATGATTTGGGCAAATTGCGCTCCGCTCAATGTATGGGGAGGCGGGGATTATTACATTGGCGCGAATCAAGCGGGAAAACGTGCACGTAGTTTATTCAACTGTATCTCCGTAACAGATGGCATAAAAATTAACGAACAGAACAAATCGATAGGTATAGGACCTCTCTACCTACATACCGAATTTGAAGCGATTCGACCGCTCCTACACGAAGATATGGTAGTTTTGAACCCCAGGGGGTATCGCACGTAGGAACGTCGGCACGGATATAGTCCAAGACTCCAAAATGCATTTTACTGTAGAGAAATGGTGTAGTATGAAGTGGTGAAAATAGGATGTCGATAGCGTTAATCGTTGGGAAGTTATAGCGATGCAAACGTGATGCATTTTTATAACATTTTTATAATATATGAGTGGTGCAATTTTCTCGTGAACTGTCCCATATATCTTCCGTAATATTAACGCTATCAGGTTCCTATTTTTAACGCAACATACCACACCATTACTGTATGTGAAAATCCATTTTGGTATCTTTAACATGCGGGGTACCGACGTTATAAGGTCCGATACCCCGTAGGGTTCCACATCTTTAGGTAGGAGTGTCCAAATCGGTTCAAAATAGGTACCTATGTAGAAGGGTCCAATCGCTATTGATTTGTTCTGTTCGTTAATTGTTGCTATATCCGTTATGGAGATACAAGTGTGCAAAGAAATTGCATATTTCCCAGGCGTTACGCGCCATTAACGTATTACGACTGGCTTCGAAGACGTCCTCGTAATACGTTAATGGCGCGTAACGCCCGGGAAATATGCAGTTTCTTTGCACACTTGTATCTCCATAACGGATAAAGTAAAAATTAACGAACAGGACAAATCAATGCGGTAGGACCCTTCTACATAGGTACCTATTTTGAACCGATTGGAACACTCCTACCTGAAGATGTGGCCGTTTTTAACCCTACAGGGTATCGGACCTTGTAACGTCGGTACCCCGCATGTGTAAGACATCAAAATGGATTTTCACATATAGTAATGATGTGGTATGTTGTTTTAAAAATAAGAACCCGATAGCGTTAATATTACGGAAGATATAATAGGCCATATCGATTTAAATTTTATGTTATAAAATGAAATCCACAAGACCCATTTTCGTATAGAACGTTCCACTATTGTTCTAATTTTATGGCCCATATCAAAGGTTGCGTCTCCGTTATGAACTCTAGTGCCTAAATCGGCTACCATAGAAAGGACCGATTAACTTCAAAGCGCTATGTACAGGACGAGAAAAATTCTATTGGCAAACTGAAAGCAGGAAACTAACGAAGACAGAAGGTACTTTCATACTGTGGAGTAGGTGTTTTGCCATATTGATTGGGCAGTATACTAGACGCACTTGAAGTGGTGTGCAAAAATATTGAAATCATAGCGGTACAATTACATATCTTTATTCGCATGGCCAGGGGAGGAATAGCTACATGTGCCACATTCTGAGGTGCTATTGAGATGTTATGAATTATAATAATAATGCCACCTCAAATCAAGTCCGAATCTCACGAAGTCCACAATTCAGTTTCAACTCTGCAGATCAGGCTGGGGGAGGCGAGCTACTGGTTCTTTCCAGCTCTGATGGACCTGAAAACAACAGCATCACAGTTTCAGCTTCATTTATTAGCAATTCTGCTTCACTGGGGGTGCCATGGCGTGCTTTAATGGTTATCAGGTGTACCCGCTGCAGCGTAACTCCCTTACAATCACGCTAAGCTCATTCATCGCATATCGTGGAGGATCTGCACTGAGTATTGTTACTTGGAGTGGAGAGAATGGAAGGTACCCACTTGCAGCAAGCATGGATCAGTCCAATGTCACTTCCAACATCATATCAGGACTCTCCTCCACATCATCAGTGGTGGGATTGGGGACTGTGTATTTGGAATCATCCACCATAGTTATGAGAAATACACTGTTCAATCAAAATTTCGGGACTGCTTTATTCTTGTCTTCATCATTTGTCACACTTCAGGGTGATGTGAAGTTTGCATACAACTATCCAATCAATGGAGCTGCAGTTTATCTCTCTGGTGTATCGTGGATGAAATTTACTCGAGGACTGCAGCTTCATTTTGAGAGTAACCATGCATTGCAATATGGAGGTGGTGTGTATCAGGAGTTTCCTCTCCCTGGTGCCTCCGGAGAATGGTGGTATTGGATATGAAGATAATTCTGTCTTAATCAATAACTGCGAAGTAAATGTTCGGTTTGTAAACAACAGTGCACTAAGTGGTGGACCATCTATCTACATCAGCAATCCAGAGACCTGTATCAGGGAAGGAGATAACCCTCCTTTTACAAATTCACTTATATATGATTTTCCGGGGTCAAATGCAGCAGAGCAAGTCCAAACAGAATATACCTGTATAATCAAACTTCCACAAATATTTGGGTGGGTCAAGCACTAAAATTATGTGCATACTCCTCAACTATATTCAATCAGTCCATTATTGGAACTGTACTAGCATTAATTGACTACAATAATATTTCTCTAGGTGGCAATAAGGCAATTCAACTAAGCTCACAATCATCCACTGAATTATATGTGACCGGACCACAGAACAGTGGGATTGACGATATAGCATGTAGACTGCAGAACTCATTGTTCACTCAGATCAACAGCCTTTTTAACCGTCACAAGAATTGTCTTCAATATCCATTCGGTTGTCCCTACAATGAAACACTGAAGGTGTGTCAATGCAAATCTAACAGTGCAGTGCAGTGTGAAGACAATGTATGCTGCATAAATTATGGACATATGCATATGAAGGAGATCTGTGTCCTCGAGGGTGTTGTAGCTACAATGGAAATGGCTTGTGTCCTGAAAATGCAGTGTCCATTCATTTCAGGCTATTGCAAATTGCCTGCAACAGAGAGTGGCATATGTGCCAATAACAGGGGTAGAGAATTTTGCTCATACTGTACAGATGGAAAGTCATTCACATATGTTGGTATCAAGTGTGTTGATGATAGCAGATGTAGTTCTGGGTACAAAACTCTATTGGTGTTTCTCGTATTTCTGTACAGGGCCATCTTGACAGGAGTTTTACTATTTGCACTCAAATTAAATTTTCATGTAGGATCAGGTCTTCTCTACTGTGTGTACTCTACTACTTCAGCATCATTAATTATTTTGTCGGCAACAATTATCCAACAGCCTTCTTACAAGTATCTGTTGATAAATCACTGGAAATGTCCTTCAACCTCGCTTTCTTGGTTCCATTATCTATGTTTGTCAAAAGGTATGCTCCCAATAGAGATTATAGCCCTGAACTACATTTATCCACTGTTCTTTCTGATATTTGTTTTTATAATCATCTTTATGGCACACTATCGGAAGTTTCGTTAGAAACTTCCATATAGGAGTTGACCACGACCATGAATGTCATTAAAAAAACGCGACCCGTCTGTAACAACACTCCCGACGATCGGATCGTGCAGCGTGTTTTAGCAATCGATCTAGAAGTCAAAAAGGAGTACTTTCGTTCTTGTTTCATGTCGCAGAACCGCGTGGTTGCAGAGAACAAGAGTGTGCTGCCCGTTCTCGTTCCCAGTCTCGGAATTGGTCTCCTCCTCCTCCTCCTCCTTCTTGGCAACGCATAACTCGGGTCAGGAACACTTTTAAGCGATGAAAATTTCACCAATAGCTTCAGAATCGGCCGCTTTTATATAAATATAGTAGTTGTTATACTTTGTTTGATACACAATCGAATATCAGCCTATGTCTTGTATAATTAGATCATTTCGTAATTACGGTCTAAAGATAAACGGCATGTGTATAAATAGCATAACAATTACTCTTTGGTGATTTAATCGTCGTTTGGTGTGCTACGTTTTTATTAGTGAAGTTGTTTTCATCAAAATGCCTTCACGTCAAGAAAAGAAACGAGCGAAACGACGTGCGAAATACCTTGAAGTTCGAGACGATGTTTTAGAATCGGCACGGGCATCCTACAAGGCAGACCCTGAAAAGAAACGGACAGGGGAACGCGAGCGTTATCATGCAGACCCAGTAAAGAAACGGTCAGTTAAACGCAAAAGCTATGACGCAGACCCAGAAAAGAAACGGTCAGCTAAACGCGAAAGCTATGAAGCAGACCCAGAAAAGAAACGGTCAGCTAAACGCGAAAGCTATAAAGCAGACCCAGAAATAAAACGGGCAGCTAAACGCGAAAGCTATGAAGCAGACCCAGAAAAGAAACGGTCAGCTAAACGCGAAAGCTATGAAGCAGACCCAGAAAAGAAACAGACTGCTGAACGCGAGCGTTATCATGCAGACCCAAAAAAGAAACGGTCAGCTAAACGGAAACGTTATTGGGAGGATCCTGAATGTTCTCGCTTGGCGAAGAGAGTGCGGTACGGGAAGGCCAAGCGTGCCCTGCAAAACCAACGAGGCCATCGAAAAAGAACTACCGACAGAGTTATTCCAAGGTATGTAAATGTAGATGAAGATATTTAGCAGGGTTTTCATATGACATTTAGCTCAAACGTTGCGTCAACGTTGCCTTCTGTTAGATGCATGGTTTGAATATTCTAGTGCGACGTAGCAAATGTCATATGCAATTGCATGTGTAACTATAGGGCAGAGGGGGTGGGGTATAAAAAGAAATGCTGTCTTGTTGTGCCACGTGGTTGGTGATAATCATTGCTCAGGGCATGTTTTGATACCATCTGTGCATTGAATCAGAATGGCTTCAGTTTACATTGGATTTCATGCATTTTAGTGGGATGTAAGGGCATAACATAACTTTCAAGTCTTGGTGTACTGTGTATAGTTTAGCACATACATAATGTTGCATGTACATGTACACGCTTCTTTTTTTTTCATTGTAGCTACTCTCTGTATGAACCAAAGGATATCGTACTAAGCGAGTATAAAGGTGGTCTCGAAAAGGCTATTCTTAAGAATAGCACTTTACTAGTTCAGTTAAATGATGCCTTTTGCAAGATGCACCCATGGTTAGCACAAAAGGTGTGTACCAGATCTGCACATGCTGCTGTCAGTAAAGTTTGTGCAGATGCAGTGCTTAAAAAGGTACTGAATGTGCTCATAACAGATCAACGCGCAATGAATCAGGAGATGACGGAAACAGAAGCAGAAGCGTTTTTCCGGGCTACCGAAGCTGATTCAGAAGGTGGGGTCGCTGTTTCAGATGGAGGTAGCGGCACTGGAGGTGGCCGTGATGGAGAAGGCCGTGCTGATTCAGAAGCAGCAGAAGGTGGGGTCGCTGTTTCAGATGGAGGTGGCGGCACTGGAGGCCGTGGAGGAGGTCGAGGAGGTGGCCGTGGAGGAGGCCGTGATGGAGAAGGCCGTGCTGATTCAGAAGCAGCAGAAGATGGGGTCGCTGTTTCAGATGGAGGTGTCGGCAGAGAAGAAGGCTTTGAAGGGGAAGAAGCGGCTGAAGCTGGAGGTGGCGGCACTGGAGGTCGAGGAGGTGGCCGTGGAGGAGGCCGTGATGAAGAAGGCCGTAGAGGAGGTCGTGGAGAAGGCCGTGGAGGAGGTCGAGGAGAAGGCCGTGGTGGCCGTCGTGGTGGCCGTGGAGGCCGTCGTGGTGGCCGTGGAGGCCGGGGTGGTGGCCGTGGAGGCCGGGGTGGTGGCCGTGGAGGCCGGGGTGGCCGTCCAGGAGGAGGCAGAGGTAGAGGAGGCAGAGGTAGAGGAGGCAGAGGTGGAGGAGGCACAAGACGAGGTGGCGGCGGACGAGGCGACTTATTTTCCGAAGTTATAAATTATTATTATTATTATTATTAACCTGTGTTGGTCCATGTACATGTATACTGTCGTTTGTTAAAGTTTTGATGCCAACATCCGGGTTGACGGGTTCCATGGCCACGAATGTGTAAGTAGATCTGCAGGGATGACAGGTGGGCGAACCAGCTTCTCCGCTAGTCTCGTACCCAGACCCCATCACATCACAGCAGCGGAAGGAGATTTAATAGGTTGAAAAAGCGTAGCGGTGATGTAATCCATCCGCTGCTGTGATGTGATGGGGTCTGGGTACGAGACTACTCAGGTCGGGATCATCACGTTCCAGGATATGTGCCTCGTACCCAGACGTATATATAAAACGTATGCGTACGAGACTACGTCGTCATAATCATGTCGGAGACCGTGTCCCTATATTGTATAGATGGAAAGAAATGAAAATGGAGAAGCAGCGATACAACAGTCATTGGGTGTGATAAAAAAAATTAAGAAAACAAGTAAATAAAAACATTCTCTATGAGAAAGTTGGTGGGATATAGGATTTGAAGGCAATTGGTGGTGTAAAAAGCAAGGAAACAAGGTCTTATCTGAAGGGAAAATGTAATAGTCCTATATTTAGCACATTTTAGGGTATATGTTGTTTGTGTGCTAAATATAGCACTATTACATTTTCCCTTCAGATAAGACCTTGTTTCCTTGCTTTTTACACCACCAATTGCCTTCAAATCCTATATCCCACCAACTTTCTCATAGAGAATGTTTTTATTTACTTGTTTCAGAAGCATTGCAATTCTGAAATCAACAAATCAACTGTGTGTCTTCTCATACTCCTCTCTCACACTTCTCTTGTTGAGACATCCATCACTGTCCTCAGACCAGTGACTTACTCTAACTCTGATGCTGTGTACGTTAGCATCCAACCAGTGACAAAGTATTTGGATTTTATAAGTCACCTTCCATATGCTATCATTGCTCTTTTTGTTTAGTTGATCAAAATCCCAATTTCACTGTTCTTATTTGTGATCCCATGACTATCAAAATGCAACTACATGAGAATAGGCAAGATTAAACCCATGAATTTCAAGGTTGCTACAAGAATGACTATTGCTGTTTTGCAGGTTTTTACTTGATTGTAAGGGAGCTCATTTACCTGATCTCGCTATTTCACATTCTAAAAGTTTATGGGGCCATGTATATATATACCAGTGGGTCTCGATCATAGCAGTTATCATCCATGCAATGGTACATCCTTATAAGGAGAAGTGGCTTAACATACTTGACACAGTACTGCTATCAAACCTTGCTGCTGTGAGTTTGCTGTTTGGGGGTACGGCTTACACCCTGATGACAGCCGCAACTTTCACATATTTCTTGTTCACATCTTTGTGCTAATGCCAATCATTTATGCTGTGGTGCTTGGAATATATACTCTAGTTACCCATATATGGAGCAAGCAAAAAAACAGGTATACTTCGTAAAAAATATTATGTCATGAAGCCATCTGGAGGTACATCTCAAGAAAAAGAATTTATTTTACCCCAATAGAACCTTTTTTATTTAATGATGATTCAGTTTCATAGCTTAGAATTATGTGGTGCATAAGACAAGGAAAGATTGAAATTAGTTTTCATTGTGTACTGTAGAGAAATCACAAACATCATAATAGTCAATAGTGTGAAGGTGTGCAGGTGTCGAGTAGCAGCTTTTTTCACAACCAATATTGTAAATTGTATCTAGCCAAAACAAGATGCAAAATGTGTGCATGGCAAGTTATCAGATGATGCATGATTACAAAACATTTGGTATAGAATGTTTATAAGACAGTAGTCAAATATTGGCAGAAACGTATTGAATTACAGCCCCATCATTTGGTCTTGTTAGCATCCAACTAGACATGGGAAATAATAACATCACACCATCAGACTGTACCAGATTTAAAAATGCTTTCCTTATATGTGTGTGGCATCATGTATTCTCACAACTGACTGGCACAGCATGTGCACCAATGCATGTAGTTAATGGAAGAGTCATGCATATGGACCTGCAAATAAACGAAGGAATTCCACGATGCCCTCGCATTGCGATACAATCGACCACTGCTGCAAATGCCAGCCAATTGTGATGGATGCGGAGCTGCAACTAGTTTGAGCATGCCCTTGACAGCAAGAAGGGAGGTCTGGTAACCCAACGTCACAATGAAGTTCGAGATGTTATTGGCGACTTAGCATCAGTTGCTTTCAAGGAAAGTTGTTAAAGAATCAGTCGTGCAAGAGGCAAATGAAGCTGAAGGTGTACCCTCCCTAATTGCCAACCTTAGTATCAGAGGAGTATGGCAGCCCCAGACTGTGGCGTTGTTTGATGGACGTGTCACAGACACTGACGCCCCGTCCCACTCATAGCGAGTTGTTTCTGCCTCAGCTGAGGAAGCGAAGAAAAAGAAGTACTCTGAAGCAGCAGCTCTTCGCCGAGCATCATTCACACCCTTTGTTGTGTCAGTCGATGGAGTCCTGGGTCGAGAAGCAAACTTTTTTATAAAACATCTTGCTCAGAAACTTGCTCATAAGTGGGAAAAGTCAAACAGTGAGGTATTGGGATGGATGAGAGCACGACTGTCTTTTGCAATCCTCAGAACAACAAACCTTTGTCTGAGGGGCTCCCGCACCAAATGGAGGAGTGCATTTGGAATGGATGATGGAGCAGGGTTGCCTAGTATCTCTGCCTGAACGTCATGCTTAAATAGTTGTTTTTGCCCCCATATGTATTACGTATTCTGTATGCTTTATTATTCTTGTATTCTGTATTCTGTGTATTTATGATTTTGTTATGTAATAATAATAATGACAATATGAATGGCATAGGAATGGCACGTAGAATGAATTACTACACATGTAATTGTATGCTGTGACTGCATGTGAAAAGATGTTTTAATAAAACTACATGATACATGTAGTATTGTATAGATAATGCATAGAAACCAGCTGTACATGTAGATAATAAAAACAGAGGGAAACAAATTGGCATAAATATACCAGACACAATAAAGCACAATATGAATAGACACTAATGCAAGGTTTCAATATGTAACAACTGCACTTGCACAAGCAAGAAATTAACGTTCTAGCATTGGAGGGTAAATTAATGTTCCAGCATCGGAGGGTATAATTAATGTTCTAGCATTGGAGGGTATAATTAATGTTCTAGTATCAAAGGGTATAATGAATGTTCTAGTATCGGAGGGTATAATTTATTTATTTTTATTAATTTTTTTACATGTTGTGAAGAACTCAATGACTTGGAACAGCCCACTACAAGGCAAGCTGGGAAGCCAGGTGGGAAAATTTTTGTATGGCTAGTGTCACCTAAGCACCAAAGGAAGGCAAGCCCAAAGTTGAACATTTAGGGTATTTTTTTATGCTGTCAGTGGCCACAGCTGTTAAGCCTACTTTTGCACTCTGTTCTTGTTTTAAGCAAAAATTAAACAGACAGATCTAGTGCAGCAGGCTTATCAGTAGCTCCTCACTTTTCAATCAATATGTCAGTTGTACTTGCCTCTAAGCAACTTCCTGACCTCCATTTACAGGTTGAGCAACTTGTGCAAGAAAATTGCGATATCCCAAAAGCCATAAAGTTAACAAATAGCAATCTTTCTTACATTATTGCATGATGGGCATAGAGTGTACTTGTGATGTATAATGGTGCAGAGAATCTTGGCCTCAGTGTGCATGGACATGTAGAGGTTGCAAGGCTATTGTAGACCTTGACGCGCAGTACATCTGTCACTTAGATAATACAGTATTATCTGTATGGATAAATGCACTATACTATAATTCAATAACTATAGTTAGCCGCACCTGTCCTATAGTATTTCATTCACACCCATTATCCTCACACACCTTACCACATCCATCCTCCTCCCCAACCTCTACTCCCTTACCCGCCTCTTTGCACTTACTACACTCCACACTTTTTACCTTACCTGCTTTATTAGCCTTGCCCACATCTCCTTACTTCCCTCTTCACACACCTCTTCTCATGCCTCCTCTTCTTTCACCCAATTCCTTACTTACATGTACCTTCTTACTCTGGCTCCTCACACCTCCCTCTACCTGCTCACCCACCTCTCCTAACATACTCCTTTCCTTGTCCCACCCGTATCTCTCTCCAAACTCACCTCTTCTACTACACCTCACCCCTGGACACACACCTCCCCCTCCAGACAAGTCTGCAGCACTCTCTTCTCCACCTTCCCTTTTCACACACCACATTCCTCACCCTCCCACCCACACCCTTCTCATTAACAACTTCCTCTCTTCTCTACATCCCATTTCCACACTCCACCCACCTCACTCTCATCATGATCTCCTTAACTCCCTGCTTCACCTTGCCCGTCTACCCTCTGTTCACCACATCTCCTTACATTTTACCCACTCTCCTTTTGTCGATCTTCTCATCTCCCCTCCTCATCCTTCCTCCCCACACTCAACTAGGGTGTGTAACCTCCCCTGCATAATGAAAATCGATTTTTCCGAATACTTTTAAAACACTATTCGATTTTTCAGGTTTTTGTGGATCTGAAAATCGATTTTTCCGAATAGTTTAAAAAACAAAATCAATTTTTCCGAATAGGTTTTGCCAAATTTCCTGCCGAATACCTAGGTTATTCAGGTTATTTTGCTTGTGGAGTGCACACTCAGAAGATAATTTATGTCTGCACAGAAATCCACCTGGTCTTGCACCCAAAATAGAGCTATGCATGTCAGTAGAAAACACAGAGACACAAAGGTCTACAGTAGCATCAGAGATCTAATATATGATCTCTGGTAGCATGCATGTGTTTGCCAAATAGAGTTTAATAAATTGTATGTCTTTACCATGCACTTGTACATATCCATAGTAATGTATCCAACACTAATCACGGAGACCAGACATCACCATTATAAACTCACCCCACATCACCTACAATCACGTACTCCACTTACAATCATCCCACAATACTCCATTCCCGTTCTCGCTAAATGCATATGAAATTTTACATTAATAATGCTCTCTAATTCCTCCACATACTCAAACAGAGCGTGCATACTTACTTGAAGTGGGTGAGAAGTCTGTCATTCTGTTTCACTCGTTAGCGCAATACTCAGATATGTTCACTTCGGTACCACTGTACAATAAAACAATGCAATACTAGTACTGGTACATAAATTTATTGCTACTACATATAACAACTCGTGGCATATACTAATGAACTTACGTGAAGACGACGATAACAGCACTGAGCTAGTACACGCTGTATGTTTTGTATCCCCAATTGATGCACATTAAATATTTTGTATTATATTACTATCTATTTACTCAATTATTGATTGCTTCCGATGTCGTTATGACATTGTATGTACAAATAGTAAAAACAACAGTGACGTAGTATAACTCTAATTATCAATTGAAAATCATATCCGGATATCGTTATAAAAAGATATTCGAATAATGGACGAATTGTCGATGCTGACGACGAATACCTAAGTACCTCCGAATGGAGAAACATAAACCGGTTATTTCGAATAGATAAAATTCACTAATCGATTTTTCCGAGTAATGCTAAGTTGCTATTCGAACGGATAGGTTTTTGCGAATATCCGAATAACCCGAATAACCTGATAACCGGTTACACACCCTACACTCAACTGCACATTTGCATTCTCTCTCTCCCTTAGACCCTTAGCTCCCCTTTTCTCATTACAATCCTTACCTCCAATCTTTTACGTTACCACTTCCCAAACACTCATCGCCTTCACTTGCTTTCCTCACTCCTTCACCAAATTCTCTCTCCTCATCCCCATATGTCTCCTCTTTCCCCACCCAACATCCTCACCTCCCTTGTTTCATCTCTGTTCCCTCCTACGCACCACCACCCTCCTCCTCACCCCTACCACATCGCTATCCTACCATCCCACACACCTATTTACATCTTCCCCTGCTCTCCACCATTTAACACACCTCTTTAACATTTTACCACATCTTCCCCTCCTCTTCATCTTTTACCTCCTCACCACCTGCCCCTCTCCTCTCTCCTTACCCACTACTTTCCCATCCTCATACTACCTCTTTGTCTTCGGGTACACCTCGTTCTTTTTCCACCCACTTCCTCTACTCCCTTATATAACCTCACCTACACCTCTCCACTTAAATCTCTTCACTCAACTCTCCCCTCTCCTCCATCCTTCCACTCACTCCCGTCTCAGTCACCTCCCTTCCATCACCCACTTCCTCCTCCCGTTTCACCATCTCTCCTCAACTTACTTCTCTCCCACACTTCCTCTGAACCCACCTCAGTACCTCATTAACCTCTCTCAACCTTCACTCTCCCCATCGATCTTCCTTCTCATCCACCAATTAAACTTGCCCACATCTCCTTACTCTCCTGCTCGCTGCCTCCATTCTTTACCTCATCCTCAGTCTCCTTCCCTCACCACCGCCTCCTCTCCTTACTGACCTCCCTTCTTCTACATCCCTCACCATAACTTCTTACTTACTCCACAATCACCTCATCCACCTCACATCAACTTCTCTCCTCACATATGCACATGCAGGGCTGCCGCGATATATCGCGATATACGATATATCGCGATTTTTTTTATATATCGCGATATGCGATATATCGCGATATTTTTTTTGGCGTTTCGCGATATTTTTGGGGGTATTTCATGATAAAAACTTGCGCGGAAATAGACGGAAAAGCACGGTGATTGGCGGAAATTAGAGTAATGACGAAATATCAGCATGTGTATCTGAAACGGCGATAAATGTACGCGTGCATTCGGTGCATGCAAGCCATTTAATTAAAACAATTTAGCATTATGCCTCAGGAATATGCATTTCCCCAGTCGTTCGGGCAGAAGACTCCATCGTTTCTTCTGGAGTATATTTTTGGCTGTGGAGAAAACCCTTTCTGCAGGTGCAGTGGAGGCTGGAATTGATAGGTACTTCCTTGCCAGTTTGGCAACATGAGGGAAGTGGACTTCATGTTTTCGCCACCATTCCATTGGGTCATCCTTCCTGAAATTTATTTCAGCTTCCTTAAGATACCTCTGGTACTCATCTTCAATGTGATCTTCATCTCCAACAGCAATTTCTTCACGAGGAGATTGATCTTTATGACCAAACAGAAGGTCGAAATCCTCCTCTGCTGATGTGACTGCCGCTTTCTTTGCTGGAGGCTCATGATCATCTTCATCGTCACTGCCATCCTCATCTGCTTCATCCTTCTGCACAACATTCATCATTTCTGTTCTCAACTGACTAAAAATGGTTTGCCTATTGGAGTGGTTTAGCCACGATAAACTTTTGTGTCCTGGATGAGTTATTGCTCCCATTCCCAACAGGAGGTCAGTAGGATCCCAACGCCGCCTCATGTCCTGCAATATAAAGCCCCTGACCTCTTGCACAACTTTTGGAAGATTGTTCCAACGGGTCCCTAATTGCCAGTGCACTGGCGGTGTTGTTCCTTGGAGTCCATCCACAAGAGTTGTAATATACCTTGAAACACCGCCTAAAGTAGGGTACTTTTCTCCCTGCAGAAAGTCTGTGGCAATTTGAAACGGCTTCAACAGCGAACACAACTTCTCTGCAGCCAGCCATTCGTCAGCAGATGGTACTAGATGAGCGTATTTGCTTTCAGCCAAAACATTTGTAATGTGCTTCTGCAGTAGTACAGATCGTTGTAACATGTAAAATGTGGAGTTCCACCTTGTGCAGATGTCCTTGATAAGCTTAAGGCTGCGTCTATGTGGGAGCACTGGAACATCTACAATGGCATCAGACTCATCTTCAGGCTGCACACCATCATCTTCATGCGACTCATCTTCAGACTGCACACCATCATCATCTTCCTGTGACTCATCCATCAAACAACCTAAATCAGTACCCTGCTGGCTTTTTTTCAGCGCATCCAGCAGCATCGGGCTGTTGTTGATGTTGCATGAAATTGTTCTGAACCGCTCAATCAATGAAGCAGAAGGGCAGTTCTTTACCTAAAGGAAGAACAAATTTTACTCATTGTGCATGCCATGCATATTACACAACCAGCTATATAGCTGTGCCGATGTGTTAGTATTAGGTACTCATACCTCTAAGGAATTTTTGATGGATAGTTGCAACTTGTGGCAAGAGCATCGCACTTGCTCTTCACTAACTCCCTCTTCAATCAGCTTCCTAATTGCTGCAACAAAATTAGCTCCTTGATCAGAGGCGATTGCGTCTAGCCGATTTTCAAGCATGAATTCTGTGTTTACCAAACCCTTCACTATTGATGAAATTTCTTCTGCTGTATGTGAAGCTATATTTCATGGAATGCATTAATTAACACTGTTATGATGATAATTTTTCTTACCATTGCTGATGGATACACCAAGCATGCATGACATCAAATTCCACTGAGAATCAAGCCAGTGTGCAGTTATGGCAATATATGAATCTCCTGTGTGCATTGATGCAGCATCAGTTGTGATGGAAACTGAGACAGCATCGGCAATCATCGCTTTGATCTAGTAAGAGAAACACAATCTTATGCACAAAAACTAATGAAAATTATTAAGGATGAGCCAGCTTTATAGCTAACCTTTTTCAAGACGTTCTCATACTGCATGTCAATCAGTAGAGTCGTCTTAGTCCTATGGGGTATTTCATATGAACCATTTGATATGTAATCCAGAAATTCTCGAAACTCAGGGCTGTCCATTAACTTTGGTGGAAGCAGGTTTGCAGTGAAGGCTTTGACCAGTAGTTCGTTAGCTCTGGTAAGTTTTTCTCCCTTCAAAACATTGGGTTGCATCTGAGTGATGTATCTTTCCAGGGTTCCTTTACCGGCAGACAGTCCAGTACTGGAACACCCTTTATCTCTGCGGACTGTGCTTGAACCAGGGCTAGGGGTAGCAGGGCTGGTACTGGTGGTGGTGCAGCCTATCCGAGCAACTTCCTTATCACACCTATTAGGCCTATATCAGTAAATGAATTATTGTGAAACATATAATGTCATTTATTACTGAGTAGCAGATAAGGCCTGAAGACCAAAAAGGACTTACATTATGCTGCTTTCTGTGACACCAACAACACCATGCACAGATTTTAGGTGATGTCGCATGTTAGACGTGTTGTTGCTCTTTCTGGAAACCCATGCACAGCACCTGTTGCATACAACCCAGGAGGACCCAATCGCTTTCCTGTGCCACCCAAAATGTTCCCACACGTCACTCCTAAACGTTTTGCGGTCAACGGCCACAATATCCTCTTTCCCTACAGCATGGTAGGACAGTCTATCAGTCGCTTCTTTTGATCCCGCCATAACGCGTAACCTCAACAAAGATTATTATTGAAATTAATAGCAATGAATACTTTAATGTCACCAATGATCATTAATATTCATCACTTTAATAACCATAAATATATATCGCGATACATGGACGATATCGGCAGAAGACCATATCGCGGCAGCACTGTGGCGCTGCATGGCCTACCCACTGCATGCATGATAATAAATGTTTAACTGACATAAATAACCATTTTAAACACAAAATATATTAAAGCTAAACTCCAAATTGTTCCAATCATGCCTGAACACGAGTTCAATGCCTTCAACATCCTCTCTTTCTTGAGCTTGGCAAACTGTTGCTTCTACAAAACTGCATGTGTTGGTGCATTCGTGGACGAAAGAGACAGCTGTTAGAATAATGGAGCTATCCACTAAGAATATAGTTCTTGAGAGTGTGAACAAAGGACAGCCATATCTACTCAGCTTGGGAGTTCCATTTTCCAGGACTGGCGTGAAGCCCCGTAGTAAACACACAGTGTCCCCTGTAGTATCTAACTTCAGAATTGTGAGCAACTCGCCATAATTGAACTGCGTAAATTAACAATGCTGAGACATGTACTTACACATACAACATACCTCATTAGAGGGTGCACACAACTCAACATAGTCCCCTGAATGAACAAGTGTGCACTTGGTGGACACAACTGCTTTGTACGTGGTAATTTTTTGATGTTTTATTGATTCATTGGGCATAATGAGCACATTGAAAGGAGGCACCATGGCAAGAAGTTCACTGATTTTAACTGAGGATAGCCCAACAGTGTTAACTTGTAAGGAGTCAAATTGTACAGTTGAGCAAGCCTACAGGTTGGGCTAATAATAACTGCAGCTATAAATGTGTAGAGTGTCTAACCTTCCTCGCACTTCCTGGCTTGTAGATAATCCTACCTTTGTTTAACTCCTTCATCGGAACAAAATTTAGGAACTGCTGAACCTGCATGGACTTGTAAAGCTCTTGCAGCCCACTGCCACATCTAAATGATGATTACCATTACCCATGCACACAAACAGAAATAAATATACCTTTCCCCAGCATTGAAGACACCTCCTTCACATATGAAACGAAGGTACTCGATGCAAGCAAAGTGATTGGCAATGTCCCTACTGGGGGCTTGTTTATTTCCATAAATGTTACTGAACCATTAAACGATTCGCACCTATTTAACAATGAATTATCCAAAAGTATGACAGTTGAACTGTAAACTCAATACCTTTCAGCACTAAAAGCTGATGATGGCCCATAGCTTATCATACACTCTACCAAGTGAAGAATGGTGTGCACTTTCTGTTTCTTGAGTAATGCAGGCATGTAGTCTTTAACATTTTTCACAAATTCTTCACATAATTGCTGCCATTCCTCAGCATCTGACAGCTTAAAATGACAGCAATATGCTATTCTGAATACCTACAGAGAAGATCATCAAATTAATATACAACAATGTAAATAACTGTATGGGTTGATTACCTTCGTACAGCTCAGCAACACCTCACATTCTTCGCTGTTTAGATATGGAGAAAGAATAAAGATTGCCATCTGGGCCCAAGCTTTAAAGTCTCTCCCAACGAATGATTTGAAGTGGTTGCACACATTGCCATGGACCTTATCTTGAAATCCTGAAAGGTTGAATGCACGTATCCGAGCAAGAAGCTCTTTTTTCTGTGCTTTCGATAGCCGAGGCATCACTTCCTTCAAAAAGTACTTGCATAGTCCCAGTAAGATGGTATGCAATACTTCTACAGGAATGCTTCTGTTAAAAATACAATAAATATGAATGCTGTTATGGCTAGAAAACAACATACTTGAAGAGGTCTGCTGGAATGTGCAGTAGAAAATTAGGAACATCTCTCAAACCAAATTCCTTGCTCATTGCTGCTTTTCCTGCTTCTGTAGGCTGTAACTGTATCATTTCAATACACTGCAAGGTTTTGCTTCTTGTCCTTTCTTCACCAATTAGGTGGGGAGTGTCACGTTGATCAACCTAAGACAAGAAACATATATTGGTAAACCAAATACACAATTTGTTGAAGGATTACTTGTACATACCGTGCAAAATCTGCAATACTTATTAGCAGCACCTCCAAGGTGGTTCAGTAGCTGGGATGCCCGAGGGTTGTCACAAATGACACAGAGCAGTGGTGCAATTACAAGAACATTTTCTTCATAGTAGGCATCATACACTACAACACCCTCTGTTTCGAGCTGGGTAAGTTGTTGGGCAATCGGTTCAGTCATGTCTAGTACATCCATTTCGTTAGTGCATGAAATGAAATGGATGTTTTGGGGCTTTGCATTGTCATGCCTTGACAAACCACCAAATAATAGATACCAGCACTCGAATTTATTCCATTTCTTACTCTTGTTACCACTTGTGTCATCTGAGAACAGCACAAGTGGTAACATAACAACCCTTTGCCCTGCAGCTTTGGTTTTGAGATGGTGTTGCATTAGGTAATCCTTTGTTTCCTTGAAAATAAGGATCAAACGGGGCATCCATCAGCAAATGTATAAATAAATAAATAAATAATACCTGAGTGTCAAATCTTGCAAATGAAGAAGTAGTTGCAATCCATCTGATTAGTTCGGCAGGTTTCTCACAAAATGCAAAAATACTTGAAACTGGAACCACAACTGAATCAAAAATAATGTCAATGCCATTTGGAATGAAACACTGAGAGCCTGGAACAAGAAGTAAAAAACAATTGAAATCCACCAGGGTATCAATCTCGCAAAAGAGCCGAGGATTAGATTGCTACAAAGAAAGCATGACATGCATGATAAAGTTATACACACTCTTTAGCAACACGTACCAATTGAAAAAATCTCACAACAATACCTTTAGCAATTCCTACATCAGGATGAAGAAAGCACACACAGTCTCGAACAAATACATGCATGCCATTGTTAAGCACTGTCATTGGAGATGCAAATCGTTTATCTTATTCCACTTCTTTCCATGATACAGCTCACTGCAAAAATAAGTTGGTATCTATACTCCTATGGAATACAGTGCCACCTACGTGTATGTATCAGCCAAAACAGGATAGCGAACTAAAGCAGTAGACAGTGTCTTAGATCCAAGACATTGTGATATGACAGACGTAAGGGAGATGACATAAAATGGACTGTTTTTAGAAGATAAACCCTGTGCACAATCAGATACAATAACCTCTATATGTGATGCATAGTTTCTCACCCTTTGAGGGGGTACAAGACCTGGAAGTTGAAATCGCTTCACTGCACTAAAGCTTGGCACTGCAACTCCAGCTTGTTGTAGGGCAAACCACAGAAATTTACTGTTCTGCTCCCCCTGACAACATAAAATACCAGAAAGGATAATTACCTGTGTCATGCAATTCAGTACAGTGCTATATTTACACACACCACAGGACGAGGGCTGTTAATGTACAAAAATAGTAGAGCAAAGATTTCGCTGGGAAAAGGGGAAAAACTGCCACTGCCATTAGTAGAATGTTGCAAAATTTCTACAATATCTGCACATACGTTTTGTCAGTTATGGTTGGAATTGACTTTTAAATAATTCACCTTCCGTATCAGTGTGGGATTCATCTCCACTGGACTCCAATGTATCAGGCCTAGTGCATGAGTCTGGTAACGATAGTTCAGTATCATCTGTACAGGTCTCAGTCCCAAAACTGCATTCCACAATTGAATTTTGGATCTGTATACGTATACAGCATTACAACTTTACAATCATGCAATGACTGTACCTACCTTTGTAACGTGCGCCGAACTGGGCATCTGAATAGATTGTAATTCAGCATTTTCTAGGTGCTTTCGCGTTTTTAGATGTCTTTTTAATCGCCAATTGTATTCAAAGCATAGGTCGCAGATCTCACAGTAAGCATCTGGTTCGCATAAAGCGCATAGTAAGAAAACATTGCACGCATTAGCAATCCGTGAAATAAAATGCGCCTCCGCTATAAAGGTGAAACTTCTTACTTGCAGGGATTTCAGCCATTTTGTGACACGTGAACTCGATTAATTGAAGTTTAAGATCGTTAATTGAAATTTAAGATCTGAAGCTGATGCAACCACACACTCTTTTCGATGGCAGATCAAAGATTGTCATTCACCAGAAGCAACTTGCCAGGAGTCTCAGCTAATGCCTCCGACTCCGATCAGAGGTTAATTTCATCAATGGAAGCGCATCAAGCGCTATTAGGGTCTACTTCTCGTAACCCTTTGTTGCAAGGGCGTAACAGTAGTAGAAGTGAGTCACAGACTAGCCATCAGGCAAATCATGTTGGCGAACAGCAGCAGCGCCCTAGCACTTCGCGGGACAGTTTAAGTCACACCATTCGGACATCATCTTCCAGTGTTCTATCAAATGCTGCACCGGCTAACTCCAGTGACCTTCAAGCGATTTTTCGTGAATTAAACGCATTGAGAAAGGAGTCGAAGGACATAAAACAAGCCATTGCTCACGTTCAAGAAGCACAGGCCAAAATGGCAACAACACTTAATACCCTAACAGTAATGTCAATTTGCATCGAGAAGTGCCCGCAAAAGGTATTTAGTATTTACATGTACGTATGTCATTTTAAACACTTATTTTCACTCAGGAACAGCTGAATATTGAAATTGCCACCCTATTCGGTAAGAGTCTGTCAAGACAGCCATCTAATAGTGACATCCGTGTAAGTATTGCAATGCCGACATAATTTTGGTAAAGATTGTGAACATACATGTACATAGGATATGATTGATGGCATCTTTGGTGATTAGTCAAGTCCTGCCATAAGAAATAAGGCTAAACAGTACTGAAAGAAGCGGTTGACCGATCTTTGTTCGGAGGAACGACGGAGAGTAAGTTCAAATTTTTCCAATCACCAGCAATTTTTAATCCTGCAATACTGTGGCATTGTGTAGGTGCTAGGAAAAAAGCCATGTGAGTCATATGCCAGGATGGCCACCAAAGTATTTGCAGAAAAGTTTCTTTCAGCAATGAAAGTCAGCATGAGTCACCATTCTGTTTACACTACACATCTTGCTGTTCTGGTTAGACAACTTCAGTTATTACTAGGTTGTAATGCTTAAATTTTCTTTACTAACTATTCAGAGGCACTTTATGAGGACTGTACCACTAAGTGAAACAGACACCTATAAGCAGCTCAGAATATGGCTCAAGGAAAGCTACGGTGATGGTTTGCCACCTGCAGAAGACTTGGAAGAGGTTGTTGCAGCCGATGAACGTATTGAATACTCTAACCCACATACTAATCCATCCAACCCTACTCCACCTGAGGCTGTCTCCACTGTTTCGTAATGTAAAACTCTGCTGCCATGAACTCCAGTACATCTATGATGCTGCACACTCGATCAGTATATCATGAAATTCAGCTGCCATGAACTCAATCACTCTACCTCTGCTGCCATGAACTCAGTATATATATTATCACAGTATACAGTGCTGCTGCCTTTTTATATTCAGCCATTACAGTTCATGTTTTGCTTTCGAGGCATGTCAATTAAGAATTGGAATTCTATTGCATCTCTCTGCCGTATAGAACGGGTAACATAGCGTTACGACCAAGTTTACGGATTGTTTCAAGAATGTTTTCGTTTATCGTAACAAGCTGTAACTTACATCTTGGATCGATATGTATTACTGATCCTCGATATGTATTACCGATCCTGTTTCAACATGTAATTATTTATCGGTATCGGTACTAGCTGTAGAGAAGATACTGTACCAACATGTTAAGGTGCTTCAGTCTGTTTCGGTACTGAAAACTTTTGGTTGTGTATATCGTTCGTGCACGTGACACCTGCACTTTGTACTTCCGTTACAGTGATACTGGTGGCCCGGGAAAGCCAGGACCAGCTACAGTAGCTGGTGCAATGACCTGGATATGTTTTATCAGTGTGCTTGGCCAGACACCAGTTTGACGAATTGACTTCACCATTCTCACCCCTTTGCTGGTTATTTGAAAGTGCTCACAAAGCTGCCGGATATTGCAAATTTCAACATGCGTATAATTATTTGGGGCGGCCACGGTTAAAATGGCATCGCGTTTGAATCGCTATAACGTCCCAACGGATAACGCAATCGAGTCATGAAGCGATCTTCAGATGCGAAGCGAAGTGCAGATCGTCGTCCTACAATAAAGGAGGTTGGTTGCATTTGTAAGCAACCTTTTTAATGTGTCCGGATAAGTGGATCTCGTATTGATTGGGGAGGGTATATAAAGGTATATATAAGGGAGATGGCTTTAATTAGAGAATTCCAGGCATGACTGCTTTATTTGTGTAATGAGTGTTTACTGCCTTGCTTCGGGCATGGGCTAGAAGGTGCCACTGGAGAAAGGAAACCGAATATGTTTATTTGGCTGGTTTGCATGTGTTGTTATATGTGCTTCCAGGTATGTAGGCAGGTTATAACCTGAGTGGGTTCTCTGGAACTCTGTTGCCTGAAATGTAATAAGATGCACGCTATACAAAGTAGTCTACTGCCAAGACTTCACTTTACACCATCCAGGGATTTTCACTGAGGGTCATTCCATACCAAGTGTCAATCACTTTTCTGCTTCACATATATGTATAGAAATGTAACTAATGTAGATAAAACAAGAGGTTCAAACACAACGTATATTGTGGTACTTTAGACATATAGTTGTAGTTGGTAAGCTGTAGGGTAGTTGTATCGTTTCATCAATTTCACTTGAATCACTATTAAATGTAATGTCATTTGCAGTGGTTTGAAATTAGTGCAAAGCATCTTAAGACCTTGGTGACAACGATTTAATCCAGGACATTAGGTAGTTTGGAGCATGTGAATTAATCTTGCATTTGGTATTCAATATCACTAAACACATCGACCTATGTGCATTGACAATAATGCCATCATTGCATTGCCCTCTGAAGTTGTGTTATTTGATCAGAATGCCCTGTACATAATTTGGTTTCATCAACAGTTAGTTGCAGCATGCAAGGCTGGTGATGTGGAAACTGTTCAGCAACTCCTGTCACTTGGTGTCAACGTCAATGATAGAGATGAGGTACACGCATGCGTATGTGTCATCTGACTCTAATGAGTGTGAGGATTTGACATCACAGAGCACACATGTATGTGTGTAGTCAAGTGATGATGCAATGGTCTGTAATGTACTGTTGGCGGAGTTTGTGTTATGCATGTGCATATTTGTGTGGCTATGGCTGGTCCATGATTGACCATGGTATAGATATAGTTAGAGCACCACTGCTACAAAGGACCTACATGCATGTACCTGAGCACACTTAGATCAAGTACCAATTCACTATATGGTTTAACCCAACTGAACATGTGTGGAAGATGTGCTAGGACATCTGTGGTTTTAATGTCCATGCTGTGATCTTTCTAAGAACTGGTTATTTTTTAATAGGGTAGATGTGTAATATGTTTAATGCTGCACTGATGCGTATACAGTACATGTATCAATAATTTTGTATCTTTCATGCTTTGTTAAATTCTCAAAATGTATGTATTGCATGTGGATATTTGTATTTAAATTTCTGTATGAAGATTTGCAGCATGTGGAAAGATGATGGAGTTCAGTGTGAAGCTTTCCATGTCTGTTGACAATGGGTGTATTTTGCATTGTACTAAACGATGCCTTCTTAAATGTACTCAATCGGAAACAGAGCGTGCAATTTCTTTACTCACATGTTCAAAAATGGTCTACATTGATTATACAAAGAACTGAAACTTATACATGTAATTATTATTTTAAAGGGTACAAGCCCCCAACAATTGCATGATTCCTTTAATCGCATGATATCGTCATCTGCCATACATACAAAGTCAATTAGTTGGCAAAAAGGATCAGGTAGACCCTCTAAGTAACTGGTGAAAAAAAGTGTCTGTCGAAGAAAAGATGAGGAAGGAAGGATGGTGAAACTACTGCACACCAGCTGCACCGATTATTTCCCACGGGTATATGCATTGTATTGCATTGTAGGACTTACATTGACTAAACATTTCGTGAGAGCGCCTATTGAAAGCTTATCCATGACGTGAACAAGAAAAAACACGTAGTCTGGGCAACAGGCAATGTAGGTGTGAAACCTTTGACAACTTCATATGCACCAATGAGGACACAGTGCAGATGGAGAGGGACCGGAGGTTTTGGGTGAGAACCTCCTAGACCAAAATCAATGCATATTTATTGCAGTGTACTTATAGTGTATAATATGCTAATCCATCCTACTCCAGACCTAAACATCTCCTCACATTTCATGTTTGGGTTGCTGCAAGGAAGAACTGATATTTGTATTTAGAAAGGCATAATGAAAAAGGACCTGTATCTGGATAGACTAGACTGGTAGACTCTTCTACCCTCTATCCAGCGTCTGTATCCCACCTGACATAGGCTGATGCAGGACAATGGCCCTAATCATACCTCAGAGTACATTTGCCGAGAAATGAAGCCGAAGGGTAAGAACGATCCAATTGAAGGCACAATAAAGCCTTCTGGAACACTGTAGATGTGCGAAGTTCATAGCACATTTACACAAAGTTATACCTAAGGTGAATAGAACTTAATGGTGCAATGTCTCCACAAATCCTTTAGCTAATAATCTTTCCCCCCACATGCCCCTCAATACTATACACAACTACCATATACAGTCATGTGCAACTGCTATTACTACACCTCCCTTTCTAATATCGATCAGGAGGTCTTGATATTCGTCCACTTAGAGTGCGCTGTTCACGTTCTCCATCAAAGTATCCTCGACTTCCAACTATGTTGTAACGCTGTCTGAGATGTTCCTCCCTTTGCGTGACCACTTCTGTATTTGGAAACCTTCTGTGAAAGTAGTGAAGGATGGATAGGAAGCGTAGAATGGAGTTTCCTACACATCAGGAGTTCTGAAGGGCTGCATTCGTTCTTCAAAGGGCTTGTCCTATACACAACCAAGGCCAAATAAGGATCCACTGATTTCTTTAACAAATTCTTCACAATAGCTACTGCCTGCTCAGCTTCACCATTAGCTTGGGGAAACCTTGGACTACTTGTGACATGTGTGAATCCATATCCTTGGCAAATGATGAGAATGAAGATGCTGAAATTGAGGTTCATTATCTGATACTACTGCCATGTCTGGCAAATAGACTTCATTTATGTAATGACATTATCCGCTGTAGTTGCTGAAAGCTTAGCGACTTCAATAAATCTAGGGTAGTAATTAACAACCAGAAAATATGATAATCCCTTCCACTCAAACAAGTGAGAGCCAACTCTCTGCCACGGAAGATCACGTAATGGTGTTGGTATGAGTGGCTCTGCCCTTTGAGTTTGTTTCTTACAACGCACTGAACAGCATAGTATAAATTCCCTCAACTGTCTGTCCATACCTTTCCTCCACACAGACTGCCTAGCCCTCTCTCTGCACTTCGTAACCCCCAGATGCCCTTCATGCAACTGTTGTAGGATGTCTGCTCACACTGTAGCTGGGATTCGAAGTCGACTTACTCTCATTAGAAGATCTCCTTGAATGGTGAGCTCTCCAGAAGCACACCAGTAATGATTGACAGGTCCTTTAAGTGTGTTCATCACAGGCCATCCATCTTTGCAGTATGCTTTAAGCTGTCATTTCTTGTTTGGTGCTGTTGTATTTCCTCCAAGTGTTTCTCATGTATTGGGAGATTCTGCATCACTACATTGACAAACGCATCCTGAAGCTGGCGAGCGTGTGAGTTGTATCAGCTTTAAATAAGCTCATGCCAGGGGAGTGCAAAATCACATAGTTATACCTCATGAACCTGAGACGAAAGCACAACATTCCAGGTGGAAGTTCATCCAGGCTATTCTTCCCAAGAAGTGGTAGTAAGGGTTTATGATCAGTCTCTATGAGAAACTGGGTGGTCCAAGCAGGTAGTCCTCAAAGCACTCTCATGCCCAGGTGACTGCAAGAGCTTCCTTTTCTATCTGAGCATTGCAGTTGAATGGTGCTGGCCATTATTCTAAGTGCTGGTTGTATCCAAAAGGGGACAATGTTCTGTGAAGTGTGATACCTATTTAGTGACTTACAATTTACCACTGATTTGATTTGTTTGCATTGCTAGTCACTAATGATGACTTCTGCTACTGTACCAACTCTTTAATATTCGTTGTTTTCGTTTTTCTACTCTGATGAATCAAAAATTGTCCTACATCAGGGGGAAGTATGTTTACATTCATAGCTTTTCAATTCGTGTGTATGATGGTTTTAAAATTTGGGAAGATGATCGTTTCCATTTGTTTTGAAGTAGGTGAATTGAGATTTGCATGCATGATTGCATGAAGTTGATGAAAGTGGTTTCCTGAATAACATAATCTATCAATGCTTGAGACGTGTTTGAAACCATTCATGGTTTGCAATGGTGAAATTATTCTAAGTGCTGGTTTCCAAAAGGGTACAATGTTCTGTGAAGTGTGTTAACCATTTAGTGAATTACAATTTACCATTGATTTGATTTTTTTATATTGCTAGTCACTAATGATGACTTCTGCTACTCATTTATTTTTGTTTTTTTTTTCGTTTTTCTATACTCTGATGAATCGAAAATCGTCCTACATGTACACTGTACATCAGTGGGTAAGTATGTTAATATTCAATTTGTGTGTATGATGATTGAAAGATTATGGGGAATGCAGTCTCGGACTATTTAAAACTTACCATTTATGTTGAAGTGGGTACAATGAGTTCCACATTCATTATAGCATAAAGTTGTTGATAAGTAGTTTCCTGGATAACATACTTTATAAATGCATGATGCATGTGTTTCTAAAACATTCATGGTTAATGCAGTTGAATGGTGCCATTATTCTAAGTGCTGGTTGTATCCAAAAGGGGACAATGTTCTGTGAAGTGTGATAACCATTTAGTGACTTACAATTTACCACTGATTTGATTTGTTTGCATTGCTAGTCACTAATGATGACTTCTTCTACTGTACCAACTCTTTGATATTTGTTCTTTTCATTTTTCTACTATGATGAATCACAAATTGTCCTACATCAGTCGGTAAGTATGTTTTTATTCATTGCTTTTCACTTTGTGTATATTATGGTTTTAAAAATTTGGAAAGATGATGGGGAATGCAGTCACAAACTATTTTGAACTTTCCATTTCTGTTGAAAGTGGGTGAAATGAGTTCGGTATGCGTGATTGCATGAATTTGTTGATAATTAGTTTCCTGGATAAAATGCTTTATCAATGCAGGATGCATGTGTTTTTAAAACATTCATAGTTAATGCAGTTGAATGGTGCCATTATTCTAAGTGCTGGTTGTCTCCATAAGGGGACAATGTTCTGTGAAGTGTGATAACCATTTAGTGACTTACAATTTACCACTGATTTGATATGTTTGCATTGCTAGTCACTAATGATGACTTCTGCTACTGTACCAACTCTTTAATATTCGTTCTTTTCGTTTTTCTACCATGCTGAATCAAAAATCGTCCTACATGTACCTCAGTTGGTAAGTATGTTTATATTCATAACTTTTCAATTTTTGTGTGTGATGATTTTAAATATTCGGAAAGATGATGGGGAATGCAGTCACAAACTATTTAGAACTTTCCATTTCTGTTGAAAGTGGGTGAAATGATTTCCACATTCATTATAGCATGAAGTTGTTGATAAGTAGTTCCCTGGATAACATACTTCATAAATGCTTGATGCATGTGCATTTATGGTTAATGGAGTTGAATGGTGCCATTATTCTAAGTGCTGGTTTTCTCCAAAAGGGGACAATGTTCTGTGAAGTGTGATAACCATTTAGTGACTTACAATTTACCACTGATTTGATTTGTTTGCATTGCTAGTCACTAATGATGACTTCTGCTACTGTACCAACTCTTTGATATTCGTTCTTTTCATTTTTCTACTATGATGAATCAAAAATTGTCCTACATCAGGTGGTAAGTATATTAATATTCATCGCTTTTCAATTTGTATGTATGATGATTTTAAAAATTCGGGAAGATGATGGGGATTGCATTCTCGGACTATTTAGAACTTTCCATTTCTGTTGAAGTGGGTGAAATGAGTTCCGCATGCATGATTGCATGAAGCTGATGATAAGTGGTTTCCTGGACAACGTTAATAATGGTTGAGGCATGTGATTTAAACCATTCGTTCAAACGTGCCATTATTATAAGTGATCGTTATATCCATCAATGTTATGTCGTGTGATAACCATTTAGTGACATAGTATTTAACAATGTTTGATTTGTTTTGTGTTGCTAGTCACGTATGATGACTTCTGCTATTCGTTCTTTTCCTTTTTCTACAATGATGAATCAAATATCAGTATTCATACATGTATTTATGGAATGTATTCGGGAGGATGATGTTTTACAGTTTTGGATTATGTCGAACTTTCCAGTTCTGTTGAAAGTGTACAGAATGGCATGATTGCATGAAGTTGCTGATAAGTGGTGTCTTGATTACTATACTTTATAATCCGTTGAGGCATGTGTTTTAAACCAATCATGGTTCCCTGCAGTTCAATGGTACCATTATTCAAAGAGCTTAGATCAAATAGGTTGAAATCATTGATAACCATTTTAGTGATGTAACTATGATTCGAATTCCTGGGCAATGCCCTTTATAATTGGTTAAGGTCTGCTGTCTGCTAAGGCGAATTAATAGAATTTGGATGTCATCTCTTTCATGTTGCAGACACCACTCTATGGTGCAGCTGAGAATGGTCATACAGCTGTGGTGGAAATGCTGTTGAGGGCTGGAGCTGATATGAATAAAGTGAGTCACTCTTTCGGTGTGTGCTATTATGTTTAACTGCTGTCCATATGTACACTGTACATGTAGTTACTAAATACAATTGATATTCTCAGACCATTTTGAACTTTCCATTTCTGTTTAAAGTAGGTGAATGAGTTCGGCATGCGTGATTGCATCAAGTTGTTGATAAGTAGTTTCCTGGATAATATACTGCATGTGTTTGCAAACCATTCATGGTTAATGCAGTTGAATGGTGCCATTATATTCTAAGTGCTGGTTGTATCGAAAAGGGGACAATGTTCTGTGAAGTGTGATAACCATTTAGTGACTTACAATTTACCACTGATTTGATTTGTTTGCATTGCTAGTCACTAATGATGACTTCCGCTATTGTATCAACTCTTTGATATTTGTTCTTGTCGTTTTTCTACTCTGATGAATCAAAAATTGTCCTACATCAGGGGGAAGTATGTTTATAACCATAGCTTTTCAATTCGCGTGTATGATGGTTTTAAAATTCGGGAAGATGATTGTTTCTATTTGTTTTGAAGTAGGTGAAATAAGATTCGCATGCATGATTCCATGAAGCTGATGAAAGTGGTTTCCTGGATAACATAATCTATCAATGCTAGAGACATGTGTTTGAAACCATTCATGGTTTGCAATGGTGCCATTATTTTAAGTGTTTGTTGTATCCAATAGGGGACAATGTTCTGTGAAGTGTGATAATCAGTTAGTTTAGTGACAGTATTAAGTACTCCTTTGATTTTAAGTAGCTAATCATATATCATGACTTCTGATACCAACTCTTTAATATTCGTTCTTTTCCTTCTTCTACAATGATGAATCAAATATCGTTCTTCATCAGGAGGTAAGTATATTTGTAATGATCGTGGGTATATGACGATATTATGTATTCGGGAAGATGATGGAATGCAGTTTCAGACTATTTTGAACTTTCCATTACTGTTTAAAGTAGGTGAATGAGTTCCGCTTGCATCAAGTTGTTGATAAGTAATTTCCTGGATAATATAGTTTATAAATGCATGTGTTTGCAAGCCATTCATGGTTTGCAGTTGAATGGTGCCATTATTCTAAGTGCTGGTTGTATCCAAAAGGGGACAATGTTCTGTGAAGTGTGATAACCATTTAGTGACTTTCAATTTACCACTGATTTGATTTGTTTGCATTGCTAGTCACTAATGATGACTTCTGCTACTGCACCAACTCTTTAAAATTCGTTCTTTTTGTTTTTCTACTATGATGAATCAAAAATCGTCCTACATCAGGTGGTAAGTATGTTATTTGATATTCATAGCTTTTCACTTTGTGTATATTATGATTTTAATAATTCGGAAAGGTGATGGGGAATGCAGTCACAAAGTATTTTGAACTTTCCATTTCTGTTGAAAGTGGGTGAAATGAGTTCGGCATGCGTGATTGCATGAAGTTGTTGATAAGTAGTTTCTTGGATAACATACTTTATAAATGCATGGTGCATGTGTTTCCCAAACATTCATGGTTAATGGAGTTGAATGGTGCCATTATTCTAAGTGCTGGTTGTCTCCATAAGGGGACAATATTCTGTGAAGTTTGATAACCATTTAGTGACTTACAATTTACCACTGATTTGATTTGTTGGCATTGCTAGTCACTAATGATGACTTCTGCTACTGCACAAACTCTTTAAAATTCGTTCTTTTTGTTTTTCTACTATGATGAATCAAACATTGTCCTACATCAGTCGGTAAGTATGTTTTTATTCATTGCTTTTCACTTTGTGTATATTATGGTTTTAAAAATTTGGAAAGATGATGGGGAATGCAGTCACAAATTATTTTGAACTTTCCATTTCTGTTGAAAGTGGGTGAAATGAGTTTGGCATGCGTGATTGCATGAAGTTGTTGATAAGTAGAATCAAACATTGTCCTACATCAGTCGGTAAGTATGTTTTTATTCATAGCTTTTCACTTTGTGTGTATTATGATTTTAAAAAGTGATGGGGAATGCAGTTGCAAAGTATTTTGAACTTTCCATTTCTGTTGAAAGTGGGTGAAATGAGTTCGGCATGCGTGATTGCATGAAGTTGTTGATAAGTAGTTTCCTGGATAACATACTTTATAAATGCAGGATGCATGTGTTAACATTCATGGTTAATGGAGTTGAATGGTGCCATTTTATTCTAAGTGCTGGTTGTCTCCAAAAGGGGACAATGTTCTGTGAAGTTTGATAACCATTTAGTGACTTACAATTTACCACTGATTTGATTTGTTGCATTGCTAGTCACTAATGATGACTTCTGCCATTGTACCAACTCTTTGATATTTGTTCTTGTCGTTTTTCTACTCTGATGAATCAAAAATTGTCCTACATCAGGGTGAAGTATGTTTATATTCATAGCTTTTCAATTCGTGTGTATGATGGTTTTAAAATTCTGGAAGATGATTGTTTCCATTTGTTTTGAAGTAGGTGAAATGAGATTTGCATGCATGATTGCATGAAGTTGATGAAAGTGGTTTCCTGAATAACATAATCTATCAATGCTTGAGACATGTGTTTGAAACCATTCATGGTTTGCAATGGTGCCATTATTTTAAGTGCGGTTTCCAATAGGGTACAATCACTTAGAATAATGGCACCATTCAACTCCATTAACCATGAATGTTTTAAAAACACACATGCATCGTGCATTTATAAAGTATGTTATCCAGGAAACTACTTATCAACAACTTCATGCTATAATGAATGTGGAACTCATTTCACCCACTTTCAACAGAAATGGAAAGTTCAAAATAGTTTGTGACTGCATTCCCCATCATCTTCCCGAATTTTTAATATCATCATACACACAAATTGAAAAGTGATAAATATAAACATACTTTAAAACTGATATACAAGTAGGACGATTTTTGATTCATCATAGTAGAAAAACGAAAAGAACGAATATTAAAGAGTTGGTACAGTAGCAGAAGTCATCATTAGTGACTAGCAATACAAAAAAATCAAATCAGTGGTAAATTGTAAGTCACTAGATGGTTAACACACTTCACAGAACTGGTTGTATCCAAAAGGGGACAATGTTTTGTGAAGTGTGATAACCATTTATTGACTACAATTTACCACTGATTTGATTTGTTTGCATTGCTAGTCACTAATGATGACTTCTGCTACTGTACCGACTCTTTAATATTCTTTTTTTCGATTTTCTACTATGATGAATCAAGAATCGTCCTACATCAGAGGGTAAGTCTGTTAATATTCATCGCTTTTCAATTATTGTGTATGATAACTTTAAAAATTCGGAAAGATGATGGGGAATGCAGTCTCGGACTATTTAGAACTTTCCATTTCTGTTGAAGTGGGTGAAATGAGGTCTGCATGCATGATTCAACGAAGTTGAGGCATGTGATTTAAACCATTCTTTCAAACGTGACATTATTCTAGATTCTCGTTATAACCATCAATGTTATGTTAAGTGTGATAACCATTTAGTGACATAGTATTTAACAATTTTTGATTTGTTTTGTGTTGCTAGTCACATATGATGACTTCTGCTACCAACTCATTAATATTCGTTCTTTTCCTTTTTCTACAATGATTAATCAAATATCAGTATTCATACATGTATTTGAGGAATGTATTCGGGAGGATGATGGTACCATAATTCAAAGAGCTGGTTACATCAAATAGGTTGAAATAATTGATAACCATTTTAGTGATGTACTGTATGGAACTATGATTCAAATTTCTGGGCAACGCCCTTTATAATTGGTTAAGGTCTGCTGTCTGCTAAGGCGAAGTAGGAGTATATGGATGTCATCTCCTTCATGTTGCAGACACCACTGTATGGTGCAGCTGCAAATGGTCATGCAGCTTTGGTGGGGGAAGATGATGTAATGCAATCATCGATTATGTTGAACTTTCCATTTCTGCCGACAATGGGTGAAATGAGGTCCGCATGCTTCATTGCATGGAGCTGATGATAAGTGGTTTCTTGGATAACATATTGCATCAATGTTTGAGGCATGTGCTTTAAACCGTTCATGGTTTGCAGTTGTATGAAGTCATTATTCTAAAAGCTGGTTATATCAAATTGGTTGAATTGGTCTATAAAGTGTAATAACCATTTTGAGATGTACTCTGTAACAGTGATTTGGTTTGTTTGTGGTACCATGAAAACGTTAACCACCAACTCTTCTTTTCTCAATGGTAAATCAAAAATCATACCACATCAGATGGTAAGTTTATTGTTGTTTTTTGTGTGTGTGATGATTTTAACTATTTGGGATGATGATGAAATGCAGTCTTGAGTATGTTGACCATTTTAGTTCTGTTGAAAGTGGGTGAAATGAAGCCCGCACGCATGGTTGCATGACGCTGTTGATATGTGGTTTCCTGGATAACATACTTTATCAATGTTTTAGGCATGGTTTAAATCGTTCATGGTTCGCTGTTCAGTGGTGTCATCTTTCTAAAAGCTGGTTATATCAAACTGGTTGAAATAATCTAGTAGTGTAATAACCATTTTGAGATGTAATCTATTATAATGATTTGATTTGTTTGCGGTGACATGAAGTCTTTTGCTTATGATAAATCAAATATCATTCAGCATCAAGGGGAGTATGCATGTATTTATATTCATATTTATGTGTTGATTTAAGTATCTGTGAGGATGTAAATTTCCCTTTCTGTTGAAAGTGGGCAAAATAAGATCCACTTCCATTTTTGCATGTTGCTGTTGATAAGCGGTTTCCTGGATGACATTTTTTTAACAGTTGCAGCATTTTGTTTTGATGGTGTGTTTTAATTAAAAAATCATCCTACATGTACATATTTGTATTCATTGTTGGTGAGTTTCTTTATGATGCGCTATTCTCTAATTGGTAGTGGTTTGTGTCCTAAACAATTGGTGGGTTGCAGATTAATTCTGAGATTATTCTAAGAGTATTATTTCCAATAGGGCAAAGTGTTGCGTAAAATCTGATAAACATTTAAGTGATGTTGTGTGTAACATTGATTTGATTACATTGTGTTGCTATTCATGTATATTGACTTTTGCTACCAACTCGTGAATTTGTTCAGCTCATATTCAAAATGATTGGAGACCGCCTTGTTGTCGGCATTCAGGATCAGGCCCTCTCAGAGACGCTTTGCTTGTAAGCGGCTTCTATATCAGCTTCATGCTTCTGAAGTTTGATTCACACTCCCTTGAGAGGGTCGAGCCTATAAAGCGGGACTATCAATGACACAATGCTCTTACTCATAGCAAGAGACTGTTTTAAACCTTCTGCCTTTCTTCATGTGGGTGCGTCACAATATTAACAATCAGGGAGCACACCTGCCAAAGTGTGTAAACAACTGTTATACATTGTTTGGTATTGCTAATGTCTACAAATCTTACACAAAGACATAATATGTCCATGTTTGCATACACTCCATCTGTAAGTTTAAAAGGTTCCATCACTTTCTCACACAAAGATAACATAATGGCATGGATGACTTAAATATGTTTTAATTTGTTTTTTGGGGCGTCATTCATTTCTTCAGGTACTGTTCCCTAGTAACTGGATGGTTTGTACAAGAATGAGCTGTGTTGTCATCTCTGTGACCCCTTAAGGGCAAGCGTTGCATCCTACATAGCTTAATGCCCTCCACAATGACAAGCAGTATGTGCTTGTTTTGATCTGAAATAGCATTATAATTCTCATCTTTCAAAATTTAAGTAGTATGGTCTTTCCTGATTTTCTCATTTTGTATGCAGCAAATATGGTTGACTTGTATTCTGCTTTGAGAAATTTATACTTCTCTTTATCTGCCAGATATGAAGATAATATGGGAGTGTCCTGTAATAACCATCCCAATATCATAATCATTTTCATGCATAGACTTCTCCTTCTCCACAAGGGCCTCTGATCCCAAAACCTAAGCTTTGGCCAAATTTTGCTGATCGAGGAACATGAATTAGTCTGAGTTAGTAGTGCTAGCTGTTCACTACCATATCTAGCTGAGTCACCTTCAAAATCACTGTTGTCTCATTCCTGACCACTGACTTTCATACACACCTGCTTACTCTTTTACTTCAACTGATTGAAGTGATGCTTGAAACTCTATGGATTGTTTTACACAAACCGAACACTTGGTATGATTAGTGTCATGGTCTTCTTCATTACTGCACTGCTGTAACGGTGCTGTTGAACTGTTTGGAATGATGCCCCAATGATGATGGTTTCTTGTTTGAAGCATTTCTTTCATCAAATATTATGCTGTTGATGTGTCTAACCTATTTCCCCAGATGTGCATGTGCATGTGCAAAATGGTAATACACGGATAAGTCATGGCACAATGGAAGATAAGTCAAACTTCCTTAGTGTCAATGACGCTTGGATCCACTGGTTGTTCTGACAATTGTTCTATATTATTGTGTTTTTCTTTCAGCATCCTTATTGGATCAATGTTTGCGTGCAGGTTTCTTTTAATTGAGATGTACTCATGTGTATGTTGTGATTGTCCCGAGATGTATTTACATTTTTTTGGATTGTTTTCTCCACACACAGTCAGACTCCACCACTCCCCTTCACCGAGCTGCTGAAAAGGGTCATTATGACATAGTGGCAGTCCTGTTGTCATATAATGCTGACGGCACCATAAAGGATGAGGTATGAAACACACACATTTCTATTGCAGTGTCTACGTACAGTCATCTTCAATACTTTCACAGTGATATATCTGCTATGCCAAATGCATGCCACACTTACATGTTGAGAGGTGTTGCATATTTAGTGTGCTTTTTAGATCCTACTTCTGTTTTTAACTGCGCAATGTTCCATTAGTGATGCAGTTACAGTGTATGCACCATTTAGTACATGGACTGTAATGTTACATTTCTTTTTTTAGGAGGGGAGAACAGCACTTGACCTATTAGTACAGAATTATAAAGAAAACATTTCCGGACTCTTTGCCAAGGTGAATGACTCTTCATAAGTTTAGTACTATTTCTAAACAAATGACGTGATGGTAGAATTGATGCACAAATTATTATGCATTCATTCAGTCAATAATAATAATAAATATTATTATTATTTTTAATTTTCAGTTGTCAAGTATACATGACATACTAGTAATAAATGTGTTAATTATCCAAACAAAGTTACAATTATTCAGCCTGATTGTGGTAGTCTGGAGAGGATGGCTCTGGACACTGACCTCACCAAGATGATGTTGAGACGTCCATAAATGTCGGCAACCACTGCAGCTCTGGGCTGGGAGAGGCTAATTGACAGGTGGGATGCCAACCTAGACAAAACACTCTGAGCCTCCTTACCCCAATGACCAAATGTTTCGACAGCCATGGGGATACATGTCCAGCCCAGTTCCGTGCACTTGGTGCTGTTAGCATTAAGCTTTCTTAGCTCAGCTCCATTAGCTGCAGCTCCAGAGCTTCAGGTTGGATGGCAGGGCAAAGTGGTGAAGCCACAGTGATATCCAAAGCTGCATGTTTGCCTCTATCCCACCCAGCAATCAATACATCAGCTGGACGAGTATGGTCATGACCTCCACCCCCTTTCTCCACTGCTATACTGAGATGGGCAGTGCAGCACAAACTAGTTATGGCTTCACACAGCAGGTTGTGTCGCCACACTACATCTCCTCCATGTCGGCGAGTGACACAATGATGACCCAAAGGGTCCAGACCAACACCTGGGCAGAAAGGGCACATTGCAGTCCAGGATCTATTGCAGAATCGAATGAACAGTTGATAAACAAATTATCCACTGAGAAACAGAAATTAATTCTACTTCAAAAGTGGGCATCCATTGCAGAAGAAAGAGCTGCAACAGCTGAAAGAAGAGCCACTGTGGCTGAAGAGAGATCCATTCGAGCTGAAGAGACTGCTTCGGTGGCTATTAAGACAGCCACTTGTGCTGAAGAGAGAGCCATTGCTGCTGAGAAAAGAGCAGTCACTGCTGAAGAGGGGAAAATGGCTTCTGACAGCAGGGCCACATTGTATGAGGAGAGGGCCATTTCAGCTGAGACCCGAGCTGCATCAGCGGAGGAGAGGGCCACTGCAGCTGAGCAACGAGCCATTGCTGCAGAGGGAAAAGCAATCACATTTGAACAACGAGCCAGTGTAACTGAAAAAGAGTGTGCAATCACTAAACAGAAATGTTCTGAGGCTTTAAGACTAACTGCTACTGCTGAAGAGCGTGCTAGGACAGCGGAAAGAAGGGCTGCTATAGCTGATGAAAAATCCAGCATTGCCAACGAGAATGCCAAGACAACAGAAAAAAGAGCAGTTATAGCGGAAGCAAGAGCTACTTTAGCTGAGACGAGGGCCTCTGTAGCAGAAGACAGAATCAAGGTTGCTGAAATGGAGACCATAGCTGCTGAGAAGAAGGGCACCAATGCAGCCACCATGGTGGCAACACTTGAAGAGAGAAGCAGGAAAGCGGAGGATGCAGTGAAGATGTTGCAAACTGATGCACTTATGTCAGATAACAGAATCACAGAGCTTAATGCAGCTTTGGAGGGAAGGGCCACAAGAGCTGAACTGCAGATTCATGACCTGACTGCACGATGCCAACACCTCCAAGAACAGCTAGACAAAGCCAATGCACCTTCATGGGTTCTGAAGAAGGATGGCATTGTGTTTACCGACAAAGAGTTAGGCAGAGGAGGGTGGGGTGTGGTGAAGGCAGCAAGGTTCTGTGGACTGGACATTGCTGCTAAGCTCCTTCACGAAGCAATCTTATCTCCCCACAACCAGCAGCTGTTCATGAGGGAGATGAACATTGCTGCACTGGTGCGCCACCCTAACATATTGCTATTCATCGGAGCCACCTTGGGTCAAGAGTGTGTCATCCTTACAGAGCTGATGCAGACATCCTTAAGGGCAGTTCTGGAAGAGAAGGAAATAAATAAGTTATCCATGTCACGCCAGCAAGTGTCCACGATTGCTATGGATGTGGGAAAAGCCCTGAATTATTTGCACTTGATGAAACCAGATGCCATCATTCATCGAGATGTAAGCAGTGCTAATGTGCTCCTGGAGCGTTCAGGAACAGATGTGTGGAAGGCCAAGTTATCAGACTTTGGTTCATCCAACTTTGCACGTCTGGTAAAGACAGCAGGCCCTGGTAACTTCACCTATGCAGCCCCTGAGAGTGCCGATCCTGAACTGCAATCTCCCAAAATGGATGTCTTTAGCTACGGCATTCTTCTTTTGGAAATGTTGCATGGTTACTTTCCAGATGTGCAAAAAAGACAAGAGCTCATTCAAAAGCTTTCATGGTCAATTTTGAAAACAATGATTGTGGAATGCACAGCAAAAGACCCAAAGCATCGTCCAAGCATGGCTGATGTACTGATAAAACTTAATAGCATATAATTAATTCCTATGATGTGTACTATATTTGAAACTGAAACTCTATTATTGCCTTCCCTGTGTTAGATAATTGTAAGTTGATGTGATTTAGACTCTAATAATGCCATATGCCAATATCGGGTTGGTGCTGGGGTGTGGTGGCTGTGACAGATCGGTAACCTGTCAAAAGCCTGACCTGGAGACATTTAGGAGTTTGAACTGTGCTGTGTTGTAGATAGGAACTTTAGGTGTATTAGTCACGTATTTATTGTTGACGGTATGTGTATAAAAGCATGCATTGGGCATTAAAATTGAGCTCTTTCAGTAATGTAATTACGAAGGAGAGTTACATGTACGCATTGGCACTCTATATGATACGTTAGGTTGTGGAGTGCGGGCTGCTTTATAGTTCAAGTGGAACTACAGATCCGTCACAGTGGCCTTGTGGATGAGGTGGGGGGGGGGGGGGTGGGGGCTTGTTGACTGTTACAGGATAGTCTGGGTGGTGGTTTTGGGTTTTTAACTTGGTCTTTGCACCTGTGTGTGGTGCTGGGCAATTTGGGTGGTGCCTGGGCTTTGGAGATTGATATTGGGTTTGGGTGTGGCATGTGACAATCGGCATGGAACCTGGACTCGCATGGCTTCGGGTCTCAGACAAGCCTCCAGATACACCAGGGAGGGAGAGAGAGAGAGAGAGAGAGAGAGAGAGAGAGAGAGAGAGAGAGAGAGAGAGAGAGAGAGACTGTCCTTGGGGGTTAATAAATCACATCCTATAGTGTCCAGGAAGGTAGCTATAAAGCATGTCCTGGATAGTGTGTGTGTGTGCGTGTGCGTTGTGTGCGTGTGTGTTGTGTGTGTGTGTGTGTGTGTCCTGGGGGGAGGGGTGGGAAGCTATAATCATGTCCTGGGTGTAATGGGCTGAGATATACTGCTGTCCTGGGAGATGTGGTGTAATCTGTGACTGTCCGGTGGGGGTGGGGGGGGTGGGAGGGGGGGGATGATATATATCTCTTGGGAGAGGGTAAATTCATACGTCTAAAGAGGTTCCTTCATAATTGATGTCATCAGTAGGGGTGTACACTTATTAACTGCAATAGCCTAATGCCATGTAAACGCAAACAGGGGGACGCGACTAAAAAGCCAAAAGTAATTTTCTCTACCGGATATGTGACATATGCCTATCATTATATGATACATTTTTGTATCATAATTGCTACCACCTGGAACATATCAGTTCACGCCGATTCTGTATTTACATAGGAAGAAATAATTAGTTCACAGTTACAGAGCCTCTGATTGAACAATCTCGTCGACATTCAGGGGCGGATTTAGGGTGGGGGTCTAAGGAATGAAAATTAAGCCATTTAATGCACATGTATCATGCACAAACTTAATATTTATATTACAGTAGCGGCTTGATATAGGGTAATTAACACATCCACTTTTCAGTATATTCATTTGGGGAAGAAAAAAACAAACTTGTTCTTTACTTAGCAAACCCGCCCTCCCGCTCGAACTGTTAATACGAGCCTGTGCAGTGTAAACTGCAATTTTGGTAACCATAAAATTATAAAAACCAGTTCAGCTGCCATGTAGGTGAACTAAACGTTAGTGACTCTGATTATTTCCTCGTGTGACTACTTATTTATATGAGCCGAATCACAGTTCGGCATTTAATTAATATCCATTCGAACAAATTATAGCATTTCTTTGAAGTAAAAATTCTTCATGATGTAAGCATTATTAGTGATGCAATTTGGAGTATAACAAAAGAAGTTCATGATAACTTCAGACAGCATTTGAAGTAAAGTGGACATATATACTGCATTTCAATAAAGCCGCTTGCAAAAGTGATGTTGCGCGTACAAATAGGGACCACGTAATCAAATTCTTTGTTTGGACAATTCCAGATTTGAACATTTAATAATCTACAGTGTATGATGATGCAAAGCTTTTGTTTGTATAAAAACACGTGCCCCTTTTTAGCCGTGCGCAGTTAATTAACTCAATAAATAATTGGGACAGTTTCCGCGAAAATTGCCCCACGGTTAAAATGTTATAAAAATGCATCGCATTTGAATCGCTATAACTTCCCAACAGATAACGCTATCGACTTCCTATTTTCAACACTTCATACTAAACCATTTCACTATGAAGTATTGAAAATAGGAAGTCGATAGCGTTATCCGTTGGGAAGTTATAGCGATTCAAACGCGATGCATTTTTATAACATTTTAACCGTGGGGCAATTTTCGCGGAAACTGACCCAATTACAATAGTACGTTATTTTGGCTTCACAACAGTATCTTGCACTTGACTCTGTGACCAATGGTACTTGAGATACGAAGATGTTAGGTAACAAAACTAATAAGTATTTCATCACCACAAATCTTATCTGATTGAGGTAGAGAAGTGGTAATTTGTATGCATATAATATACTAAACATGTATACAAAATATAGAGGAGGTTCATTGTGCATTACGTTCATTAATGTTGTCACAGTGAAAAAACGCATCAAATCAATTATTAATTCGCAATTAATTTGACAGTAAAATCAAGCACAAATCAAGCGCACTTGATTTACTGTGAAATCATGCCTTGATTTAACAATTGATTTAAAATCCGTTGTGAAATCAATAATTGATTCGACGCGTTTTTTTGCTGTGTGTGCAAAGCACTAAGCAAGTTGTACTTGTGGGATTGTTTGTAATTTGCCGCGAATTCGCGGCCCATGTACTGTCTTTTTGTCATCCTTTAATTGTATTCGTGTTCTGAGCACTTCTTTCATCTTAGTACAACATTAGTTGGGCGTAGCCCGACCTTCGCGTATTGGCGGAAGGTCGGGTATCAAGCCTATACCTGGATTTGTACCCATCTGATAGTGCTGTGGGCTATTAACACCTGACCGTTGATTGAGTGACAATTACGCGTGCATGCGATATGCTTGGACTATTAAAGAGTGCGTTTTTTTGCTTTTTCGAGCAATTGCCTTGCCTATGCGCTTAATACATAGGTTTTGGCTTTTCGTTTGTAACCAACTCGGATCTATAATGGCAACCATAACTTTCTTTTACTACGTACTATACTAGTCACATACCGCTACTTCAGGTGTAGTCATTCTCATGGGACGAATGTTCACCGACAGATAATAGTCTAACAGATCCAGCAGGACGTAGTCTCACAAATCATTATAAAAAAAAACAGATTCATTAGCCTGCCACGCCAACGCGTAATTAACACTCAATCAACGGTCAGACTAATCAGGTGTTAATAGCCCACAGCAGATGGGTACAAATCCAGGTATAGGCTTGATACCCGACCTTCCGCCAATACGCGAAGGTCGGGCTACGCCCAACTAGTACAACATCACTACGGTCGTGTGCCTTTCCGCCATGTCGATTTCTCTATTAATGGCACTCTTGTTTGTCCATTTTATTGCCATTTTTTGATCTTTCGTTTAATGGCATAATCACATTTTGCCAGACATTCGCCTCAATTTCGATGGCAGCTTGGATTGGGAAGTCCAGAATTCGAACCATTGCGTAAAATGGGTTCAATTATTGGTTTTGTCAAATTTTTAAAATATTTTGGAAAATCGAAAAATTGACATTTTGGTATGGAACCGAAGTGAGTCCGGAATGGAGTCGGGCTTTCTAATAACTACGAAGCCACACCTATATCCCGGTTGTCCTTCTATATACTGCGGGTTCTCGCTCCGCGAGACTATACGCGAGTGAGAAACTATATAGAGCCTGGATTATTCTTCATCTAGCATGACGGCGGCACCCACATTTCGTATGGGCGAGCTTGGCCAATGAACTTTACCTTCCCCCGGCCTCATAAATAACTTATAGCACACACACACACACACACACACACACACACACACACACACACACACACACACACACACGCACACACACACACACACACACACACACACACACACACACACACACGCACACACACACACACACACACACACACACACACGCACACACACACACACACACAGAAAGGTAAGACAGTAGAGATAATCCATACTCGTTCTCTGCATGTGTTCACGATTTATGCCTAATGTTAGCGCACTCATGTATAGCAGAAAAGTTAGGAACTTTTTGCCGAGTATTATGACTTTCTAAATTGGATCCGGAGTTATGTTGAATACATGCAGATTTCGGTGTTTAGGTAAAGCTTGATTTTATTACTGTTAGCGCACCACACACAGTAAACAGGCACACCCCTTCTGCTAATGTAATGATAGCGATACTATTATTTGAGATGTCGACGTCGTGAAACGGTTAGCAGACAGTATATGTGGCCTCTATGAATTTTATTCCGACGGCGAATGTATTATAAGTCAAACTTCATACGCTTAGAAAGCTAAGACAGCAAAGATAATGCATACTCGTTACCCTCATATTTCGCGTTATGACCTTCTGAACCAGAATACATGCTTGGTTTAGTTACATCATTAACGATAGCAAAGGATATGCAAAAGGTACTATGCACCCCTTCTTATATGTCTATAGTGACGTGCATAGGTGTATTTTATATAACAATAGGGGGTGCATATAATAAATGAAAGCAGACGAGTCGCAAGATATTGCTTTGAATGTGCGGAGCGTGACATTTTCGTGGAAGCGAATGAAAGAAAGAAGGGCGTGCAAGTCTTAGAACCGTTACGCATACAATCCAGAAAGCAAGAAGTCTTACAAAAAGGCCCGGCGCCTTCAATCTTTCGTAAGTTAGTAGTAACTAGCTAGAGGTCTGTGGTATAGAACAGAAGGCAATCTTTTACCTTAGGGTCCCCATTGAAATTCATACTAGTAATGTGTGTGTCTACTCTGGGGGTGACGATGTATACTTACCCCTGCTTACACTAAACCTAGGCTAGGACGCTAATACGAGAACTGTCAGAGGGGTATGCGTTTATTCGGCTGAGTATGAAACGCTAAGTACTGGATGTGATTAAGATGGTGGCCGTGAACTTTATACAGTATTTAGCGTTTCATACTCAGCCGAATGAACGCCTACCCCTCTGATAGTTCTCGTATTAGCGTCCTAGCCTAGGTTTAGTGTAAGCAGGGGTAAGTATACATCGTCACCCCCAGAGTAGACACACACATTACTAGTATGAATACCCAGCAAAAAATTTCTTACTCGGATCTTACAAGATCTTGTAAGACAGCACTAAGATTTAGATAAGGTGTAAGAATGTATGTAAGAAAAGTACCTCGTAAGAAATGGATAAGGTTCAATAAGATCATAATTATATATACATACAGACCTGTTGACTTATATCACACATAGGTATGCTCACTTTAATGATTTTAATAGGCACGTTTTCTCATGGTATAAACAGGAGGAAAGGGATATATAAGAGAATCATATAACATACAAGAAATGCGCGCTTTGCTCTATAGTCCACATGCACATATACTAGAATACAGGCTATATATGCAATGATCAATGGTGTTCATATTCTTATTGGGCTGCAGAATGATGTAATCAGTGAATACTTCACAGCAATATGAACGCAAATTCTAACAATACTACCAACAGGAATAGCAATCATTTTCTTTGTCAGAGACATCTTTACGCCTGAGACTTTGTATATAAAATTCTTAATCTGTTGATGTGCACAGGGGAAATTACCCAGTATGCTCTCTTGTGTTTTCTCAAGAACATCACCAATGGCATACCAATTTTTATTTATGGTGCATACAGCGAACAGATATGAATAGAAGTTCAACATTATCTAAGTTTTCAACTTCACACACTGATGAATTTCTTTTCCTTTTTTCATTTTGCAGTGCTAGACATGCATGGTTGGCCAATATACGGGCCAAGCAAGATTTTTTTGTATTGGCTTCTCAGTTTTTATGATAATTTCATGCAGATAAGCCACATGATATTTGTGAGTGTACATTTCAGATTGCTGAGTACAACACCAAATATGTATGTTACAAATGGGTTGTTTCTCAGTGGTAAGGGTTACAAAACAATAGGCATTCCTATCAAGAATAGCACTGGCATCAAACCAGTACCAAAAGGTAACAAGCTGGGATGGACACGAGTCATGATAGAGAGACATGAAAGAGAGGGAGGGAGGGGAGGGAGGGGGGGGGAGAGAGAGAGAGAGAGAGAGAGCGTTGTGAGAGAGGGAGAGAGAGAGCGAGAGAGAGAGAGGTGAGAGTGTGAGAGAGTGAGTGTGAAAGAGTGAGAGAGAGAGGGAAAGAGAGTGAGAGAGGGAAAGAGAGTGAGAGAGGGGTGAGAAGGGAGTGGGAGAGAGTGAGAGAGGAGCGAGAGAGAAGGAGAGAGAGAGTGAGAGAGAGTGAGGAGTGAAAGCGTGAGAGTGAGAGAGGGAAAGGAGACGTGAAGAGAGGGAAAGATGAGTGAGAGAGGGAAAGAGAGTGAGAGAGGGAAAGAGAGTGAGAGAGGGAAGAAAGAGAGTGAGAGAGGGAAAGAGAGTGAGAGAGGGAAAGAGAGTGATGAGAGGGAAAGAGAGTGAGAGAGGGAAACGAGAGTGACGAGAGGGAAAGAGAGTGAGAGAGGGAAAGAGAGTGAGAGAGGGAAAGAGAGTGAGAGAGGGAAAGAGAGTGAGAGAGGGAAAGAGAGTGAGAGAGGGAAAGAGAGTGAGAGAGGGAAAGAGAGTGAGAGAGGGAAAGAGAGTGAGAGAGGGAAAGAGAGTGAGAGAGGGAAAGAGAGTGAGAGAGGGAAAGAGAGTGAGAGAGGGAAAGAGAGTGAGAGAGGGAAAGAGAGTGAGAGAGGGAAAGGAGTGAGAGAGGGAAGAGAGTGAGAGAGGGAAAGAGAGTGAGAGAGGGTAAGAGAGTGAGAGATGGGTGAGAAGGGAGTGATATAGAATCCAGTTCATCTTGTAGTTTAGAATACGAATATTATTTAAATTTTGGGTTTTGGGGTCAACTTTGTAACCTGACAAAAATTGTTCAATGACTACAGTATACAATCACTGCAAACCCATCCATTATACATATATTTACTCCCCATTGGTACCTTTGCCGATTTTAAACGATTTATCCACGGCTCAAAATCAGTTTCACATGCATGCCATAGCCATTAAGTTGGTTAGTTTCATTGACAGGGATTTAACCCATTGTTTCCCACCATCCCTGACCAGTGGCCAGGGATTTAATACATTGTTGCTTAGAGTATGAACCACACCCAGGTATCACACATGACCAGAGGCCAGTGATATAACCCATTGTGGACCCCCACCCATGGCCAGATATCACATGACCAGTGACTAGGGATTTACCCCATTGCTGTCCTGAGTATGAACCACAACCCTGACCAGTGGCCATGCAGGGATTTAACCCATTGTTCATTAGTATGCGTTATGGTACCCAGCTCTCCATAGACACCCGGTAGAATGTACATATTGCGGGAAATCAAGCTTTTCATGACTGCAAAGTGTGCACAATGACCACTTTTTGAAGGCTTAACTTATGCATAAAGAAGTTAGGTTATAGAACGTTAATGCGGTTGATCAGATACACTAAATACTGTATCTTTGGAGCAAACACGTGCACAGGACCGCAAATCAGTTGTTAAGATTAATTTGCACAACAACATACATATAATGCCACAAGCTATCTCATTTTCGGTTTTGAAGTGACATTAAATATGATGCAAAATGTGGAGAGTTATTTTGGGTTTGCATCCCTTTGGTGGTAGAGCTGGGGACCTGAATCTCAGCGTAGTCTCTCTAGACTTGCAGGTAGACTAGCCAGTCCATCACAACAAACCAGATCTATGGTAGATTGAACTTGACCCTGATCAGAGCCAACTCCAGGGCCATTCTATCTAGAGTATGTGTTTAACTTTGTTGTGTGCATGTATTTCATGTTTTATTTTCAGTTATCTCCTGCACTGCTGTGGACACTTCAGATACAGCTTGGAGACAGGAAATTCTAGGCCTTAGTAAGGGAAGGTTGGGTCTTTGCTCACTATACCAACTTGCACCTGCAGCATATATAGCCTCTATTTGCTCAGCTGGGCAGAGACAAATCTTCACTTCTGTTCTGCAGTTGCAGATTTTAATTCTGCTGTTCCACCTGACAAGGCACTGCAAATTCATTCCCTTCTCTCAGCATCTCTGGTCTCCCAAAAAGAACTATTCAGCACATTGGACACTTGCATGTTCAATCTGCTGTTGGAAACCTCCTCCAATGCTGACCAAGCACGATTGCTTTCTGTTTCCGCACCACATGCATCATCCTGGCTGTCTGTTCTACCATCACAGGGGCTGGGTCTACATCTTGATGCACCGGTCCATGAAGTTGCCATAAAATGGTGGCTTGGTATGGACACTTCCCAGGGATCCCAGTGTGCACATTGCCCTAGCAATGCCTTGATCCTCTGGGACATCATGCCACCACTTGTAACCGTGGTGGTGATGTGGTGGTACAACACAACACCCTTCGTGATGTTCTGGCATCTTGGCATCCAAGTGGAAGCTGGCAATGACCCCACAGCCGATCATAGCCACACCCATCCTGCTGACCTTCTGTTGACTAACTGGACAATAGGCAAGACAGCTGCCTTTGATATCTCTGTAACCTCTCCGCTCAACACACATACCCTTATGGAAGCGAGAGTTTCTGCAGGATCAGCTGCCCTTGCCAGTGAAGGCAGAAAGCACAGGGCCAATGATGCAAAATGCAAAGAACTCGGCTGGTTGTGTGTTCCCCTTGTAGCAGATACTTATGGTGCATGGGGAAATGAACCTGTTGAAGTCTTCTCACAGCTGGCTTCTCGGCTTGCCACGCTTACATGCAGGCCCAAGTCGGCTGTACTTAGAGACATCTATGGCAGACTCAACCTCCATCTATTGAGGGCCAATGCCACTGCCATCCTCACCAGGTGTATTTTGAATTACCATTAACTATAGGCTATATTTAAGATTGTACTCATGTGTATGTATTGTAATATTGATTTTTATTATGTAAATAAATAATGAGTTAATGTGACCAGTGACACTTTTGCCCAATTTATGTGAAAGAAGCCATTTATATGAAAGAAGAATAAATGTGACATCACAATACACTTTCTAAAGCAGTGGATCGCATGTGGTTGTGCATGTGACATGCTTTGTATATGGTTCTGTGTAGTAACGTTGCTGATTTTAAGGGTTTTGATAATTATGCAAACACACTCAGCCCCAAACGAGGATCACTGACAGGCATGGATTACATGATTTCATGTAATTACTATATTTCACTTTATATATATATGGGTCAGTGAAAAGTGGCTATATATATAAAAAGTTATAAAAATGCTTCACGTTTGAATCGCTATAACTCCGTAAAGGTTTAAGCTATCAACTTCCTATTTCGAACATACTTGCCACACCACTTCTCTCTACGAAATTCGATTTTGGGGTCGTACCCATGCTCCTTGCCGACGTTACAAGGCACAATACGCCGAGGGGTTCAAAATCCAGGTAGCTCCCTGCAGGAATGTCCAAATCACTTCTAAATCGATATGCACGTAAAGGAGTCCTGTCACTATTGATTTCTGCAGATCCTTGATTTTTACCTCTTCCGTTATGGAGATGCAGCAATGCAAAGTAAGTCCACGTTTCCCGCTCGAATCGCGCCTTTCTCAGTCCTTGAACCGCTTCCATTCTCCCGAGTGGGACTGAGAAAGGCGCGATTCGAGCGAGAAACGTGGACTTTACTTTGCATTGCTGTATCTCCATAACGGATAAGGTAAAAATCAACGATCTGCAGAAATCAATAGTGACAGGACTCCTTTACGTGCATTTCGATTTTGAAGTGATTTGGACATTCCTGCAGGGAGCTACCTGGACTTTGAACCCCTCGGGGTACTGTGCCTTGTAATGTCGGCAAGGAGCAAGGGTAAGACACCAAAATCAAATTTCGTAGAGAGAAGTGGTGTGGTAAGAAGTGTTCGAAATAAGAAGTTGATAGCTCAAACCTTTACGGAGTTATAGCGATTCAAACGTGAAGCATTTTTATAACTTTTTATATATATAGCCACTTTTCATTTTCTCGGAAACTGACCCATATTGTTCCACTCATTTTAAAAATGTATGCAGCAGTGGAGTGGGAGCGCAACATGCCTATTAGTACATGACGTCATGCATGTTACGTATACCAATATTGTGTTAAGTGACCACTAGATTCTGTTTTACACCAGACCCCTGGCTAGTTACTACTAACTTACGAAAGATTGAAGGCGCCGGGCTTTTTTGTAAGACTTCTTGCTTTCTGGATCGTTTGCGTAACGGTTCTTGTCAAAAATGCCACGCTCAAGCAATATCTAGCGACTCGTCTGCTTATACTATGCACCCTCTATTGTTATATATTATAATAGAATACAAGTGGTGCATGATACATATATTTGTGTAGCTTGGTTTAAATACATCATTAACGCCAATAACACGGTATTCTTGTACAGAAGGTCATAATACGAAATATAAACTATATGTCCGATCGAATGAGGCCAAGGTATGCATTATCTATGATATATTCGCCGTCGGAATATTCATAGAGGCCTAATACGCGCGCTTGCTAAATTTAAATAGATGCCGCGGGGCGATCGGTGTCCTATTCACGACACTTAATTCAAGATCCAAGCATGTACCGCGCAATTGGAGTGTGTGTGCGTGCATGTGTGTGTGTACATGTGTGTGTGTGTGTGTGCGTGTGTGTGTGTGTGTGATGAAGAATAATTCAGGCTCTATATAGTTATATATAACCGGGATATAGGTGTGGCTTCGTAGTTATTAGAAAGCCCGACTCCATTCCGGACTCACTTCGGTTCCATACCAAAATGTCAATTTTTCGATTTTCCAAAATATTTTAAAAATTTGACAAAACCAATAATTGAACCCAATGGTTTGAATTCTGGACTTCCCAATCCAAGCTGCCATCGAAATTGAGGCGAATGTCTGGCAAAATGTGATTATGTCATTAAACGAAAGATCAAAAAATGGCAATAAAATGGACAAACAAGAGTGCCATTAATAGAGAAATCGACATGGCGGAAAGGGTCCGTGGTCTGTGTGCCTTTCCGCCATGTCGATTTCTCTATTAATGGCACTCTTGTTTGTCCATTTTATTGCCATTTTTTGATCTTTTGTTTAATGACATAATCACATTTTGCCAGACATTCGCCTCAATTTCGATGGCAGCTTGGATTGGGAAGTCGAGAATTCGAACCATTGCGTAAAATGGGTTCAATTATTGGTTTTGTCAAATTAAATATTTTGGAAAATCGAAAAATTGACATTTTGGTATGGAACCGAAGTGAGTCCGGAATGGAATCGGGCTTTCTAATAACTACGAAGCCACACCTATATCCCGGTTGTCCTTCTATAGCCTAGCTGCATATATACTGCGGGTTCTAGCTCCGCGAGACTATACGCGCGGGAGTGAGAAACTATATAGAGCCTGAATTTTTCTTCATCACACACACACGCACACACACACACATGTACACACACACATGCACACAGACGCACGCACACACACTCCAATTGCGCGGTACATGCTTGGATCTTGAATTAAGTGTCGTGAATACGATTAACAAGACACCGATCGCCCCGCGGTAAATTTAGCAAGAGGCGTATTAGGCCTCTATGAATATTCCAAAGGCGAATAATCATTAGTGAAACTGCATACGCTTAGAAAGCTACGACAGCAAAGATAATGCATACTCGTTACCCTCATTCGATCGGACATATAGTTTATATTTCGTATTATGACCTTCTGAACCAGAATACATATATTTGTGTAGCTTGGTTTAATTACATCATTAACGGTATCGTGCACCACTTGTATTCTATATAATATAGGGTGCATAACATAAGCAGACGAGTCGCTAGATATTGCTTGAGCGTGGCATTTTTGACAAGACCGTTACGCAAACGATCCAGAAAGCAAGAAGTCTTACAATAAGGCCCGGCGCCTTCAATCTTTCGTAAGTTAGTAGTAACTAGCCAGGGGTCTGGTGTAGAACAGAATCTAGTGGTCACTTAACACAATATTGGTATACATAACATGCATGACGTCATGTACTAATAGGCATGTTGCGCTCCCACACACTGCTGCATACATTTTTAAAATGAGTGGAACAATATTATATATATAAAGTGAAATATAGTAATTACATGAAATCATGTAATCCATGCCTGTCAGTGATCCTAGCTCGTTTGAGGGTGAGTGTGTATGCATAATTATCCAACTTTCAACCCTTACACAGAACCATATACAAAGCATGTCACACATGACACATGCACAACCACATGCGACCCACTGCCTTAGAAAGTGTATTGTGATGTCACATTTATTCTTCTTTCACATAAATGGCTTCTTTCATATAAATTGGGCAAAAGTGTCACTGGTCACATTAACTCATTTATTTACATAATAAAAATCAATATTACAATACATACACATGAGTACAATCTTAAATATAGCCTATAACAAAATACATCTGGTGAGGATGGCCCTCAATAGATGGAGGTTGAGTCTGCCATAGATGTCTCTAAGTACAGTCGACTTGGGCCTGCATGTAAGAGTGGCAAGCTGAGAAGCCAGCTGTGAGAAGGCTTCAACAGCTTCATTTCCCCATGCACCATAAGTATCTGCTATCAGGGGAACACACAACCAGCCGAGTTCTTTGCATTTTGCATCATTGGCCCTGTGCTTTCTGCCTTCACTGGCAAGGGCAGCTGATCCTGAAGACACTCCCGCTTCCATAAGGGTATGTGTGTTGAGCGGAGATATCAAAGGCAGCTGTCTTGCCTATTGTCCAGTTAGTCAACAGATGGTCAGCAGGATGGGTGTGGCTATGATCGGCTGTGGGGTCATTGCCAGCTTCCACTTGGATGCCAAGATGGGCCCGGTGGCATGTTTCAGCCAGAACATCACGAAGGGTGTTGTGTCATACCACCACATCACCGCCACGCTTACAAGTGGTGGCATGATGTCCCAGAGGTTCAAGGCATTGCCAGGGCAAAGTGCACACTGAGATCCCTGGGAAGTGTCCATACCAAGCCACCATTTTATGGCAACTTCATGGACCGGTGCATCAAGATGTAGACCCAGCCCCTGTGATGGTAGAACAGACAGCCAGGATGATGCATGTGATGCGGAAACAGAAAGCAATTGTGCTTGGTCAGCATTGGAGGAGGTTTCCAACAGCAGATTGAACATGCAAGTGTCCAATGTGCTGGATAGTTCTTTTAGGAGACCAGAGACGCTGAGAGAAGGGAGTGAATTTGCAGTGCCTTGTCAGGTGGAACAGCAGAATTAATATCTGCTACTGCAGAACAGAGGTGAAGATTTGTCTCTGAACCAAACCCAGCTGAGCAGATACAGGCTATATATGCTGCAGGTGCAAGTTGGTATAGTGAGCGAAGACCCAACCTTCCTTTACTAAGGCCTAGAATTGCCTGTCTCCAAGCTGTATCTGAAGTGTCCACAGCAGGGCAGGAGTTAAACAAAAAACATGAAATACATGCATTAGATACACACAACAAAGTTAAACACATATACTCTAGATAGAATGGCCCTGGAGTTGGCTCTGATCAGGGTCAAGTTCAATCTACCATAGAGCTGGTTTGTTGTGATGGACTTGGGCTGCCCCAGTCTAGTGGCTAGTCTACCTGCAAGACTAGAGAGAGACTACGCTGAGCTTCAGGTTCCCAGCTCTACCACCAAAGGGATGCAAACCCAACCTAACTCTCCACATTTGGCATCATACTTAATGTCACTTTAAAACCGAAAATGAGATAGCTTGTGGCATTATGTTGTGCAAATTAATCTTAACAACTGATTCGCGGTTCTGTGCGCGTGTTTGCTCCAAAGGTACAATATTTGGTGTATCTGATCAACCGCGTTAACGTTCTATAACCTAGCTTCTTTATGTATAAGTTAAGCCTTCAAAAAGTGGTCATTGTGCACACATGAAAAGCTTGATTTTCCGCAATATGTAATTACCCGGTGTCTATGGAGAGCTGCATGGGTACCATAGCATACTAATGAACAATGGGTTAAATCTTATTTTAACATATTAAATTTTATGCTATTTCTGAAGAGGAGAATGATGTCCAGCACTCCAGTGAACCTGTCGCCATCAAACGCAGTCGTAAAATCAACACCGAATTTGAAGCCACTACATCTGCTACTATGCAAATACAGGCTGATATAGCAGACATTAGGGACAGTACATCGCGGATCTTGAGTCTGACAAAACTCTCAAAGATACCGTTAGGACTGAAAAGACTCTTAAAAGAGAACCTTTCATGTCAAATTTGCTCAGCATCGCCCATTCAACCCCCAGTTGTTATGGCCAAATGTTGCCATTCGATAATAGGGTGCGAAGTTTGCGTCAACGCTTGGTTCTCTGGACCCGAAGCACTAACAAAATCATGCCCAAGATGTAGCTCGGAACGTGGGTACAACGAAACCATGCGTCTGATGGGACTTGTTGGGAATCAAAGACCTATTTACTGACTGAAACAATTATGTTTCCGCGGCCTTAATTTTTGTATACGTACGCTTGAATTAGTGTTGTGTACTCCTGCACATTTGATCTGCTCTTCCAATCTTTATGTATTTATCAGACTTGATCATGAAAAATCAGGAACTCTGTGATGGGGTCGGGGAGGGATATGCATCAGGATCTGAAAATGTCTACAAATGCGCACCAAATTTCCTTACACTAATGGCTGGCTCTTTTTGTAGGCTCGTGTTGCTAACGCCCCCTCCCCCCCACACACACACATATACACATAATCACCCCATCACAAAGCAAACCACATCTATATGGTTAAACAGATTTAACCCATCCTTGAACAGAGATATCACACATGACCAGCAACCCAATTCTTATGAATCATGCACACCCAGACATCATACCTGAGCAGTGACAAGGGATTCAACCCATTGTTGCCCAGAGTATAGAACACACCCATGACCAGTGGCCATGGATTTAACCCTTCGTTGCTCAGAGAATGAACCCCACCCAGGTAATCTTTGCACAGGGTATAACCGAGTATAGACCACACCTCTGACTAGTGGCCAGGGATTTAACCCTTTGTTTATTTGTATATATGTATTCTAAATGCATAGGCATCCTTGTTTGCTTACTTTCTACACAATGATTATTGATACTTACACAAATCCTACATCCCCAATTTCATCTATATTAAACTTCTATATCTTGTTCCACTAATTTTATAATGTATGCAGTTGAGTGGGGGAGCGCAACATATCGATTAGTACATGACGTCATGTGATGGTATATCTTTATGACCAGTTAGCTGAATTCTGTTCGGCAATCTTTTACTTTAGGGTCCCCATTGAAATTCATACCATACATGCAGGAGTGACTTTATTCAATTAATTTTTATTTTATTTTCTTTGTTCTTTTTCTTTTGATTTGATATAAATATTGGTAATAATTATTCATACATGTAAAAAAAAAAAAGTAATGTGTGTGTCTACTCTGGGGGTGACGATGTATACTTACCCCGCTTACACTAAACCTAGGCTAGGACGCTAATACGAGAACTATCAGAGGGGTAGGCGTTCATTCGGCCGAGTATGAAACGCTAAGTACTGCATGTATAACGTTCACGGCCACCATCTTAATCACGTACAGTACTTAGCGTGCAATGGTGGCCGTGAACGTTATACATGCAGTACTTAGCGTTTCATACTCGGTCTTTTGTAAGACTTCTTGCTTTCTGGATTGTATGCGAAACGGTTCTAAGACTTTGTCACGCCGCCCCTTCTTTCTTTCATTCGCTTCCACGAAAATGTCACGCTCTGCACATTCAAAGCTGCTTTCATTTATTATATATGCACCCCCTATTGTTATATAATAGAATACACCTATGTACGTCACTGTAGATATATAACAAGGGGTGCATAGTACCTTTTGCATATCCTTTGCTACCGTTAATGATGTAACTAAACCAAGCTAGACTAATATGTATTCTGGTTCAGAAGGTCATAACACAAACTAAATGTCCGATCGAATGAGGGTAACGAGTATGCATTATCTTTGCTGTCTTAGCTTTCTAAGCGTATGAAGTTTCACTAATGATACATTCGCCGTCGGAATAAAATTCATAGAGGTCACATATAACCGTTTCACGACGTCGACATCTCAAATAATAGTATCGCTATCATTACATTAGCAGAAGGGGTGTGCCTGTTTACTGTGTGTCGTGCGCTAACAGTAATAAAATCAAGCTTTACCTAAACACCGAAATCTGTATTCAACATAACTCCGGATCCAGTTTAGAAAGTCTAACTTCTCTGCTATACATGAGTGCGCTAACATTAGGCATAAATCGTGAACACATGCAGAGAACGAGTATGGATTATCTCTACTGTCTTACCTTTCTAAGTGTACGAAGAGTTATTACGTTAATTGCATAGGTATTCGCTGGTGGCTCTATCCTAATACGCTTGCTAAACTGAAATAGAAGTCGCAGGTCGATCGGTGTCTTTGTTAATCGTATTCACGACACATGATCCACGCATGTACCTGTGTGTGTGTGTGTGTGTGTGTGTGTGTGTGTGTGTGTGTGTGTGTGCTATAAGTTATTTATGAGGCCGGGGGAAGGTAGCATGATTCATAAGAATTGGGTTGCTGGTCATGTGTGATATCTCTGTTCAAGGATGGGTTAAATCTGTTTAACCATATAGATGTGGTTTGCTTTGTGATGGGGTGATTATGTGTATATGTGTGTGTGGGGGGGGGAGGGGGCGTTAGCAACACGAGCCTACAAAAAGAGCCAGCCATTTGTATAAGAAAGTGCAAGGAAATTTGGTGCGCATTTGTAGACATTTTCAGATCCTGATGCATATCCCTCCCCGACCCCATCACAGAGTTCCTGATTTTTCATGATCAAGTCTGATAAATACATAAAGATTGGAAGAGCAGATCAAATGTGCAGGAGTACACAACACTAATTCAAGCGTACGTATACAAAAATTCAGGCCGCGGAAACATAATTGTTTCAGTCAGTAAATAGGTCTTTGATTCCCAACAAGTCCCATCAGACGCATGGTTTCGTTGTACCCACGTTCCGAGCTACATCTTGGGCATGATTTTGTTAGTGCTTCGGGTCCAGAGAACCAAGCGTTGACGCAAACTTCGCACCCTATTATTGAATGGCAACATTTGGCCATAACAACTGGGGGTTGAATGGGCGATGCTGAGCAAATTTGACATGAAAGGTTCTCTTTTAAGAGTCTTTTCAGTCCTAACGGTATCTTTGAGAGTTTTGTCAGACTCAAGATCCGCGATGTACTGTCCCTAATGTCTGCTATATCAGCCTGTATTTGCATAGTAGCAGATGTAGTGGCTTCAAATTCGGTGTTGATTTTACGACTGCGTTTGATGGCGACAGGTTCACTGGAGTGCTGGACATCATTCTCCTCTTCAGAAATAGCATAAAATTTAATATGTTAAAATAAGATTTAACCCATTGTTCATTAGTATGCTATGGTACCCATGCAGCTCTCCATAGACACCGGGTAATTACATATTGCGGGAAATCAAGCTTTTCATGTGTGCACAATGACCACTTTTTGAAGGCTTAACTTATACATAAAGAAGCTAGGTTATAGAACGTTAACGCGGTTGATCAGATACACCAAATATTGTACCTTTAGAGCAAACACGCGCACAGAACCGCGAATCAGTTGTTAAGATTAATTTGCACAACATAATGCCACAAGCTATCTCATTTTCGGTTTTAAAGTGACATTAAGTATGATGCCAAATGTGGAGAGTTAGGTTGGGTTTGCATCCCTTTGGTGGTAGAGCTGGGAACCTGAAGCTCAGCGTAGTCTCTCTCTAGTCTTGCAGGTAGACTAGCCACTAGACTGGGGCAGCCCAAGTCCATCACAACAAACCAGCTCTATGGTAGATTGAACTTGACCCTGATCAGAGCCAACTCCAGGGCCATTCTATCTAGAGTATATGTGTTTAACTTTGTTGTGTGTATCTAATGCATGTATTTCATGTTTTTTGTTTAACTCCTGCCCTGCTGTGGACACTTCAGATACAGCTTGGAGACAGGCAATTCTAGGCCTTAGTAAAGGAAGGTTGGGTCTTCGCTCACTATACCAACTTGCACCTGCAGCATATATAGCCTGTATCTGCTCAGCTGGGTTTGGTTCAGAGACAAATCTTCACCTCTGTTCTGCAGTAGCAGATATTAATTCTGCTGTTCCACCTGACAAGGCACTGCAAATTCACTCCCTTCTCTCAGCGTCTCTGGTCTCCTAAAAGAACTATCCAGCACATTGGACACTTGCATGTTCAATCTGCTGTTGGAAACCTCCTCCAATGCTGACCAAGCACAATTGCTTTCTGTTTCCGCATCACATGCATCATCCTGGCTGTCTGTTCTACCATCACAGGGGCTGGGTCTACATCTTGATGCACCGGTCCATGAAGTTGCCATAAAATGGTGGCTTGGTATGGACACTTCCCAGGGATCTCAGTGTGCACTTTGCCCTGGCAATGCCTTGAACCTCTGGGACATCATGCCACCACTTGTAAGCGTGGCGGTGATGTGGTGGTATGACACAACACCCTTCGTGATGTTCTGGCTGAAACATGCCACCGGGCCCATCTTGGCATCCAAGTGGAAGCTGGCAATGACCCCACAGCCGATCATAGCCACACCCATCCTGCTGACCATCTGTTGACTAACTGGACAACAGGCAAGACAGCTGCCTTTGATATCTCCGCTCAACACACATACCCTTATGGAAGCGGGAGTGTCTTCAGGATCAGCTGCCCTTGCCAGTGAAGGCAGAAAGCACAGGGCCAATGATGCAAAATGCAAAGAACTCGGCTGGTTGTGTGTTCCCCTGATAGCAGATACTTATGGTGCATGGGGAAATGAAGCTGTTGAAGCCTTCTCACAGCTGGCTTCTCAGCTTGCCACTCTTACATGCAGGCCCAAGTCGACTGTACTTAGAGACATCTATGGCAGACTCAACCTCCATCTATTGAGGGCCATCCTCACTAGATGTATTTTGTTATAGGCTATATTTAAGATTGTACTCATGTGTATGTATTGTAATATTGATTTTTATTATGTAAATAAATGAGTTAATGTGACCAGTGACACTTTTGCCCAATTTATATGAAAGAAGCCATTTATGTGAAAGAAGAATAAATGTGACATCACAATACACTTTCTAAGGCAGTGGGTCGCATGTGGTTGTGCATGTGTCATGTGTGACATGCTTTGTATATGGTTCTGTGTAAGGGTTGAAAGTTGGATAATTATGCATACACACTCACCCTCAAACGAGCTAGGATCACTGACAGGCATGGATTACATGATTTCATGTAATTACTATATTTCACTTTATATATATAATATTGTTCCACTCATTTTAAAAATGTATGCAGCAGTGTGTGGGAGCGCAACATGCCTATTAGTACATGACGTCATGCATGTTATGTATACCAATATTGTGTTAAGTGACCACTAGATTCTGTTCTACACCAGACCCCTGGCTAGTTACTACTAACTTACGAAAGATTGAAGGCGCCGGGCCTTATTGTAAGACTTCTTGCTTTCTGGATCGTTTGCGTAACGGTCTTGTCAAAAATGCCACGCTCAAGCAATATCTAGCGACTCGTCTGCTTATGTTATGCACCCTATATTATATAGAATACAAGTGGTGCACGATACCGTTAATGATGTAATTAAACCAAGCTACACAAATATATGTATTCTGGTTCAGAAGGTCATAATACGAAATATAAACTATATGTCCGATCGAATGAGGGTAACGAGTATGCATTATCTTTGCTGTCGTAGCTTTCTAAGCGTATGCAGTTTCACTAATGATTATTCGCCTTTGGAATATTCATAGAGGCCTAATACGCCTCTTGCTAAATTTACCGCGGGGCGATCGGTGTCTTGTTAATCGTATTCACGACACTTAATTCAAGATCCAAGCATGTACCGCGCAATTGGAGTGTGTGTGCGTGCGTCTGTGTGCATGTGTGTGTGTACATGTGTGTGTGTGTGCGTGTGTGTGTGATGAAGAAAAATTCAGGCTCTATATAGTTTCTCACTCCCGCGCGTATAGTCTCGCGGAGCTAGAACCCGCAGTATATATGCAGCGAGGCTATAGAAGGACAACCGGGATATAGGTGTGGCTTCGTAGTTATTAGAAAGCCCGATTCCATTCCGGACTCACTTCGGTTCCATACCAAAATGTCAATTTTTCGATTTTCCAAAATATTTAATTTGACAGAACCAATAATTGAACCCATTTTACGCAATGGTTCGAATTCTCGACTTCCCAATCCAAGCTGCCATCGAAATTGAGGCGAATGTCTGGCAAAATGTGATTATGTCATTAAACAAAAGATCAAAAAATGGCAATAAAATGGACAAACAAGAGTGCCATTAATAGAGAAATCGACATGGCGGAAAGGCACACAGACCGTCCGTGTACCTTTAGAGCACTCCACCTCCCAATCAGTCAAAATCATTGGAATATGATTTCATATCACGAAATTGATGCAAACCTCTAATTACTGGACCGCAAGTTTAGTCGTTTGGAATATACGTCACCGCGCATATAAATATCTAAACTTCTAAACTTCAAATGGCCGAATGCTCAAACTTGTTTGGAATTTCACTACTTTGTACGATTCGGACTAAATTCTATCCCCTCATTCCCAGTTGCCTTATTTATAGCCTTATTTATAATTTTACTTGGTTTTCGCTTTAAAAATCTAAACTTTTAAACTCCCGATACTCAACGGTTCAAATGTTTAGAAATTTAGGTTTTTAGTTGTAACTCGCTTATATATCCATTGTCCAAGCCTCGGTTAGTGACTTTGAAAATTTTCATGACTTTTGGTGCAAAAATCAGACTTGGTCGAGTTCAATCCCGAATATGTCAAATCTGTTTATGTATTTGGTTTATCTATATCCTCGTCGGTCCGGTTCCAGGAACCCACGCTGCTGAAGTTAATTGGGCTGAAGCTTTGTGAGAATACAAAAGAAGTACGCAAGCCTGAGCTAAACGGTATACGCGGGCTTCAAAGTTAGTGCCAGTGTCATCGTAGCATTTTGTTGGTGAAGGCACACACTGATGGCTGCTATGCACATATGCATCCCTGTCACAGTTGTCTAAATAATCTATGTTTTTTCCAGCAAGCATGACAAGGAATGTGTGGGTGTGCCTGTATTTTAGCACCCTTCCTTTTTAACCTATATTTGAACAAAGTGATGCAAGATGCTTTGAAGGAATTTGATGACGGTGTCCAAGTCAGTTGTAAAATGGATGGAAAGCTTTTTAGACATCTGGTACAAGGCTTCCGATGTCGGTTTCAATTTGTGATCTTAGATTTGCTGATGATGTCATGGCAAGTTGCCATGATGGTGTTTCACTACAGGATTTTATCAATCGCTTCTCTACAGAAGCCCAGGACTGGGTTTTATGTGCGAGCACAGACAAAACAAAAGTAATAATCTAGTCTACGTCCTCTCATCCCACAAATGAATCTTCTGTCTTTCACATCCAAGAAACCAATCTAGAAGTAGATTCTTCCTTCAGATATCTTGGCAGTATATTGTCATCAGATTCATCTTTATCTTCTGAAATTAATGCTCGTATTGCCAAGGCTGCTTCAGTGTTCAGCTGCTTAAAGAATACAGCTTGGGAAAACTCCAATCTATCAACCAAAACCAAACTTGCTGTCTACAATGCAACAGTCTTACCAGCTTTGCTTTATGGGGCAGAGACCTGGTCCACCACTGCCTACAATCTCAAGCGTATCAACACCTTTCATATGGCTTGTCTTCGACAAGCGCTCAATGTTAATCCTTTTGATCATATCTCGAACGTATCTATTCTGAGTCGGTCACAGTCCATTAGAGCTTCCACTCTCATTTGCCTGTCTAGGTTGAGGTGGTTGGGCCATCTTTGGAGAATGGAAGATCACAGACTACCAAAGATGATTCTATTTGGTGAACTAACATCTGGCAAGCGCCCACAACACAAGCCAAAGCTTCGGTGGCGAGACTGTGTATCTTATGACCTACAAGTTTTCCTGATCCAACCTGATTGGCATGTTGTAGCACTTTCCAGAGATAGATGGCGTAAAGTGCTAAATGAGGGTGCCAAAACCATTGATGAGTCTCTAAATAACAAATACAAATCTTGTAAAGCATGCCAAAAGGGTCTGTCCTCTCCGTCGAAGAGCAAATGCAATTTATGCAACAAATACTTCAAATGTGATCAATACTTGCATAGTCACTTCACACAGAAACATGGCTCAATCCGTCTGTCCGCCAGTTCATCACTTGTCATTCAAAAATGCTTCTCTTGTCCAATCAGGATGTACATTTACATCTGATTCTGAGAAAGGTGTCAAAATTTATTCATGCCGCATACACAAAGGGGCTACTATGAGCGGTGAACAAATTCCACCTATCAACAATGCGGTTTCTGAAGGATGTTGCCATGGATACACCACCATCTCTGATGGTACCGCCCACAACCCTTAGCAGTGCCTGGTCATCTTCAACCACAAACCAGTCATCTTCCTCTTGACCACCCACACCAGCCAGTGAGAAGCATCATGTCCAATACCAGGTTGTCCATTTTCATCTAACTCCATCAAGGGTATCAAGATACACCTTAGAAAGTATCACAATTGGTCGAAGTCAGATGTCAACACAAAACTAAACACCTAACAACAGTTGTGTTCTTTTTCAAACTAGCTCACTGTTATCACTTCAACTTTCCTTCCCCCATACGTGTTGTACATGTGCAATGCGATGGCAATTATTATTATTATTATTATTATTATGTATGTATGTAATGTATGTATGTATGTATGTATGTATGTATGTAATGTATGTATGTATGTATGTATGTATGTATGTATGTATGTATGTATGTATGTATGTATGTATGTATGTATGTATGTATGTATGTATGTATGTATGTATGTATGTATGTATGTATGTATGTATGTATGTATGTATGTATGTATGTATGATGTATGTATGTATGTATGTATGTATGTATGTATGTATGTATGTATGTATGTAGTATGTATGTATGTATGTATGTATGTATGTATGTATGTATGTATGTATGTATGTATGTATGTATGTATGTATGTATGTAGTATGTATGTATGTCTGTATGTATGTATGTATGTATGTATGTATGTATGTAGTAGTATGTATGTATGTATGTATGTATGTATGTATGTATGTATGTATGTATGTATGTATGTATGTATGTATGTATGTATGTATGTATGTATGTATGTATGTATGTATGTATGTATGTATGTATGTATGTATGTATGTATGTATGTATGTATGTATGTATGTATGTATTGATGTATGTATGTATGTATGTATGTATGTATGTATGTATGTATGTATGTATGTGTGTGTGTATGTATGTGTGTGTGTATGTATGTGTGGTGTGTATGTATGTGTGTGTGTATGTATGTGTGTGTGTATGTATGTGTGTGTGTATGTATGTGTGTGTGTATGTATGTGTGTGTGTATGTATGTGTGTGTGTATGTATGTGTGTATGTATGTGTGTGTATGTATGTGTGTGTATGTATGTGTGTATGTATGTGTGTATGTATGTATGTGTATGTATGTATGTATGTATGTATGTATGTATGTATGTATGTATGTATGTATGTATGTATGTATGTATGTATGTATGTATGTATGTATGTATGTATGTATGTATGTATGTATGTATGTATGTATGTATGTATGTATGTATGTATGTATGTATGTGTGTATGTAACATACATGCACAGCATGCAGCTGGAATTGCACTAAGATAATAATATCGTGTGGCTTGAAAGAAAATTCCTATAATGTCAAGTTTCTATTGTTGAAAGAGTTCTTGCGCAGGAATGTTCTTTCTTTCATTAATTTGCAGTTCCTTTTCAACATGAGATATCCTGAGAATGAGCTGTACATGTTGCATGCAAGAAATGACTACATGGTAAAAAATACGGCATTGACATTTGTAACAGTTGACAACTGACAAGTGCCACAAGAGCCCATTTGAAGCCCAGAGACAGATCATCCTTTGCACCATGCTCTAATGAAGTGTAGCAGGATGTTCTTTTCCCCCCACCATGAAAAGATAATGATGTAATACATGATGTATGGCTGCATCCCACAGATAAGACCTCTCTCATATTGTTCTTATTCACTACCATGGCAACAAGATACAGTACTGACATTATGCAACCAGCTAAGAATTATCAGTGCTGTTGGTGAACATACTATATATAGAGAGAAAGGCATCAGAGAGAGAGAGAGAGGGAGTGAGGGGTTAGAGAGAGAGGGAGGGAGGAAGGAGGGACAGTGAGGAGGAGGGAGGGATGAGGGAGGGCTGGAGGAGGGAGGGATGAGGGAAGGATTGGAGGAGGGAGTGAGAAAGGATGGAGGAGGGAGTGAGAAAGGATGGAAAAAGGGCAGGAGGGAGGGAGATGCGGAGAGAGGGGGAGGGAGGGAGGGAAGGAGAGGGGGAAGGATTTTGTAAGGTCATAGTCATTGTCCACGGAACAACTACATACAGTAGTTTGCATCACGATTTTGTATGCCTTTGCTCATGACAGAATATTATAGTTTGTTTTAGGTACAGAAACACACACTATTAATTTTCATACACACACACCACACACAGACACACACACAAATAGTATACCAGCATTGGAAATTAAAAGCACAACTTAAATACATATAGTTTAGGTAGCAAGTAGTTGTTGTCCCTGTCTCTGCTCCATACAATAGTGCTTTAGATATGTGTGTGATCATCTCCTTGTCCAGGCACTACAGAGGTATGGAAAGTAAGAAACTACGTTAAGCCGGTTGTGGTTGATGGTAATGGATGGCAAGAAACTTATACTTGGAACATTGAACATGCTAGCCTACTTCCTTAGTTCATAAAGTCTTGCAACAGTGTGGGTAAGTCCATTAATGATGTCATGGGGGCTAACAGGTTTCATATGCCTTCGTGTAGTTTGTGTATTGAGTGTAACTAGTGGAGCAGAGACAGGTACAACTACAACTACGTGCCATCTAAACTGCTAGGAATGGTTCTATATGGACTCACTTCTGCAGGCCATGAGTTTTAAAACCTGAAAACATCACAACAGTTACTCTTTGTGCCAAAGAAGGTTGTTACATATTGTTATCACTTTAACTTGAAACTATGCGGACTGTGATGACTTGAGCACTTGTGGCTTATGACTGCTGATAGAATGCTGAAGAAAGTGTTGTTTAGCCACTGAACTGAGTCATGGAAAGAGACCATGCACCAATAGCATATTTTGTGCACTATATATCAAACGATTCAGGTCTTTGATGGTGCCACAAAGAGGCCGTTCATAAATTACGTCACGTTATTTTTGACCATTATGAACCCCCCTCCCCCCCGTCATATACTGATGTATGCGTCGTCCCACTGGCTGATACCCCCTCCCCCCTTCAGTGTGACATAATTTATGAACAGCCCCAAATGCAAAAATCCCCATTGGAAGCCACGTTAGCACCACGTACTAGTAAAGTGCAGTGGGATGTACTTTCGCCGACCCATGACAAGATAATTGTGTAAGTACTGTCTCACGTGCAGCTTCTCACACTCATGGCAACAAGTACTCTTGATCTTATGCAACCAACTTAGTACCGGTGTTTACCATGCTGTCACATTATTTTGTCCATTCATGGTTGTAGCCATGTAGTTTTGCATCTCATATGCACATGTGTATGTGTGCCCTTTAACAGACTGTTAACAATGTAATATTATTTAGAGGGGAGGAGGGGGATTATACACTATTAAGTACACACGCTGACACGTACACACGCACAAACACACATGTACGCGTATACCAAACTTGTTCTGATTAGTTTTTATTGATATTGTATGTTTATATGATATTCATCATCCGCAAAACCGCGCTCTCACGTGAATCGAATCAACACTCATCTGGGGACCAGTATCTTGTAGAAGACAAGTCAAGAAAGTTGGCAGCATGAGCGCGAGCATCTCTGAATCTGTGATACGCTCTATATTCGACGTATGGACGATCTAGCACACGTATAAAAAAATCAATTTAACATGTCTTCAGCATCCTACCGTGAATGCAGGTGGAGAAACAATAGAGGCGCCGATCGTTCCAGGTTCAGCGCTGATGCTGACAGCTTTCTTGACTTGTTCTACAAGTATACTGGTCCCGGATGTTGATTCGATTCACGTGAGAGCGCGGTTTTGCGGATGATGAATATCATATAAACATACAATATCAACAAAAACTAATCAGCTGAGGATGGATTACATCACCGCTACGCGAGTAGTGGCGGTGATTATCCGTCCGCAGCTGCGATGTGGGTCTGGGTACGAGACTATGTCGCGCGCGCGTTCCGTGCGAGGGGTTGATTCCGGTGGTTTGAGGCCGGTCGGCACTGCTTCCAGACCATTATTTTGCTTCGGATTGAGCACTGTTCATTATATTGACAAAGACAACGATATTTCATTTTTCATTTTTCAATATTGTTGCGACACGCTAGATTTGGCCACAAATAGAATTCCATCACGTGAAACATTGCCAATTGAGCCGAAATTGCCCTCTTTGTATAAATAGAAATACGAGAAATTGAAATGTGGAAAAGTACACGGACCATTGTGCAGTACAGACTAACAGTGGCAGACTGGCAGTGAGTGAAAAATTCAAAGACGAAAGGGTCGGTCCGTGTACTTTTCCACATTTCAGTTTCTCGTATTTCTATTTATACAAAGAGGGCAATTTCGGCTCAATTAGCAATGTTTCACGTGATGGAATTCTATTTGTGGCCTAATCTAGCGCGTCGCAACATATTGAAAAATGAAAAATGAAACATCGTTGTCTTTGTCAAAGAATCACTTTGGAATCATTACGTGATTGAACAGTAAAAATCACACGCGTTTGAATTTATTGATCAATAACACAATGATTTTACAGAGGATTTTAAAATCCTTTATAAAATCAAAACTTTATTCGACCCATTTTTTTCTTGTGCAACAAATTCAAACAATTAAAGTTGGACAACTAAGTTTGTTCTCTCCCATTGTCGTCCTCAAAAAAGGCTTAAGTCGACGTAGAGCTGAGAATGTACGGCCTCACAAGATGTTAATAAGGAATTGTACTACTGAATTATTCTCAACAGTAGAAATGTTGAGAAACAGCGTACTGTCATGCACACTTATCTAGGGCTTCAATGGGGTTGTGGTAGGTCGTAAGTGAATCCATTTGTGTTTCCAATAGTGCAGCTCAGCTATCACACGTTGATTCATCTACACAAGTACGAAAATAGTGCAAGATCCTTTCTGCTTCTTCCGGGAGATGTATAAGCGTAATCACGTGCGTGCATGCGCAAGCGTATACCTGAAGGGGCGGATTCTAAATAAAAAGGGGCGTGTTCTAAGGTAAGGAAGAGCCCCTTCTCTAAAACCGCCCTTGGTTACGTCAGAGATAATATATATATTATCTCTGGTTACGTCTGAGGGCAAAATTGGTCTCGTACCCACACCCAAATGTACGTAACGATGATCATCGTGAAGCGATCATCGTTACGTACACTTGGGTCTGGGTACGAGACTAGGCAAACATTGGATTTTAACATGAAGCGATCTTCAGATGCGAAGCGAAGTCGTCCTACAATAGAGGAGGAGGTTGGTTGCATTTGTAAGTAACCTTTTTCATGTGTCCGGATAAGTGGATCTTGCATTGATTGGTGTTTCCTGGAATCCAGATGGGGGAGGGTATATATAAGGGAGATATGGCTTTAATTAGAGAATTCCAGGCATGACTGCTTTATTTGTGTAATGAATGTTTACTGCCTTGCTTGAGTTGCTTCGGGCATGGGCTAGAAGGTGCCGCTGGAGAAAAGAAAACCGCGTACGTTTATTTGGCTGGTGTGCATGTGTTGTTATATGTACAGACCTTCCAACTTATGAAAAAATTTATGAGGGTGATCGGGGGTGGGGGGGAGGGGGGTATGTTTTCATGGGTGTATATTCAAATTGTGTGCGATTATACATACAGTTTTATTGTAGGAATATACAATGCAATGTTTAATGACTTGAAAGAAGGAAAAATGATTTAGCCATAAACAATAATATGCATATACACAACAACTGTTTAGATTCTAAGGGTGAGGTACAGTAATACGTTTAGAGTAGCACACCTCTTTATTATAAAATGAATGCTTTCTGAATTAGTGCCCTTGATGTTTCAAGTGCATAGCAAGGGCCTGCATGTGCCTTAGTTTCAGGCAGATTTAATTTTACAGTAACCAATGAAGACAGAGTTCCTTGAAGCTGCAACTACCTCTGTTATCTCTTCTGATTTTGTGAATGACAGAAAACACTAGTTCTTCTCCTGCATTTGAATGTGATATGGTTAAAATGACATTGGCCACTTTCGCAATTCTTAAAAATCTAGCAGTGTTGATTTTCGGAAGCTTCATCTCTCCTAAATAGCTCCAAATTCTATCCATTCTATGGTATGTAACCTTGTTACAGTCATCATGCTGTTCATCACAAATAGCTTCATCCCATATATCTTTTGGTATTTCATCAGTCTTTGGACATACTCTGATAATCAAGAAACTCTACAGAAACTTTGTCAAGTTCAATACCATTGAATGGTAGTATTGGTCTATGAATGTGCACACCATTGAAAAGTCACACTGTTCTTTTTGTTGAAGTCAACCCAGGTGAAAAAAACGGCGTAATCGCGCGTAATTGTGCGTGAAAAACGGCCATAAACGCGCCAAATTACGCGGTCTTCAAAACGCTGTATCTTCTTGATTGTGCAATATAGTGGAGCTGCATTTTTGCATATTTACAAAGCGGTCCTGTGTCTATAGAAGTCCAAAGATGGTTTAGTTTGCGATGCATCGTTCCGAAGATATTCACAAGCAAGATTTCGCGGGCTTCAAGTACAAAACCCCGCGAAATCAAGCCCTTTACTTGAATGTGAATATCTTCGGAACGATGGATCGCAAACTAAACCATCTTTGGACTTCTATAGACACAAGACCGCTTTGTAAATATGCAAAATGCAGCTCCACTATATTGCACAATCAAGAAGATACAGCGTTTTGAAGACCGCGTAATTTGGCGCGTTTATGGCCGATTTTCACGCACAATTACGCGCGATTACGCCGTTTTTTTCACCTGGGAACAAACTCATCATCCTTGACAATGGCATCATGAAAAGGAAAACACTGTGGAACATAACATATGCAACAGCTGATGTATAGAATGCTATAACAGAAGAATGAAACTTCTTTACATGGTGTTCAGTAATGTCTCCATCATCCAGTCCTTCTGAATTTGTGATGCAGTGGTGAGATGTATGAAATTTTTTGAAGTGTGTAGATGATTGCAGGGTCAGCATAGACAACCTCTGTTAAACAGTCTTTGTGCTCCTCAATAACACTTGGTTTTACAAACTGAGACAGCAACTTCTTCAAAAGGCATTGCATTTGTTGGTACAGAATATAAATTTGTGGGTCATCTCGCTGGAGAAAAAGATAGAAGGTAGTGAAGACAGGTAAGGTAGCCTGAAAAAACAGCAACTGGATTTCAAACATCGGATCATCATATAACTTCCTCAACCTGACAAATCTAGCTTCAGCAATATCTTCAGATCTAAAGTATATGCTCTGCTTGCAAAAAACATTGAAGTATTCTATCAATGGCTTTTTGAAGGGAAAGCCATCTAACATTGATGTACTTAATAAACCCTCTGTATGTGGTGTCACAGAAGAGCGAGTACTGTCTCCTTTTTGTTTTGTGCTTTTGTCAAACCAATAAAAGTGATGAATACAATATTCTTCAATGTCTAAATCTCTAAAGGCTTCAGCACCCTTTTGTGCTGCATTGTGGATAATGTGGCAAGGACATCCAACAAAATACAGAAGGATTTAATGCTCTCACTCTAGATTTGATTGAGTTATTAGCCCTATATTAGTGTTGGTATTGTCAACAGTGCAATGGTTCCATGGATTATCATTCATTTCCCACAACACTGTTTATGGCATCAAAGATATTGTAGCAGTGGCCAAAGGATGTATAGTAACACGTGTACAGACTGACTAAGAACACAAAAAGAAAGTATTTATACATTCAAGTGCGCACACGATGTCACATGCAAATGTTCTGGCAAGTTCGAGCCCATCCGGCGCATGCGTGCACATGCGCAAAGAGATATTTGCATTACACTGCTCCCTCTCTTTTAGTGTTCCACGTAGGCTCCATAGCAATCCGGAGGGTGTCTGTTCCATACTGGGAACTGTGGTTGAATGTTAATTTCTTGCGGTGGGGGGGGGGGGGGGCAGCTTCCGGGGCTGGTTCTTCAGCCACTGGCTCGTCATCATAGCTATCCAGCAGCTCTACATGTTTTCCTGTTGGTTGACGATCAATTTGAGTCTCGGGCGTTATAGGCGGTCTACTATTTTGTCGATCCTCAACGGTAGAAGCCACACATGGTTTCAGCCTGTTGAAGTGAGCAATTTGAGTTTTCTTTCGACCCTGAAGGCTTTTGATTTTGTAATTGCTTTCGCCCAGGCGTTCAACAACTTTCAGTGGCCCTTTCCAGGGGTGGTGTAGCTTCCTGGATCGTCTGCGAGGGACTGCTGGTGAATGAAGCCATACCAAATCACCGGGGCTGAATGGTTTCCCGTGGAATCTCTCATCGTATAGCGCCTTTTGTCTTTTATGTTCAGCTTGGCATTTTTCTCTCACTAGCTTGTATGCTTCTTGCAACCCCTCCTTCAACTTTTGCGCAAAACCTGCTGCGGTACCTGGCTCTGTCCGGTTAGTTCCATACATAAGATCGATCGGTAGTTTGACTTGGCGACCAAGCATCAGAAAGAACGGGCTGAAACCTGTAGTGGAATGAATGCTCAAATGATATGCCAGGCAGAGCTTACGAATGTGGTGCTGCCAATCGGCCTGGTGGTTGTCAATTGTTGTGGCTAGCATGTCTAACAGAGTTCTATTAAAGCGCTCCGCCATCCCGTTGCATTGGGGGTGGTATGGCGTAGTATGCGTTTTTCTGATCTGCAGAAGCACACATATTTCTTTTACCAACTCTGACTCGAACTGACGTCCTTGATCACTGTGAAGTTGTTCGGGGGGAGAGAAACGGCAGAACATTTCGTCTACAAGTTTTTTGGCTACAGTTGTGGCTTCTTGATTAGGTATTCTATACACTTCTACCCACCGAGTAAAGCAATCTGAGGCTACCAGAACATACTTGCAGCCATCCTCGGTCTCAGAAAGGGGTCCCATGATATCAACACACACTATTTGCATCAGATACCCAGCTTGTAATGATTGTAGGGGCGCCTTTCTTTTCGGAGCAGCTGTCTTCCTTGTTGTACAACGAATGCAGGTTCTGCACCAATCTTTGACTGCTTCGGTACATCCTGGCCAGTAAAAACGCTCTTTGAGTTTGTTTAGCATTTTTTCTTCACCAAGATGACCACCAATGGCGCCTTCATGAAGGTCCCGAAGGGTATCCACCTGCAACTTGGCGGGTAATACGAGCTGCAAGTAATCACGACACTTATCGATGCATTTTCTCCAAAGAACTCCGTTTTGGATGTTGAGAGAGCCCCAGTGCTGCATCAAGACGCGACTTTCCCAGCTCCATGACTTGGATACGTCTGCAGGCGTTGTCTTGCGATCGAGCACTGCGCGGTAGACTGGTCCTATAGCTTCGTCTTGAAGTTGCAATTTACGCATCTCATTGGGAGTACACGTCTGGAACAGCGATAAGACTGCGCCAATACCTGTAATCACAGCATTTTCACCCTGAATTGTTTCAACGTTTTGATTCTCTCGACCACACTGATGGCAAGGAACTGAACGTTGCAATGGCGAGATCCTTGACGATGCACGACGGTAAAGTTGTACTCCTGAAGTTTCTCTAGCCAGCGTGCAAGTTGACCTTCAGGCTCTTTGAAGTTCCGGATCCAGACCAACGATCCGTGGTCTGTTCGAAGGGTGAACTCTCGTCCAAGAAGGTACTGTCAGAATTGCTGTACAAACGATACTACAGCTAATAGTTCTTTACGAGTGACACAGTACCTCTGTTCCGGTCTGCTTAGTGAACAGCTGGCGTAGGCAATGACACGTTCTGACCCTTCGTCGCTGATCTGGGATAGCACGGCACTAATCCCTGTGTTGCTTGCATCCGTATCGAGGATAAAACGTCGGTTGTAATCTGGGTAGGCAAGAATTGGGGAGGAAACCAAGCATTTACGCAATTCGTCAAAGGCATTCTGACAGTGTATGGTCCAATCGAAGGGAACGTTTTTTTCCGTCAAACGGTGCAGTGATTTCGAGATAGACGCAAAATTTTTGACAAACCGCCTATAGTAGTTAGCCAGCCCTAAAAATTGTTGTACCTCCTTCTTGCTTAGCGGGGTGGGCCATTTTGACACAGCGTCGGTTTTGCTCGGGTGTGTAGCGATTCCCTCAGCTGATACTATATGCCCCAAAAATGCAACCTGTTGTTGACACAGACTACACTTTGTTGGCTTCAGTTTGAGCCCTGCCCCCCTCAACTGGGTCAAAACCTTGCTAAGGTGGTGCAAATGATTCTTAAATGTACGACCCACAACAATAATATCATGAAAGTAAACCAAGCAACTCGACCATTTCAAACCACCCAATACCCTATCCATCAGTCGCTGGAATGTAGCTGGAGTGTTACATAAACCGAAGGGCATTACTTTAAATTGGTACAGACCTTCCGGTATAGTAAAAGCTGTTTTCGGCTGATCTTCAGGGGCGACTTCGACTTGCCAGTAGCTGGTAGTAAGGTCCAGTGTGGAGAAAAATTTGGAGCCAGCCAGCGTGTCTAGTGTATCGTCCACTCGGGGTAGCGGATAGGCATCTTTCCTGGTAACCTCGTTGACCTTCCTATAGTCCACACAAAATGTTGTTGTCCCATCTTTTTTCTTGACCAGTACTATCGGGGAGGACCATGGGCTATCAGAGTGTTCAATGGCATTCTTGTCCAACTTATCTTGCAACATCTCCTTCAGTTCCTCCCTACGTGCGTGAGGGATCCGGCGGGGTGGGAGGTGCACTGGTTGGGCATTGCCAGTGTCAATGCGGTGTTGGAGCACTTTTGTATGACCTAGGTTCTTGGTGCTGAGTGAGAAAACATCTGCAAATTCTAACAACAACGAAAAATAGTTCTTCTTTTTCATCCTTATAAACATCATCCCCAACCCTTGATACCATTTCCCATAAGAGGCTTTGATCTTCCCGTGAAATGTTGAACTTGTCTGCAACAGTTGAGATTTCTATGACTGAGTTATGTTCCAGCAGCTCCATATGAGCAATCTACGTCCCTTTCTTCAATACAACGATTTCTTCTCGAGGGTTGACCACGCGCACAGGGACTGGTTTGGCGTTAGGGCACACCACTGCATGAGCCACCATTACTCCATGTCGAGCAGAGGTATTGCCAGCCAATATGGACTATGTTAGTCCTGGTTACTAATACTTAGGGTTGAAGCGGGCTAAATATTCTTATGCTTTTCTAAACATGCGGGTGATTGCATTGCTGTGCGGGTGAGCAGGTGAATCCTTTCAATTGCGGGTGACACCCGCAAAATGCGGGTGAGTTGGAAGGTCTGTATGTGCTTAGGCAGGTTATAACCTGTGTGGGTTCTCTGGAACTCTGTTGCCTGACTAATGTTGATAAAACAAGAGGTTCAAACACAACGTACTTTGTGGTACTTTAGACAAACATATAGTTGTAGTTGGTAAGCTGTAGGGTAGTTGTATCGTTTCATCAACTTCACTTGGAGATTAATTGAATCACCATTAGATGTCATTTGCAGTGGTTTGAAATTTGTGCAAATCATCTTAAGACCTTGGCGACAACGATTTAATCCAGGACATTAGGTAGTTTGGAGCATGTGAATTAATCTTGCATTTGGTATTCAATATCACTAAACACATCGACCTATGTGCATTGACAATAAATCGTTGCATTGCCCTCTGAAGTTGTGTTATTTGATCAGAGTGCCCTGTACATAATTTGGTTTCATCAACAGTTAGTTGCAGCATGCAAGGCTGGTGATGTGAAAACTGTTCAGCGACTCCTGTCACTTGTTGTCAACGTCAATGATACAGATGAGGTACACGTGTGTGCATATGTGTGATCTGATTCTAATGAGTGTGAGGATTTGACATCACAGAGCACACATGTATGTGTGTAGTCAAGTGATGATGCAATGGTCAGTAATGTACTGTAGGCGGAGTTTGTGTTATGCATGTGCATATTTGTGTGGCTATGGCTGGTCCATGATTGACCATGGTATAGATATAGTTAGAGCACCACTGCTACAAATGTCAAGGACCTACATGCATGTAACAGAGGGTGCAATTTCTTTACTCACATGTTCAAAAATGGTCTACATCGATTATACAAAGCTTTGAAACTTATACATGTAATTATTATTTTAAAGGGTACAAGCCCCAAACTCCTTTAATCGCATGATATTGTCATCTGCTATACAGTGTACATACAAAGTCAATTAGTTGGCAAAAAGGATCAGGTAGACCCTCTAAGTAACTGGTGAAAAAAGTTAAAAATATTACACAATATTACTGTAATCATATCTCGTTGCAAACAGTTTTGTGTGCATGGTCCTTTCCTCGCGTACCATACGCTTGCAAGAGCTCCCATAGCTTCTATTTCTTGTATATGTACTCCTGTGTTAGGATCCACGAAATGTAAGGAATGGTTGACAGTAAGGAATGGTTGACAGTAAGATGCCTCAACCCGGTACTGGCTGATAACTGGTTGTATGAGCTCCATTCGTCACTGTAAACTATACTACCAGGGCGGATGTATTGAGCTATCAGCGGAAGAAGTGTGTTGGCATCTCGTTGTTGTACTTCTACCAAGATACATTCTCCAGACACTCTTTCAATTCCACCAAAAACCCAATGACCATCCACTTGCCTTCCTCTATTGTTTTTCCGTTTACCGAACTTACTTTCGTCTTTTTCTATACCTGGGCCTTGAATTACAGAAGGATAGTCAATAAAATATTGTGCACAAATGTCCCCCACAAAGTTGTACCAATCAATAGAAGTTTTGTTTGATATCTGCAATGATATGTAGCAGGTATTCATTAGCCAGATGTTGAATGACCGAAATTATAGACTGAAGGAACTTACAGAGAGTTCTGAAGCCATCTTCCCTACAGGTGTTTTGGTCAACCAAAGATGAATTATATACTTTTTTATGACTATCATTGAGATATGATTTCAGTAATATTGTGTAATAGTGTAATTGTGTAAATTACTTGTTGATTAGATTTGATTGCGTACCATCCCTTGAAAGACAGGGGGGTACTAAAGTTAAAAGGGGGGGGCTAATCTACACAAGAACCCGCTGCTCTCCCAACCGAATGCGAGTGTTGCTGTTGTAGGGAACTGGCACACATAAGGCACCTTTTTAGTGATGTGGAGGGTCTCCAATGTATCACAGATCATCCTGAGTTTGTTGGAGCATGCCTCAATCCACTAACGTGCGCATCGCCTTGGTAGGTGTGATGGGGATCCTATACAACTTTCTATTCCCAATAGGTAACAGGAGATTGTGTTACGCGAACTGCACTTGTAACTGTCTTATTATAAATGCAACGTACATATACACTTGCGCATGCCATGTACAGAAGTGTAGCTGAAAACTGAAGGAACAGCATTTGGCTTCAGGGTTGGCTTTGAAGGCCCAAATCCACTGATAACAGGCTGGATGTAGTCCTCTGGGGTGAAATGCTCGCTACATACACGAGCGTTTGCGTCATTTATGGAGATATCCGTCAAATGTAGCACAAGTAACCACTGAAAAAAGCGATCGATATTACCGTTATCACAACAAATAGACCTCATTTATGTAATGACACTATCCGCTGTAGTTGCTGAAAGCTTAGCGACTTCAATAAATCTAGGGTAGTAGTCAACAACCAGAAGATATGATAATCCCTTCCACTCAAACAAGTCAGAGCCAACTCTCTGCCACGGACGATCACGTAATGGTGTTGGTATGAGTGGCTCTGCCCTTTGAGTTTGTTCAACACTCTGAACAACATAGTATAAAGTCCCCCAACTGTCTGCCCATACCTGGCCACCATAAAGACTGCCTAACTTCACTGTCTGCACTCCGTAACCCCCAGATGCCCTTCATGCAACTGTTGTAGGATGTCTGCTCGCACTGTCGCTGGGATTAGAAGTCGACTTACTCTCATTAGAAGATCTCCTTGAATGGTGAGCTCTCCAGAAGCACACCAGTAATGATTGACAAGTCCTTTAAGTGTGTTCATCGCATGCCATCCATCTTTGCAGTATGCTTTATGCTCTCTGCAAACAGGATCTCTTGTTTGGTGCTGGTGTATTTCCTCTGTCGATGCCGGAGGGTTTTATAAGTTATCAACGTACAGAGGTAATATTCACACAACAACTCAATTCAACAACTAAACACACTTGGTGGAAGATTATTATATATATCAGGTGAAATGATCTCAGAGGCACGTGATGGTGAACAAGGTGTGAAAGTTCATAAGTTCACTACATTACTCCCCTCCCTAGTGTGTGACTATATCTGTTGAGCCAGATATTGGGGAAAGTGGACACGTCGACCAGAACGGGTTATCCGAGTATTTGCTTGGATTTGAGTGCTCATAGGTGGAGTTTGTAAGACGGGGTGAGCAGGTTCATTGTCAAGATGAGCAGGCTTGAGACGGTCGACAGATACTGTATCTTGGCGACCCTTGATGTCAACGGTGAAATGTTTATCAGGGCGCTTGAGAACTGGGTATGGTCCATCATATGGTGGTTGAAGGGGTTTGCGAACGGCGTCATGCCTGATGAAGACATGGGTGGCTGTTGATAGACCAACAGTGATGTTGTTGCGTTGAGTAGCTCGAGGTGGGGTTGAGCGAATGTTCTGCATTCGTGTTCGTAGATTTGACACAAAATCAATGGGGTCAGGCAGAGAGTTGGGTTGAGAGGGTGTAAAAAATTCTCCCGGAAGGCGAAGAGTTGTGCCATACAGCATCTCTGCAGCAGTTGAGGCTAGATCCTCCTTGACAGCAGTGCGAATTCCGAGCAGAACAAGGGGTAGAGCATCCATCCAAGAGTCTGGCTGAGGTTGCGCTTTAAGAGCAGCCTTGAGTTGGCGATGGAAGCGTTCAACCATGCCATTGGTTTGTGGATGATATGCTGTGGTGCGAGCTCGTCTGGATCCAATGAATGCCATGAGTGTACCCCATAACCGGGATTCAAATTGGCGGCCATGGTCAGTGATAATGGTTGAAGGTACACGAAAACGGGAGATCCAGCCATGTAGAAATGCTTGTGCAACTGCCTCTGCAGTGATCTGAGAAAGAGGAATGGCTTCAGGCCATCTGGAGAAGCGGTCCACACATGTCAACAGGTAGGTGAATCCTTTGGAGGGTGGTAGAGGTCCGACTAGGTCAATGTGAACCACATCGAAACGAACATCTGGGTTTGGGAATGATGAGAGTGGGGTTGATGTGTGTCGCTGTATCTTAGCACGCTGACACTGAACACAGGATCGGGCCCACCTGCGGACATCGGAATTGATTCCGGGCCAGACAAATCGGGCTGTGATCAGCTTCTGAGTGGCCCTGATGCCAGGGTGGGAGAAAGAATGGAGTGAGTCAAAAACCGTGCGTCTCCATGACAAAGGAACGAATGGCCGTTATGAACCAGTGGAAACATCACAATAAAGAGGATCTGGAGAATCCGTCAATGGAATAACTTCCATAACGAGTGCTGTGTTAGAGGAGGATTGAAGTGCCCTTAGCTGGTGATCTGTTGTTTGAGCCTTGGCCATAGCAGCGAAATCCACTACTGGAGGTTGGCCAGACAACAAGGCATTTGTCTCAATTCTGGATAATGCATCTGCCACGATATTATCAGGTCCCTGATCATGTCGAATATTGGAAGTAAATGGAGCAATATAGTCGAGATGTCGTGCGTGACGAGGTGAGTGGCGGTCGAGCTTAGTGTTAAAGGCAAATGTGAGTGAGTGGCTTGTGATCAGTAAGGACATGAAATTGTCTACCCTCAAGGAAATACCTGAAGTGTTTGATTGCAAGGTACACAGCCAAAAGTTCTCTGTCAAAGGTACTGTAGCGTTGCTCAGTGGAGGTCATCTTCCATGAAAAGAAGGAGATTGGGCGCCAAACACCATTGACATGCTGTTGCAGAACAGCTCCAACAGCTGTATCAGAGGCATCTGTCATCAAGCACGTTGGGGCGTCAGCTGTGGGATAGGAGAGAAGTGAAGCTTTAGCCAGGGCTTCCTTGGTAGCTTGGAAGGCAGCCTGAGCATCTTGAATCCAGGTGAGTGTCTGGACCTTTTTTTTTGTAGAAGAGAGCAAGGTATGTAGTGGTTGCATGAGGGTGGCCGCGTGGGGTAGGATGCGGTGATAGAAGTTGACCAGACCCATGAATCTGCGCAACTGACGATGGGACTGTGGCTGAGGGAAGTCACGTATTGCTTGCACTTTCTCGGAAAGGGGGGTGACTCCTTGCTCGTTGATGTGGTGACCAAGGAAATCCAACTCCCTACGTCCGAAAAGGCACTTGTTAGGGTTGATGAGTATGCCATGTTCAGCGAGTCGCTCAAAAACCAATCGCAAGTCCTTGAGATGTTGTTCTTGAGTGTGATTGGCAATGAGAACATCATCAATATATGCATAAGCTGATGGAATACCTCGAAGCACTTGGTCCATAAAGCGCTGAAATGTCTGTGCAGCATTCTTGAGACCAAAGGGCATACGGATAAACTCAAAAAGGCCGAATGGTATGGTTACTGCAGTCTTTGGGACATCAGCAGGGTCAACTGGAATTTGGTTGTAGGCACGAACCAGGTCTAGCTTGGAAAAGATGGTAGCACCTTGAAGGAGTAAGGTGAAATCATGAATGTGAGGCACTGGGTATCGATCGGAAATTAAATTGTACATCGGTTCAGAGCGCGGTAGTCTCCACAAGGACGCCAGTCACCAGAAGACTTCTTAGGCACCATGTGCAGAGGTGAGGACCAGGAACTTGATGAGGGTCGAATGATGCCAAGCTGGAGCATGTGCTCGAACTCTTGTTTGGCTGCACAAAGTCGATTAGGTGCCAATCGTCTGGGACGAGCAAAAACCGGAGGGCCTGTAGTCTCAATGTGGTGAGTTACATCATGTCGTACAGGTGTGTCTGAGGAGCAGACCTGTATGAGTGCAGGGAACTCAGCAAGTAGAGTGGAATATGGGTCACTAGTGTCTTTAGGGCGAATGGACGGACTAGGAGAGAGATCATGAGACAGTATGCCCTGGATGTACAGCTGTGTGTGTGTATCGATCAACTTGCGGTTCTGCATGTCAACCAAAAAGTGCGAAATGTCTCAAAAAATCAGCACCGAGGATGGGCTTCCGAACATCAGCAATGATGAAAATCCAAGGGAGTGTTCGTCTAAGACCGAGGTTGAGTGTGAGGGAGCGTTTACCATATGTGCGAATTGGAGTATTGTTTACAGCAGTGAGGGTCAGCGTGTCAGAAGCGTGTGTGCGTAGTACGGTCACTTACAAAAAGAGGCGACTGGATGAGGGGCCGGGGGAGCTTGTCGCCATTAGCGTCCGGCCGGAGAGTTTTCCCAAGAGCAAGGGTCTTGACAGTTCTTGGCCTTGTCCCCGAACCTGCGATGGTACCAGCAAAGGGAGTCTCGAGCAGGGGAGGCGGAAGTCGGGGCAGGACTATGAGAACGATGGGGCCTGGGCGTACTGCGTCTTCGAGAGTGATAAGGACCGGTGGTGAGGGAGGCCACCAAGTCTGTAAGGCGCGCGACTTCTTCACGGAGCTCTTTGATGTCTGAGGAGTGTGCAGAGCTAGTAATGGCAGATACTGAGGGGGCTGAGACTTCAATGACCTTGTCAGCCATGTCAGCTAGCTTATTAATGTCCATGGTAGAGTCCTGTCGTTGGCCTGGAGCCGCTGGAGGAACAACTCGCGGAAGAAGGAAGCAGCATTTGCAGACGCGCTCAGTCTGTCACTGAGAGGAGTTGCTGCATCTGACGTAAGAGTTGCATTGGCTTCCGGTCTCCAAGCTCTTCGCCACTAATTAGTTGTTGCAATTTCCGCTGTTCGGAAGTGGTGGTTCGCTTGACGAGCTCCGTCTTGAGAGAATCGTAGGGGATCTCTGTAGGTGGGTTGAGAATCAGGTCTCGAACTTCCATGGCAAACTCAGGGTTGAGGGAGCTGATAACGTAGTCAAAGCGTGTCTTCTGCACTATGACACCTCTACCTGAGCAAACCATACCTCTGGGTCATTTGGCCAGAAGGGTGGAAGTTTGATGCTGACAGCAGACACAGTGGTTTGAGGTCGAGCGAGAGGGTCGGCGTCTACACTGTCGCTAGTAGCTGAACTCTTTGTAGCCATCGTCGTTCCGTGGTAAGCCATTCACGTCAGGGTCACCAAATGTCGACGCCGGAGGGTTTTATAAGTTATCAACGTTCAGAGAGTAATATTCACACAACTCAATTCAACAACTAAACACACGTGGTGGAAGATTATTATATATATCAGGTGAAATGATCTCAGAGGCACGTGATGGTGAACAAGATGTGTATTGAGAGATTCAGCATCACTACATTGACAAACGCATCCTGAAGCTGGCAAGTGTGTGAGCGTATCAGCTGTAAATAAGCTCTTGCCAGGAGGGTGCAAAATCACATAGTTATACCTCATGAGCCTGAGACGAAAGCACAACATTCCAGGTGAAAGTTCATCCAGTATTTATGGACTTTATTCGGGAGGATGATGTATTACAGTTTTGGATTATGTCAAACTTTCCAGTTCTGTTGAAAGTGTACAAAATGGCATGATTGCATGAAGTTGCTGATAAGTGGTGTCTTGATTAATATACTTTATAAACAGTTGGGGCATGTGTTTTAAACCAATCATGGTTTGCAGTTCAATGGTACCATTATTCAAAGAGCTTGTTACGTTGAAATCATTGATAACCATTTTAGTGATGTACTATGGAATTATGATTCGATTTCCTGGGTAACGCCCTTTACAATTGGTTAAAGTCTGCTGTCTGCTAAGGCGAAGTAGGAGTGTATGGATGTCATCTCTTTCATGTTGCAGACACCACTGTTTACTGCAGCTGAAAATGGTCATACAGCTGTGGGGGAGATGCTGTTGAAGGCTGGAGCTGATATGAATAAAGTGAGTCACTCGTTCGGTGTGTGCTATTATGTTTAACTGCTGTCCATCTGTACATGTAGTTACTAAATACAATTGTTAGTCTCAGACTATTTTGAACTTTCCATTTCTGTTGAAAATGGGTGAAATGAGTTCCACATTCATTATAGCATGAAGTTGTTGATAAGTAGTTTCTTGGATAACATACTTTATAAATGCATGATGCATGTGTTTTTAAAACATTGATGGTTAATGCAGTTGAATGGTGCCATTATTCTAAGTGCTAGTTGTATCCAAAAGGGGACAATGTTCTGTGAAGTGTGATAACCATTTAGTGACTTACAATTTACCACTGATTTGATTTGTTTGCATTGTTAGTCACTAATGATGACTTCTGCTACTGTACCAACTCTTTAATGTTCATTGCATGAAATTGTTTATAAGAAGTTTCAATATACTTTATAAATGCATGATGCATGTGTTTTTAAATCATTCCTCGTTTGCAGTTGAATGGTGCCTTTATTCTAAGTGCTGGTTGTATCCAAAAGGGAACAAGGGTAAGTGTCTATATTCATCGCTTTTCAATTTGTGTGTATGATGATTTAAAAAATTCGGGAAGATGATGGGGAATGCAGCCTCAGACTATTTTGAACTTTCCATTTCTGTTGAAGTAGGTGAAATGAGTTCCGCATGCATGATTGCATTAAGCTGATGATACTTGGTTGCCTGGACAACGTTATTAATGGTTTAGGCATGTGATTTAAACCATTCGTTCAAACGTGCCATTATTCTACGTGCTCGTTATATCCATCAATGTTATGTCAAGTGTGATAACCCTTTAGTGACATAATGTTTGATTTGTTTTGTGTTGCTAGTCACGTATGATGACTTCTGCTACCAACTCATTAATATTCGTTCTTTTCCTTTTTCTACAATGATTAATCAAATGGGACAGTTTCCGCGAAAATTGCCCCACGGTTAAAATGTTATAAAATTGCATCGCGTTTGAATCGCTATAACGTCCCCTATTTTCAACACTTCATAGTGAAATGGTGTAGTATGAAGTGCTGAAAACAGGAAGTCGATAGCGTTATCCTTTGGGAAGTTATAGCGATTGAAACGCGATGCATTTTTATAACATTTTAACCGTGGGGCAATTTTCGCGGAAACTGTCCCATATATTTGTATTCATATTTATGGAATGTATTTGGAGTATGATCTAATACAGTTTTCGATTATGTTCAACTTCCATTTCTGTTGAAAGTGTACAAAATGAGATCCGCATGCATGATTGCATGAAGTTGCTAATAAGTGGTGTCCTGGATAATATACTCTTTATAATTGTTTAAGGTCTGCTGTGTACCAGTACTTGCATGGTGCTAAGGTGAATTAGGAGAATTTGGATGTCATCTCTTTCATGTTGCAGACACCACTGTATGGTGCAGCTGCAAATGGTCATACAGCTGTGGTGGAGATGCTGTTGAGGTCTGGAGCTGATATGAATAAAGTGAGTCACTAGTTCGGTGTGTGTTATTATGTTTAACTGCTGTCCATATGTACATGTAGTTACTAAATACAATTGTTAATCTCAGACTATTTTGAACTTTCCATTTCTGTTTAAAGTGGGTGAAATGAGTTCCACATTCATTATTGCATGAAATTGTTTATAAGAAGTTTCAATATACTTTATAAATGCATGATGCATGTGTTTTTAAATCATTCCTCGTTTGCAGTTGAATGGTGCCATTATTCTAAGTGCTGGTTGTATCCAAAAGGGACAATGTTCTGTGAAGTGTGATAACCATTTAGTGACTTACAATTTACCCCTGATTTGATTTGTTTCCATTGCTAGTCACTAATGATGACTTCTGCTACTGTACTAACTCTTTAATATTGGTTTTTTTCGTTTCTCTACTCTGATGAATCAAAAATCATCCTACATTAGTTGGTAAGTATATTTATAGTGTGTATATGATGATTTTATGTATTCGGAAAGAAGATGGAATGCAGTTTCCGACAATTTTGAACTTTCCATGTCTTTTGAAAGTGGGTGAAATGAGTTCCACATTTATTATAGCATGAAGTTGTTTATAAGTAGTTTCCTGGATAATATACCAACTCTTTAATGTTCATTCTTTTCGTTTTTCTACTCTGATGAATCAAAAATCGTCCTACATGTACATCAGTGGGTAAGTATGTTTATATTCATCGCTTTTCAATTTGTGTGTATGATTTGGGAAGATGATGGGGAATGCAGTCTCAGACTATTTAGTACTTTCCATTTCTTTTGAAGTGGGTGACATGAGTTCCGCATGCATGATTGCATGAAGCTGATGATACTTGGTTGCCTGGACAACCTTATTAATGGTTTAGGCATGTGATTTAAACTATTCGTTCAAATATTCCATTATTCTAAGTGCTCGTTATATCCATCAATGTTATGTCAAGTGTGATAACCATTTAGTGACATAGTATTTAGCAATGTTTGATTTGTTTTGTGTTGCTAGTCACGTATGATGACTTCTGCTACAAACTCATTAATATTCGTTCTTTTCGTTTTTCCACTATGATGAATCAAAAATTGTCCTACATCAGTCGGTAAGTATGATGGTTAATGCAGTTGAATGGTGCCATCATTTTAAGTGCTAGTTGTATCCAAAAGGGGACAATGTTCTGTGAAGTGTGATAACCATTTTTAGTGACTTACAATTTACGACTGATTTGATTTGTTTGCATTGTTAGTCACTAATGATGACTGTACCAACTCTTTAATATTTGTTCTTTTCATTTTTTTACTATGATGAATCAAAAATCATCCTACATCAGTTGGTAAGTATATTTATAGTGTGTATATGATGATTTTATGTATTCGGGAAGAAGATGGAATGCAGTTTCCGACTATTTTGAACTTTCCATTTCTTTTGAAAGGGGGTGAAATGAGTTCCACATTCTTTATAGCATGAAGTTGTTGATAAGTAGTTTCCTGGATAAAATACTTTATAAAGGCATGATGCATGTGTTTTTAAAACATTGATGGTTAATGCAGTTGAATGGTGCCATTATTCTAAGTGCTGGTTGTATCCAAAAGGGAACAATGTTCTGTGAAGTGTGATAATCATTTAGTGACTTACAATTTACCACTGATTTGATTTGTTTGCATTGCTAGTCACTAATGATGACTTCTGCTACTGTACCAACTCTTTAATATTCGTTCTTTTCGTTTTTCTACTGTGATGAATCAAAAATCATCCTACATCAGTCGGTAAGTATATTTATAGTGTTTATATGATGATTTTATGTATTCGGGAAGAAGATGGATTGCAGTTTCCGACTATTTTAAACTTTCCATTTCTTTTGAAAGTGGGAGAAATGAGTTCCACATTCATTATAGCATGAAGTTGTTGATAAGTAGTTTCTTGGATAACATACTTTATAAATGCATGATGCATGTGTTTTTAAAACATTGATGGTTAATGCAGTTGAATGGTGCCATTATTCTAAGTGCTAGTTGTATCCAAACATTGTCCTACATCAGGAGGTAAGCATGTTAATATTCATCGCTTTTCAATTTGTGTGTACACACATGTATGATGATTTTAAAAATTCGGAAAAGATGATGGGGATTGCAGTCTCGGACTATTTAGAACTTTCCATTTCAGTTGAAGTGGGTGAAATGAGTTCCGCATGCATGATTGCATGAAGCTGATGATACGTTATATCCATCAATGTTATGTCAAGTGTGATAACCCTTTAGTGACATAGTATTAACAATGTTTGATTTGTTTTGTGTTGCTAGTCACGTAAGATGACTTCTGCTACCAACTCATTAACATTCGTTCTTTTCCTTTTTCTACAATGATGAATCAAATATCAGTATTCATACATGTATTTATGGAATGTATTCGGGAGTATGGTGTATTACAGTTTTGGATTATGTTCAACTTCCATTTCTGTTGAAAGTGTACAAAATGAGATCCGCATGCATGATTGCATGAAGTTGCTAATAAGTGGTGTCCTGGATAATATACTCTTTATAATTGGTTAAGGTCTGCTGTGTACCAGTACTTGGTTCTAAGGTGAAGTAGGAGTATATGGATGTCATCTCTTTCATGTTGCAGACACCACTGTATACTGCAGCTGAAAATGGTCATACAGCTGTGGTGGAGATGCTGTTGAGGGCTGGAGCTGATATGAATAAAGTGAGTCACTCTTTCGGTGTGTGTTATTATGTTTAACTGCTGTCCCTATGTACATGTAGTTACTAAATGCAATTGTTAATCTCAGACTATTTTGAACTTTCCATTTCTGTTTAAAGTGGGTGAAATATTTATTTGCATTTCTAGTCACTAATGATGACATCTGCTACTGTAACAACTCTTTATTATTCGTTCTTTTCGTTTTTCAACTATGATGAATCAAAAATCGTCCTACATCAGTTGGTAAGTATATTTATAGTGTGTATATGATGATTTTATGTATTCGGGAAGAAGATGGAATGCAGTTTACGACTATTTTGAACTTTCCATTTCTTTTGAAAGTGGGTGAAATGAGTTCAACATTCATTATAGCATGAAGTTGTTGATAAGTAGTTTCCTGGATAATATACTTTATAAATGCATGATGCATGTGTTGATGGTTAATGCAGTTGAATGGTGCCATTATTTTAAGTGCTAGTTGTATCCAAAAGGGGACAATGTTCTGTGAAGTGTGATAACCATTTAGTGACTTACAATTTACCACTGATTTGATTTGTTTGCATTGCTAGTCACTAATGATGACCTAATACTGTACAAACTCTTTAATATTCGTTCTTTTCGTTTTTCTACTATGATGAATCAAAAATCGTCCAACATCAGGGGGTAAGAATGTTTTTATTCATAGCATTTCACTTTGTGTATTATATGATTTAAAAAATTCGGGAAGAAGAAGGGGACACTGTTCTGTGAAGTTTGATAACCATTTAGCGACTTACAATTTACCACTGATTTGATTTGTTTGCATTGTTAGTCACTAATGATGACCTGCTACTGTACAAACTCTTTAATGTTCATTCTTTTCGTTTTTGTACTATGATGAATCAAAATTCGTCCTACATGTACATCAGTTGGTAAGTATGTTTATATTCATCGCTTTTCAATTTGTGTGTATGATGATTTTAAAAATTCGGCAAGATGATGGGGAATGCAATCTCGGACTATTTAGAACTTTCCATTTCTGTTGAAGTAGGTGAAATGAGTTCCGCATGCATGATTGCATGAAGCTGATGATACTTGGTTGCCTGGACAACATTATTAATGGTTAAGGCATGTGATTTAAGCCATTCTTTCAAATGTGCCATTATTCTAAGTGCTCGTTATATCCATCAATGTTATGTCAAGTGTGATAACCCTTTAGTGACATAGTATTAACAATGTTTGATTTGTTTTGTGTTGCTAGTCACGTAAGATGACTTCTGCTACCAACTCATTAATATTCGTTCTTTTCCTTTTTCTACAATGATGAATCAAATATCAGTATTCATACATGTATTTATGGAATGTATTCGGGAGTATGGTGTATTACAGTTTTGGATTATGTTCAACTTCCATTTCTGTTGAAAGTGTACAAAATGAGATCCGCATGCATGATTGCATGAAGTTGCATAAGTGCAGGTGTCCTGGATAATATACTCTTTATAATTGGTTAAGGTCTGCTGTGTACCAGTACTTGGTTCTAAGGTGAAGTAGGAGTATATGGATGTCATCTCTTTCATGTTGCAGACACCACTGTATACTGCAGCTGAAAATGGTCATACAGCTGTGGTGGAGATGCTGTTGAGGGCTGGAGCTGATATGAATAAAGTGAGTCACTCTTTCGGTGTGTGTTATTATGTTTAACTGCTGTCCATATGTACATGTAGTTACTAAATGCAATTGTTAATCTCAGACTGTTTTGAACTTTCCATTTCTGTTTAAAGTGGGTGAAATATTTATTTGCATTTCTAGTCACTAATGATGACATCTGCTACTGTAACAACTCTTTATTATTCATTCTTTTCGTTTTTCAACTATGATGAATCAGAAATCGTCCTACATCAGTTGGTAAGTATATTTATAGTGTGTATATGATGATTTTATGTATTCGGGAAGAAGATGGAATGCAGTTTACGACTATTTTGAGCTTTCCATTTCTTTTGAAAGTGGGTGAAATGAGTTCAACATTCATTATAGCATGAAGTTGTTGATAAGTAGTTTCCTGGATAATATACTTTATAAATGCATGATGCATGTGTTTTTAAATCATTCCTCGTTTGCAGTTGAATGGTGCCATTATTCTAAGTGCTGGTTGTATCCAAAAGGGAACAATGTTCTGTGAAGTGTGATAACCATTTAGTGACTTACAATTTACCACTGATTTGATTTGTTTGCATTGCTAGTCACTAATGATGACCTAATACTGTACCAACTCTTTAATATTCGTTCTTTTCGTTTTTCTACTCTGATGAATCAAAAATCATCCTACATCAGTCGGTATTCGGGAAGAAGATGGAATGCAGTTTCCGACTATTTTGAACTTTCCTTTACTTTTGAAAGTGGGTGAGAAATGAGTTCCACATTCATTATAGCATGAAGTTGTTGATAAGTAGTTTCCTGGATAATGTACTTTATAGACGCATGATGCATGTAACATTGATGGTTAATGCAGTTGAATGGTCTAAGTGCTGGTTGTATCCAAAAGGGGACAATGTTCTGTGAAGTGTGATAACCATTTAGTGACTTTGCTAGTCACTAATGATGACTTCTGCTACTGTACCAACTCTTTTGTGTTCATTCTTTTCGTTTTTCTATTCTGATGAATCAAAAATCATCCTACATGTACATCAGTGGGTAAGTATGTTTATATTCATTGCTTTTCAATTTGTGTGTATGATGATTTTAAATATTCGGAAAGATGATGGGGAATGCAGCCTCAGACTATTTAGAACTTTCCATTTCTGTTGAAGTAGGTGAAATGAGTTCCGCATGCATGATTGCATGAAGCTGATGATGCGTGGTTGCCTGGACAACGTTATTAATGGTTTAGGCATATGATTTAAACCATTCGTTCAAACGTGCCATTATTCTAAGTGCTTGTTTAATCCATCAATGTTATGTCAAGTGTGATAACCATTTAGTGACATAGTATTTAACAATTATTGATTTGTTTTGTGTTGCTAGTCACGTATGATGACTTCTGCTACCAACTCATTAATATTCGTTCTTTTCCTTTTTCTACTATGATGAATCAAAAATCGTCCTACATAAGTTGGTAAGTATATTTGAATTTATAGTGAGTATATGATGATTTTATGTATTCGGGAAGAAGATGGATTGCAGTTTCAGACTATTTTGAACTTTCCATTTCTTTTGAAAGTGGGTGAAATGAGTTCCACATTCATTATAGCACGAAGTTGTTGATAAGTAATTTCCTGGATAATATTCTTTATAAATGCATGATGCATGTGTTTGTAAAACATTGATGATTAGTGCAGTTGAATGGTGCCATTATTCTAAGTGCTAGTTGTATCCAAAAGGGGACAATGTTCTGTGATATGTGATAACCATTTAGTGACTTACAATTTACCACTGATTTGATTTGTTTGCATTGCTAGTCACTAATGATGACTTCTGCTTCTGTAACAACTCTTTAATATTCGTTCTTTTCGTTTTTCTACTGTGATGAATCAAAAATCGTCCAACATCAGGGGGTAAGTATGTTTTTATTAATAGCTTTTCACTTTGTGTATATTATGATTTAAAAAATTCGGGAAGATGATGGAATGCAGTCACAAACTATTTTGAACTTTCTATTTCTGTTGAAAGTGGGTGAAATGAGTTCCACATTCATTATAGCATGAAGTTGTTGATAAGTAGTTTCCTGGATAACGTACTTTATAAATGCATGATGCATGTGTTTTGAAAACATTCATGGTTAATGCAGTTGAATGGTGCCATTGTTATAAGTGCTGGTTGTATTCGAAAGGGGGACAATGTTCTGTGAAGTGTGATAACCATTTAGTGACTTACAATTTACCACTGATTTGATTTGTTTGCATTGTTAGTCACTAATGATGACTTCTGCTACTGTACCAACTCTTTAATGTTCATTCTTTTCGTTTTTCTACTCTGATGAATCAAAAATCGTCCTACATGTACATCAGTGGGTAAGTATGTTTATATTCATCGCTTTTCAATTTGGTGTATGATGATTTTAAAAATTCGGGAAGATGATGGGGAATGCAGCCTCAGACTATTTAGTACTTTGCATTTCTGTTGAAGTAGGTGAAATGAGTTCCGCATGCACGATTGCACGAAGCTGATGATACGTGGTTTCCTGGACAACGTTATTAATGGTTTAGGCATGTGTCTTTCAAACGTGCCATTATTCTAAGTGCTCGTTATATCCATCAATGTTATGTCGTGTGATAACCATTTAGTGACATAGTATTTAACAATGTTTGATTTGTTTTGTGCTGCTAGTCACGTATGATGACTTCTGCTACCAACTCATTAATATTCGTTCTTTTCCTTTTTCTACATTGATTAATCTAATGTCATTCTATATTTGTATTCATACATGTATTTATTCGGAAGGATGATGTATTACAGTTTTGGATTATGTCGAATATTCCTGTTCTGTTAAAAGTGTACAAAATGGCATGATTGCATGAAGTTGCTGATAAGTGGTGTCTTGATTACTATACTTTATAATCAGTTGAGGCATGTGTTTTAAACCAATCATGGTTCGCAGTTCAATGGTACCATTATTCAAAGAGCTGGTTACATGTACATCAAATAGGTTGAATTCATTGATGACCATTTTAGTGATGTACTATCGGAAGTTTCGTTAGAAACTTCCATATTGGACCACGACCATGAAGTCATTAAAAAAACGCGACCCGTCTGTAACAACACTCCCGACGATTGGATCGTGCAGCGTGTTTTAGCAATCGATCTAGAAGTCAAAAAGGAGTACTTTCGTTCTTGTTTCATGTCGCAGAACCGCGTGGTTGCAGAGAACAAGAGTGTGCTGCCCGTTCTCGTTCCCAGTCTCGGAATTCGTCTCCTCCTCCTCCTCCTCCTTCTTGGCAACGCATAACTCGGGTCAGGAACACTTTTAAGCGATGAAAATTTCACCAATAGCTTCAGAATCGGCCGCAGGACTCGCTTTTATATAAATATAGTAGTTGTTATACTTTGATACACAATCGAATATCAGCCTATGTCTTGTATAATTAGATCATTTCGTAATTACGGTCTAAAGATAAACGGCATGTGTATAAATAGCATAACAATTAGAGAAAAGCTCTTTGGTGATTCAATCGTCGTTTGGTGTGCTACTTTTTTATTAGTGAAGTTGTTTTCATCAAAATGCCTTCACGTCAAGAAAAGAAACGAGCGAAACGACGTGCGAAATACCTTGAAGTTCGAGACGATGTTTTAGAATCGGCACGGGCATCCTACAAGGCAGACCCTGAAAAGAAACGGACAAGGGAACGCGAGCGTTATCATGCAGACCCAGTAAAGAAACGGTCAGCTAAACGCAAAAGCTATGACGCAGACCCAGAAAAGAAACGGTCAGCTAAACGCGAAAGCTATGAAGCAGACCCAGAAAAGAAACGGTCAGCTAAACGCGAAAGCTATAAAGCAGACCCAGAAAAGAAACGGGCAGCTAAACGCGAAAGCTATGAAGCAGACCCAGAAAAGAAACAGACTGCTGATCATGTCGGAGACCGTGTCCCTGTATTGTATAGATGGAAAGAAATGAAAATGGAGAAGCAGCGATACAACAGTCATTGGGTGTGATAAAAAAATTAAGAAAACAAGTAAATAAAAACATTCTCTATGAGAAAGTTGGTGGGATATAGGATTTGAAGGCAATTGGTGGTGTAAAAAGCAAGGAAACAAGGTCTTATCTGAAGGGAAAATGTAATAGTCCTATATTTAGCACATTTTAGGGTATATGTTGTTTGTGTGCTAAATATAGCACTATTACATTTTCCCTTCAGATAAGACCTTGTTTCCTTGCTTTTTACACCACCAATTGCCTTCAAATCCTATATCCCACCAACTTTCTCATAGAGAATGTTTTTATTTACTTGTGGAACTATGATTCGAATTCCTGGGCAATGCCCTTTATAATTGGTTAAGGTCTGATGTCTGCTAAGGCGAAGTAGGAGTATATGGATGTCATCTCTTTCATGTTGCAGACACCACTGTATACTGCAGCTGAAAATGGTCATACAGCTGTGGTGGAGATGCTGTTGAAGGCTGGAGCTGATATGAATAAAGTGAGTCACTCGTTCGGTGTGTGCTAACTGCTGTCCATATGTACACTGTTCATGTAGTTACTAAATACAATTGTTAGTTTCAGACTATTTTGAACGTTCCATTTCTGTTTAAAGTGGGTGAAATGAGTTCGGCATGCATGATTGCATGAAGTTGTGGATACGTAGTTTCCTGGATAATATACTTTATAAATGCATGTGTTTTCAAACCATTCTTGGTTTGCAGTTGAATGATGCCATTATTCTAAGTGCTGGTTGTATCCAAAAGGGGACAATGTTCTGTGAAGTGTGATAACCATTTAGTGACTTACAATTTACCACTGATTTGATTTGTTTGCATTGCTAGTCACTAATGATGACTTCTGCTACTGTACCAACTCTTTAATGTTCATTCTTTTCCTTTTTTCTACTGTGATGAATCAAAAATCATCCTACATGTACATCAGGGGGTAAGTGTTTATATTCATCGCTTTTCAATTTGTGTGTATGATGATTTAAAAAATTCGGGAAGATGATGGGGAATGCGGTCTCGGACTATTTAGAACTTTCCATTTCTTTTGAAGTGGGTGAAATGAGTTCTGCATGCACGATTGCACGAAGCTGATGATACGTGGTTTCCTGGACAACGTTATTAATGGTTTAGGCATGTGATTTAAACCATTCGTTCAAACGTGCCATTATTCTAAGTGCTCATTATATCCATCAATGTTATGTCAAGTGTGATAACCCTTTAGTGACATAGTATTTAACAATGTTTGATTTGTTATGTGTTGCTAGTCACGTATGATGACTTCTGCTACCAACTCATTAATATTCGTTCTTTTCCTTTTTCTACAATGATTAATCGAATGTCATCCTATATTTGTATTCATACATGTATTTATGGAATGTATTCGAGAGGATGATGTTTTACAGTTTTGAATTATGTCGAACTTTCCAGTTCTGTTAAAAGTGTACAAAAATGCATGATTGCATGAAGTTGCTGATAAGTGGTGTCTTGATTACTATACTTTATTAACAGTTGAGGCATGTGATTTAAACCAATCATGGTTCGCAGTTCAATGGTACCATTATTCAAAGAGCTGGTTACATGTACATCAAATAGGTTGAATTCATTGATAACCATTTTAGTGATGTACTATGGAACTATGATTCGAATTCCTGGGCAACGCCCTTTATAATTGGTTAAGGTCTGATGTCTGCTAAGGCGAAGTAGGAGTATATGGATGTCATCTTATTCATGTTGCAGACACCACTGTATACTGCAGCTGAAAATGGTCATACAGCAGTGGTGGAGATGCTGTTGAAGGCTAGAGCTGATATGAATAAAGTGAGTCACTATTTCAGTGTGTGCTAACTGCTGTCCATATGTACACTGTTCATGTAGTTACTAAATACAATTGTTAGTCTCAGACTATTTTGAACTTTCCATTTCTGTTTAAAGTGGGTGAAATGAGTTCAGCATGCATGCATGATTGCACGAAGTTGTTGATAAGTAGTTTCCTGGATAATATACTTTATAAATGCATGTGTTTTCAAACCATTCTTAGTTTGCAGTTGAATGATGCCATTATTCTAAGTGCTGGTTGTATCCAAAAGGGGACAATGTTCTGTGAAGTGTGATAACCATTTTGTGACTTACAATTTACCACTGATTTGATTTGTTTGCATTGCTAGTCACTAATGATGACTTCTGCTACTGTACCAACTCTTTTACGTTCATTGATTTCGTTTTTCTACTCTGATGAATCAAAAATCATCCTACATGTACATCAGGGGGTAAGTGTTTTTTTATTCATCACTTTTCAATTTGTGTGTATGATGATTTTAAAAATTCGGGAAGATGATGGGGAATGCAGCCTCAGACTATTAAGAACTTTCCATTTCTGTTGAAGTGGGTGAAATGAGTTCCGCATGCACGATTGCATGAAGCTGATGATACGTGGTTTCCTGGACAACGTTATTAATGGTTTAAGCATGTGATTTAAACCATTCATTCAAACGTGCCATTATTCTAAGTGCTCGTTATATCCATCAATGTTATGTCAAGTGTGATAACCATTTAGTGACATAGTATTTAACAATGTTTGATTTGTTACATGTATGTGTTGCTAGTCACGTATGATACCAACTCATTAATATTCGTTCTTTTCCTTTTTCTACAATGATTAATCAAATACCATCCTGTATCGGTATATTTGTATTCATATTTGTATTCGGGAGTATGATGTAATACAGTTTTGGAGTATGTTCAACTTCTATTTCTGTTGAAATTATGCAAAATGAGATCCGCATGCATGATTGCATGACGTTGCTGATAAGTGGTGTCCTGGATAATATACTTTATAAACAGTTGAGGCATGTGTTTTAAACCAATCATGGTTTGCAGTTCAATGGTACCATTATTCAAAGAGCTGGTTACATCAAATAGGTTGAATAATTGATAATCATTTTAGTGATGTACTATGGAACTATGATTTTAATTCCTGGGCAACGCCCTTTATAATTGGTTAAGGTATGCTGTCTGCTAAGGCAAAGTAGGAGTATATGGATGTCATCTCTTTCATGTTGCAGACACCACTGTATGTTGCAGCTGCAAATGGTCATACAGCTGTGGTGGAGATGCTGTTGATGGCTGGAGCTGATGTAAATAAAGTGAGTCACTCGTTCGGTGTGTGCGATTATGCTTAACAGTCGTCCATATGTGCATGTAGTTACTAAATGCAGTTGTAGGTCTCAGACTATTTTGAACTTTCCATTTCTGTTTAAAGTTGATGAAATGAGTTCCAGATTCATTATTGCATGAAGTTGTTAATAAGTAGTTTTCATAGAATGAACTTCATAGAATGAACTTCAAACGTCCAACTGCTGCCTCGGATACCGGGCAATGTGGAGATTGCTACAATTGAAGTACCGGTACACTATTAAAAGGTAGCCTCATCTTTGGGTGAGGTACACTTGATCCTCCTTGACATACATCACTCATCTAGATCCACTGTGATGATGCTACTGGCAGTAATGGATCCTATTGCTTCACGACTACGTAAAGTTAAACGACTTACAAGGAGAACATGTGAACAAGGCAAGCGACCAGCCCAGCTACCTATACCTTGAACTTAGTGTTTCATTTCAGGGTTCAAACTGGTGTTGGCACATCGATGGGTATGACAAGCTCAAACCGTTTGGCTTCCCCATTCATGCTTGTATTGATGGGTAAGTAGTCTCTGTATCTTGTTTCATAATTTTCACGGTGTTCCTCCAGATTTTCACGGAAGATCATTTGGTTGGAGCTGACTGCCACTAACAATGACCCTAATGTTGTGGTCAAGTTCTATTTGGATGCAGTAGTAAAATTGGAAGGTATGTCACATGCCTTGGTAGCATCTATGCAGGATGTGTTTGAGTATTCAGCACGGCGCGACAGTGTACTGTATGCAGCCTTGTATATTGCACCCATACTAATCGATACTCGTCTGCACTCGACACGTGGGCAGTTTTTCATACGTCACGAATGCGGCGCCATGTATACGTCTCAGAACGAACACTTCGCTTATACGTATGATATCGCGGTCTGCATATGGATTCAGTATATTCGTAATCACCTGTCTGCATACTTCAGATGAACGCGTGCAGACTCTGTACACGTCATGTATTCGAATCGTTTCAAATCTATTTTCTGTTCTGCATACTTGAAAACTAGTGCTTAAACCCTGAACCACGCCAGCAATAATAGGGCAAACTTTAATCAAATTACGGCTGAAATACAACTTGGTCAAAAAATAAACAGGTATACATGTAGTTCCAAGCTGGCGATCAAAGTCTCCATCACATCCTGCTGATGTAGTTAGAGGGGCACTCTCCGCCTAGCAGAGGCCTCTTGGAAGGCGAGCACGAGCCTCTACTACTCTCGCGGCACTTGTCGACGGTTTCCTTACAAGCACACGCTAAAATATTACAGAGGTTATGCACAAAGAACTCAGCATTTACTTATTCTCTGACCGCGGTGGTAGCTAGCTTATGCTTTACAATGCCATCGTCGTCATCCCCTTGGTTGGCCATGCAGCGAAACGTTTTCATTTGGCCGTAGTACACCCTGGCGTCGGCTCAGAGCTGTGGTCAGAAAGGAAAGTCATAGCATGCCTACTCTGTACCTGTGTTTCTCATTTTGCCGGGGTTGGTCATTTCCACCATTTCAGTCTCGATGTACTCGCTTAAATATCTCCTGACCCTGAAGCTATTGGCACGCGCACATAATCCACATGCACATATACAACGTACTATGCTCTTCGTAATGGCGTTCTATTGGTCGGCACTGTGCTGAAGGGAACAAACATGACATAAATATATAAGCATGTAAACCTTTGTGACAACTTGAAACGCCGCCTAACTGCATCTACTGAATCACACACTTGTCCTGGTTTGACATAAGCAACACCTACAGTGTAAACACGCACAACTTACCAGCTTAAGTCCGTTTGGTATGCCGGTATCCGAGGCAGCAGTTGGACGTTTGAAGTTCATTCTATGCTCCCCACGTGGAGACGTCACGCCACTCTGTATTTGCATAGCCCGGCAAAAAGTACTGACCGTAATGATCTGATGTACAAGTGTAAGGCGTGTTTCCACAACGTTGCGCCGTTTAAGTCCCAGCGCAGCGAGCCTTTTCTTGAGCCATGTTAGCCTGAAGGTATAGCGATGCCGTTAGTTTACTGCTACTGCGCCAGTGTTGTGTAGCCAGCATACACACTAACCCAACAACCACGTGGTGCATTAGCCGAGTATGACCAGGATTGTCTTCTGTTGCCTCCAGTATCGCACTATTAGCCCTGCATGTGCATGTATATGCATCGTTACCTGATAGTGATATGCTAACTTCACTTATCATTTTGAATCCATTATTCAACTGTAATGGTTTTTGGTGGCTGCTTAAGCAAAATCAGCTAATTTAAGGGTACATAAATCAAACTATAATATTCAACCGTGTACACAGTCACAAATTATGGTACTTGTTAATTTGGAGATCATTGCACGTTTGAAGTGGATGCTTAATTCAATGATTTGAATATAATAAGACAGTAATTCAGGTAATTAAGTACATAAAATCATAACATAACTGGAATCTTATATTTTAGATACTTAATAATGATTTACTTAACATCATTTTCTTTCCCTTTTGCAGCAGTATCTGAGGAAGGTTCAAAACACTGGTGGCCATCGATTTCATTGAATGAAGAATTTTACGTCATCTAATCTGCCTTTGGGCAATTCCATTATTTAACCGTACACCCCTACAAGAGACAATAATTGCAAATCAAATATTGCTGGTAGATAACCATCCCATGCATGACAAGTTTCTATTTTGTCCTACGTCCTATTCTCTGAACAAGCTATGTCCCACTCACCCCTTGACCTTGTACAGACATTAACCACCACGCACCATTCTCGTACCCAGAACCAAATGTACTCTAATGGGCTATTCCATTATTTAATTATACACCCCTACAGATGACAATATATGGTGTCCAGGGGGGTATAGGGAATATGTCACGGGGGGGGTGGTCATTTAAATCTCTGTCCCGGGGGGCTAGAAGGCATAATAGAAGCTTGTCCAGGGGAGAGTGGAACAACATAGAAGATTGTCCAGGGGGTTGGGGCAAAACAGAAGCTCGTCCAGGGAGCATTTACAAGTCTGTCCCTGGGGGGTAGAGGTATAATACAAGCTTGTCCAGGGGTGTTTTTATAAATTGCATGTCCCGGGAGTATACGTTTGCAATTATTGTCATCTGTAGGGGTGTACGGTTAAATAATGGAATAGCCCAATGCGTCTAAAAACCAGAGATCTCTGCTAAAACCAAGGTACAGTAGTAGGAAAGGACTCAATACGACGGACGGCTAATATCTGTTGCTATACGCTGTTCAACCACTCGCGTTCACCAATCTGATAGCATCCACAGCAATTCAGGGCTTTGATTCCGGGCCCGTGACAGCACGCAATATCACCCGGAAGAGCGTGCTTCCGAATTTTGCGCGCCATGTGCTCTCGAAATCGTGAGTGGACCGAATGATTTCTCGGTCCCGGAGGATTATTCGTATGCGCACGGGATAATTCGAGAGCAACGTCGCGCGCGAACGTGCAATTTTGTACGTGACCGAGGAACCTACCGTGTACGCGCAATATAGAACTATCGTATGACGTACGGAAAGTTAAATATACTAGTTAATACTATCATTATTTCTCAGGTTATTGATCACATAGTCAAAAAATTTAATGTTTCAAGTTTACAAATATGAAACATACAAAGTTGATAAAAGAACAAACCTGTTCGTAGAAAAGAAAGCATAACTGAAACAACACTTTTACCAAAAAATGGCCTTACCTCCCAGCAGTTGATGGTGACGTTGTAACATCTGACTTCCACAACACAGGTCTTTCTTTAGAATAGTTCACTGCTGTCAACCCGAATGCACGTAGAATACACCGCCATTTGAGCGAAAGGAAAAGGGTAACAATAACTAGGTGCTCTTACATCACGTACGTTTTAGCGCTCTCGTTCAGCCAGGATGTTTCAGGTAGATCAAGGAATCCAACATTTCTGCCATAATGCAGTAGAGAACACCATTATTCTGTTCCCGACGTTACGCCTTGGAAGCAAACAAAGTGCCACACAAAAACACGTAATTGACAGCTTCCCACGCTGTGTAGCGTAGCCGGCCGTTCTTTCTAACCAACAACCTGCCTGAATTGCTTCGCAGAACGTTATCCCAATACACAATTTCCTGACAAGCAAAGCTTTCAATTCAAAACGAGCGTAGGCTAAAGGTAACTCACCTGGCTTTCGTTTGACGATTTTGGAATAAAATGGCACCTCTCTGACTTACAGTGGAAGATGTAGTGTTCCACAGCGGTCATACATCCTATCAAAAAAAACATTCTGTGGAGCCATACTTACCGACGCGAGACGAAAATAATCATCACGTGATTCACGTGGCTGCTATAAAATGCATACCGCATGCGTCGTCATGACATGGCGATTGCAGACCTCGCCTGCTGAGAGCGTGAGGCATTCTGAAAGACATTTCCATAATGGGAGGTTGGAGTTGGAATCCTGAGCCTTTGTATAAATGATATGACAAGCGGCCGTTCATAAATTACGTCACCTATATGGACCCCTCTTATACTGATGTTAGCTTCATGTATACATCGTCACACTGGCTGCTACCACCCTGCATGCTGGGGACCCTTCGAAGTGACGTAATTTATGGATGGCACCAAAGAAGACACCGAGAGAACGAGGTACATTCTAGCGATAGATTGTTTGCGTGCCCCGCCTCTTTATATGATGCATATAATAAGTAACATCACGCAGCAGAACATATAATATAGTCTCCAGGGCAAGCTGAAGTATAAACCATCGTCCAAGAAATGCATTTCTTCATAAAAAATAACCAAGGCATTGACTGACCGCTTTGGTCGCCTCAGCTAATGCTCGTACCATTCTGAGTCGTTCTTACACCTTGTGCAGCAGTTGGATGAACTTTGTGTGTAATTGTGTATGGTTATTTACTTGTGTAGCACTGTACTCAGAACCAAGTCAACAATATGAAAAACTATTCATTAACATGACTCTGATAGGTGAAAAGATTCTTGATGCATTTCCAGTGAGTGCTGCATAGGTCATTAGAAGACCAGTGAGGTGATGTCTCATACCAATGTGAAGCTTACTGGACAAACCTTGCGTCACATACAATGAAATGTAGTGATACTCACGTCAGTATGTATACCATTATTAGTGACAAACGACTTACCTGATAGCCACACCAATCAGAATCACGTGACCCTCAGAAGACCATTGGGGCGATGTCTCATACCAATTTGAAGCTTACTGGACAAACCTTACAATGATATGTAGTGATACTCACGTCAGTATGTATATCATTATTAGTGACAAACGACTCACCTGATAGCCACACCCTTCAGAATCACGTGGCCCTCAGAAGACCATTGGGGCGATGTCTCATACCAATGTGAAGCTTACTGGACAAACCTTGTGTCACATACAATGAAATGTAGTGATACTCACGTCAGTATGTATATCATTATTAGTGACAAACGACTCACCTGATAGCCACACCCTTCAGAATCACGTGACCCTCAGAAGACCATTGAGGTGATGTCTCATACCAATGTGAAGCTTACTGGACAAACCTTGTGTCACATACAATGAAATGTAGTGATACTCACGTCAGTATGTACTATTATTAGTAACAAACGACTCACCTGATAGCCACACCCTTCAGAATCACGTGACCCTCAGAAGACCATTGGGGCGATGTCTCATACCAATGTGAAGCTTACTGGACAAACCTTGTGTCACATACAATAAAACTCACGTCAGTATGTATACTATTATTAGTAACAAACGACTCACCTGATAGCCACACCCTTCAGAATCACGTGACCCTCAGAAGACCATTGGGGTGATGTCTCATACCAATGTGAAGCTTACTGGACAAACCTTGTGTCACATACAATGAAATGTAGTGATACTCACGTCAGTATGTATACCATTATTAGTGAAAAACTACTCACCTGAGATAGCCACACCCTTCAGAATCACGTGACCCTCAGAAGACCATTGAGGTGATGTCTCATACCAATGTGAAGCTTACTGGACAAACCTTGCGTCACATACAATGAAATGTACCATAGATTATTTAGACATCTATGAATGTGCTGAGTGATACGTGTATACCATTATTAGATCTAGAGACAAATTACTCACCGTAGATAGCCACACCTATCCGAATCACATCACCCTAAGAAGACCACTGTGGTGAGGCCTCAGACCAATGTGAGTACATACAACTAGCTATAGCCTTGTTCTGACCCCTGAGCGACAACGAGTGCACAATGTTTTCGGTTTCAGGCATTAGAACACTGCGTAAAACATGATGTCAAATGTAACATTTGCAATAGCTTTACACAAGGTATACAAAGGTGTTCTATAAATACACAACATTATGACGTCTTATTTTTACAACACGCCTATAGTTTAAAAATATCTTGGTTCACATCTATTATTGAAGTTAAAATATTTTGATATCAATATATACATACAGTACATTACACATCACGATAACTAAAATTAACAGTCAGACACTTTTGCCCACGCAGGGCAGGATGGTGGAGGTTTTGCTGTAAATCCGCTCGGCGAGGATGGTTCAGTAGCGCTAGCACGGCACCGTTTGCGGCACATTTCAGCTGCTCTTGATGTTCTTTTTCTTGCACTTTTGCGATCCAGTGATTGGAACATTTCGTTCACGCTTGGATTTCTCCACGGGAGAGTGTGAATGAGGAGCACCTTTAATCGTTCCCCCATGTGCTCGTCCTCACCCGATTCCTCGGCGCTTTCTTCCGAAGACATGTATTCGATGCGAAGAATAGAAGAAAACTTTTCTTTCTGCTCCTGTGTTAAAGTTGTTGATCCCGACAGAGCTACTTTGCGATTCTGAAGTTTCTGTATGCCAAATGATTATTGATTAATGCTAATACACATCACGTTAAATTCTGCATAGTCATAAACGTACGTGGTGCTTTCGCTGAAGCCTTCGTTGTTTTTTTCTCGCGTCTGGAAGTTTGTTGTTAGTTTGTAGATGCGAGCGCCGCTTCAGAGTTGTGAAGTATTTTTTGGTGGCTTCTGTAAAAACATTGTTTGAATATATACATGTATACTCTCTTGCATGGATAGTGACTTACTTTGTACAACGGAAGCAGGATACTTCTCGTTGACACAGGCTGTTACAATCTCCGATGTCACCCGCATATTTTCAGGCGAAGAAAAACTGTGCAATACATGCAATTATAAGGTTATGTTTTCAAATGCAAATTGCTTACCCTGAACTTGTGTCCCATTGCATAGGTGCATCCAGTCTTTCTCGAAGATGCCTCACAACACTGTGAATAGATGTCTATAGAAAGCACGTTATTGATATTACATGCATGATAAAGTTCAATATACTTTACCAACAGTTCTTTTGGTGCTTTCTTAGAAACTGCACATTGTTGGATGGAAGAGACAGCTGGTTGCGTAGACTTGGCCTGTAAGTCCGCCACTTGTTCTTGGAGCGATTTAATCGCCGCAAGTATCTGGACGTTAACATTACCAGTACTGCCGGCGGCACTTTCCTGTCGTCGGGAAACTAAAACAAATGGTCCTCATTTGCATGAAATGAATGATTTTTTTTTTTACCTGCAGGCTGCAACAAAGATCTCGACGACGACAGAAAACCCTACGCTCGCTGTCTTCACCCGTTCCGAGTGGTCGAACGGGAGTACGAGCTGATGACATACTGACTGATTCAAAGAAAAATGAATGCAACAGATAGTGAAACTATAATCATGCATACATGAGCTGCTGTCAACAGCTGCATTATGTGACGCGCGCGTTTTTTTTTGAAAAATGATTTTACCGCCTTGTGTATTTTTATTTATAGAATGAAATTGATTGGTCCGAATTTTCTGACGTTTTTATTTTGAAAAACTTCGCGTCTGTGTATATACAATGGATCGGAATCATTTGTATCGATATTGCGAACACTGTGAGGAATTTATATCAGCACGTACATTTTTAAGGCACAAGGAGGCATACTACGATGATCACACGCGGATTTGGAGTAAAGATTGTCAATCTGTTCCGTCTACATCTGAGGATGAGGGGGATGATGGTGGTGCAATTCAATTAAATTCAGGTCAGGGATAAATTATCATACTGACATCCATCCATGTAGTAAGCCTTGTCGTATTAGCAATCATTTTGGATGTGCACTGTCACTGATAATCCTCCATTATTTTTTCATAGGCAGTGATAATTCGGAAGGTTTAAGTGATGATGAGATGGATAACTCCACTGCTGAGCTACAAGCTACGGAGGACTGCCTGGAAGATGAGGTGGATGATGGTGAGGTGTGGGAAGGTGTGAATGTTTCTGAAATTGAAGGTGACATGATGGAAAAATCAACTAATTCCTTGCATGAGCATCTCGTGCATCTAGAAACTGATGTCTGTAGTGACGACTCTTCAAGAGTTGTAGCTTTCTTTTTAGTACTTTTGTCTAAGTGGTCATCAAGATACAACATCTCAATAGCTGCAGTCTCAGCTTTAATTCGCATTATCAGCTGTGTTTTTATCATTGTAGGTAGGTTTTCATCTTTTGTTGCCCAGATGACAACCATTTTTCCAACCTCAATTATAGGCTTACATAGTTGTCTCAATGTTAACAGCAATGACTTTAGGCGTTTAGTTTCTTGCCCGAAATGCCATACTCTTTATGAGTTTGAGAAGTGCTTTGTTGATAAAGCTAAAATGATCCCCAAAGTGTGCTCATTTTCCAAGTTCCCCAACCACCCTCATCGTTCCCGAAGGCAGCATTGCGGATCTCAACTTTTGAGGGCTGTAGTCACTAAAGATGGGGATCACAAGTTCTATCCTTTGAAAGTGTACTGTTATAAACCTCTTATAGAATCGTTGCAAACTTTGCTTAGTAAGCCAGGTGTTTTGAACTCATGTGAACATTGGCGTGAACGGAAGATACCCAAGGATACTCTTTGTGATATCTATGATGGCAAGATTTGGGAGGAGTTCCAGTATGTCAATGGGTCAGCATTCCTTGCTGCCCCCCATAACATAGGCCTAATGATGAACGTTGACTGGTTTACCCCATTCAAGCACACACCATACAGTGTTGGAGCTGTGTATTTATCTGTTATGAATCTTCCACGCTCAAAAAGATTTTTAAAAGAAAACATGATTCTTTTTGGTTTAATTCCAGGTCCAAATGAGCCTCCGCTTAATATTAATTCTTACCTGGAGCCCTTAGTGGAGGAATTAAAGGTTTTGTGGAGTGAGGGCATGGTCATTAATATGCCAGACAACCCAGGCCAGCAAGTGCATTTGAAAGCAGGACTGCTTTGTGTAGCCTGTGATATTCCTGCAGCAAGGAAAGTTTGTGGATTTTTAGGCCACATGGCTAAATTGGGATGTTCAAAGTGCACTAAAGAGTTTCACATCAACTGTGAAACTGGTCATGCTTGTTTTGGTTGTTTCGATGATGGCGAAGATGAATCGCCCTTACGAAATGAATCTGACCACCGTGAATAAGCAGATTTGGCCTCCATGCAAACAACTCAAGCTGCAAGAGATCGTATAGAATCACAATACGGTTCACGATTTACTGCTTTAATGCTTTTGGAATACTTTGATTGTGTTCGCTTTCATATAGTTGACCCCATGCACAACCTATTCCTTGGAACAGCAAAACACATTATGAAGAACGTATGGTTAGATGATATTGAACCTATTATACCTAAAAGGTTTCATGCAATGATGCAAGAGAAAGTTGATAAGTGTGAAACTCCTTCTTCAATGGGTAGAATCCCACATAAAATTGCATCTTCATTCAGTTCTTTTACAGCAGACCAATGGAAAACATGGACAATGGTTTTTTCTATGTATGCCCTTCATGGCGTGCTAGAACAGGAGCATCTTGAGTGCTGGTATCTAATTGTACAAGCATGCAACATCCTAGTTTCCCCTATGCTGAAGATTCATGATGCTATGGAGGGACACAAGTTACTATAGCAGTTTTGCAAGCAGTTTCAGCGGCTGTATGGTAAGGACAAGGTTACGCCTAACATGCACATGCACATGCACATCTTGAACTGCATTTTGGACTATGGGCCTGTCTATGCATTCTGGTTATTTTCATTTGAAAGATACAATGGTATTTTGGGTAGCTATAGAACTAACAACAGGTCTATTGAAGTACAGTTAATGAGGCATTTTGTTCAAGAAATGGAAATAGGCAAGTTACATATAAGAGATGAAAACTACACTGCCCATTCGATTGTACAGGAGTTAGACCAAACAGCTGCAGTTGTTGGAACTCTCAATGACATGCTTGCTCAAAATTCTAATTCACATTTGGAAATTCAGACTGCATCAAGGTTGCCTGCATGTGAGGTAAATAGAATGATTTGGCATTGTCTTGAACCATATGACCTTGTAGGTGTTAGTAAAGAAATTTTTCTTGATGAATCTTCCATTGCCTACTTAATCAAATCATACAAAGTTTTATACAATCAAGCAGCAAACTATCAGCAAATATCATTTTATGCCAAGAAACATTCTAAAATGAAGTTCGGTAACAATGTGTATGGTTCACAACAAAGCAAATCCAAAAGATCATCCTTCATATTGGCAGCATGGTGTGGTAGAGACGGAAAAGTAGACATCAACACCGTTGACTTTCGGCCTGGACGTGTTCTATATTTCTTCAAACACAGCTTTACAATTCAACAGAATGTAGTGCCACATGTATTTGCTTTTGTGCAATGGTATCAACATCATTCTTCGCAGCATAATGTAGCTACTACCAGAATGGAGACCTGGTGTGCAAACTTGTTCGAACCGTTTGGGCCAGCAAGTTTTCTTCCTGTGCAAAGGATACAATCCCAATTTGTGGCAGGATTCAACAGCATGAATGATGAAGACACACTATATGTGTGTCCTATACCACAGAAAACATTTATATGAATGAATATTATAACTCTTGTTCGAACCGTTTGGGCCATTATTATTCATTAAACATGTGCAAAACACGCACACCACAAAAAGCAGAACAGAATACGTAGTGCTTACACACTCCACACACACTAACTCCACCAATGTACACTTACACACTGCACCAGTGTACACACTCCACCAGTGTACACACTCCACACACTCCACACACTCCACCAGTGTACACACTCCACACACTCCACCAGTGTACACACTCCACACACTACACCAGTGCACACACTACACCAGTGCACACACTCCACCAGTGTACACACTCCACCAGTGTACACACTCCACCAGTGTACACACTCCACACACTCCACCAGTGTATACATACTCCACCAGTGTACACACTACACCAGTGTACACACTCCACCAGTGCACACACTCCACCAGTGTACACACTCCACACACTCCACCAGTGTATACATACTCCACCAGTGTACACACTCCACCAGTGTACACACTCCACACACTCCACCAGTGTATACATACTCCACCAGTGTACACACTACACCAGTGTACACACTCCACCAGTGTACACACTACACCCGTGTACACACTCCACACACTCCACCAGTGTATACATACTCCACCAGTGTACACACTACACCAGTGTACACACTCCACCAGTGTACACACTCCACCAGTGTACACACTACACCAGTGTACACACTCCACCAGTGTATACATACTCCACCAGTGTACACACTACACCAGTGCACACACTCCACCAGTGTACACACTACACCAGTGCACACACTCCACACACTACACCAGTGCACACACTACACCAGTGTACACACTCCACCAGTGTACACACTCCACACACTACACCAGTGTACACACTCCACACACTACACCAGTGTACACACTCCACACACTACACCAGTGTACACACTCCACCAGTGTACACACTACACCAGTGTACACACTCCACCAGTGTATACATACTCCACCAGTGTACACACTACACCAGTGCACACACTCCACCAGTGTACACACTACACCAGTGCACACACTCCACACACTACACCAGTGCACACACTACACCAGTGTACACACTCCACCAGTGTACACACTCCACCAGTGTACACCACTCCACCAGTGTACACACTCCACCACTGTACACACTCCCACCAGTGTACACCACTCCACCAGTGTACCACACTACACCAGTGCACACACTCCACCAGTGTACACACTCCACACACTACCACCAGTGCACACACTACACCAGTGTACACACTCCACCAGTGTACACACTCCACCAGTGTACACACTACACCAGTGCACACACTACACCAGTGTTACACACTCCACCCAGTGTACACACTCCACCAGTGTACACACTCCACCAGTGTACACACTCCACCAGTGTACACAACTCCACCAGTGTACACACTCCACCAGTGTACACACTCCACCAGTGTACACACTCCACCAGTGTACAATCCAACACTCACACCAGTGTACACACTCCACACACTCCACCAGTGTATACATACTCCACCAGTGTACACACTACACCAGTGTACACACTCCACACACTACACCAGTGTACACACTCCACCAGTGTACACACTCCACCAGTGTACACACTCCACCAGTGTACACACTACACCAGTGCACACACTACACCAGTGTTCACACTCCACCAGTGTACACACTACACCAGTGTACACACTCCACCAGTGTATACATACTCCACCAGTGTACACACTACACCAGTGCACACACTCCACCAGTGTACACACTACACCAGTGCACACACTCCACACACTACACCAGTGCACACACTACACCAGTGCACACACTCCACCCGTGTACATACTCCACCAGTGTACATACTCCACCATAGTACATACTCCACCAGTGGCGCATTTGATGTTCCACAAGCGTCGTTTGTAGAAGTACTAGAAGCTGGGCACAAGCGGAACCAGATCATAATAATTACATTTGGGTGCATAGCCCGACCTTCGTGCGTTGGCTGAAGGTCGCGGGCGGCCGGTATGACTGTCGACTTGTCGCTTAACTTTATTCAAATTTGACTCTGCTCGCTCAAATAGCGCGAGTACGTAGTGTAGAATCGCGAGTGTGAGTCGTGAAGTCTCGAGCGCGAGTAGGGTCGAATCGAGTACGAGAGTGATCGACCTGGGCCGGGCCTGTAATGCACGATTTCGTTTATTTAGAATTTGGGTCATATATTTACTTACCCTGTAAAGACAATGGCAAATCTATCGCTAGCAAACGTATTGCAAAGATGTAGGTAAATATATAACGGTATATACACCTGTAGCAAATATGTTGTAAATATGTACGTAAATATGTAAGCACCTTTACGTACGTGGTAAATGTATTGCCAACATTAGCGTAAAGACATTACATGTGTACATATGCGTAAATATGCGTGCAAAGATGTTTCATGTTTGCGACAAGTTTACGCATCGTGTTCAGACGTAGTAAACCTAACTTTTTGTGCAGTGGAAAACTAGCTTTTTTTGACCTCACATACCTTAATTAGGACCTGTCCTCTACTGCAGCTGTAGCCTCGGCGTGTTGTAAACTTAAAAAAGGTCAAATTCAATCATACGTGAGGAGAGGGTTAAATGGCCGTGGATTGGGCGGTGAAATAATGGGACTACGTCAATCGTGAGTGCACGCTTTGTGATATGCACGGATGCATGACTGAATACGTATTTTGTAATCACCCGCGTGCGGACGGCCGAATTGCTGTGATCATTGTGGTGGTAGCATTTCACTCTTATAACTGCTTTAAAGCAGTTTTCAACAAGCTACGTACATGTATTTACCTCAGATCCAAATCGTTTAATTTTTTAAAAGCGGTGTTACAATCAGATATTCCAGCTTCACCCTTAGTGGCAATGCGCTTACTTTATACTTGGTACACATACCTTGGTACTTGATGTCAGAATTGCGACCATCAACCACGTTTTGTCGTTATGATTTCTAACAAACGCGCTATAGATGAAAGCGCATGCGCAACAATAAATGAATAAAAACCGTAGACTTTTGTTCAAGAGCAGTAAAGCCGATTATTATGGAAGGAATAAGCAGTAGTGATCGAGCTAGAAAGCTGTTTGAAAGAGTTGTGGATATTGTAACCACTGACTTCGTGCAAGAACGTCCAAACTCTCTGCGTACGCCTCACCGCGATACGAGTGCTTCGCAGATTGGAGTTTCTGGTAGTAGTAGCGAGAATAGCCGGCTTTCCGCCAGGATTAACAGCGCTACTCCGGAATATAGCCGCCTATTTGGGTTTCAGAGCAAGCGCAAAGATAGTAAAAAGGACCAAAAAAATAAATGCAAAGGACGGTCTGCGTCAGCGTGGGTTCACGACTGCATTTGTCTGGCTGTACACGACCAAGACTGGCTGCCCACGGCTCACGATAAGATGAATTTGGCATCATGGGGCCTTGGTCTAAAGCGACTGTCTTTTCCACGTGAAGCATCATCAGCTGAGATCAACACAATCGTGTACGGTTCGTTTCCACAGCTCAGTGGACGTGGATATGATATTTTACGGACAGGCCCCAAATGCAAAAGTTTAGTGGTTATCGCCACTCCGCCAGGGGGAATGACCATACCGTACATGATGGACATAGTGCAGCAATCAAAGTTGTATATTAGACCGAAGGACCGCAATTTAGTGGTACGTATATATTTTAGTGAATGCATACTTTATCATATTTTATTATGATTGCATGCATGATTTGCATACAGGAACAACTCCAAACCGACGTATAGCAGACGCGTCGAAAAACTTCAGCGAAAGCGATGCTCTTCTGACAAATCCCCCCGAGCATTTCGCAGCAAAGGTGCAGAGAGAGCAGTAGAAGTGTCAAGTTCCGCATCTGATATGGAGCAGCAAAGCAGGTATATAAAATTGTTTCGGTTTGTTGTCTAGGATTGTATATACAATCTGAGTTTTGTAACTATTTTTTTCTGCAGTCCATTTGTAACTCTATTGGATGAATCAGAAGAGGAATTTGATAAACAGCTGAAATTAGCAATCGGTGCCAGCCTACTGGAAAGCAACACGGTGGTCGACGCAGTTGTGAGATCTGCGTATTGTGATTCGCTGATATTCCTTAGGCTTAATGGTCGTCTCACAAAGTTTCTTCAGGGCTTCCTTAAATGGGATTGACTCCCTATGTTAACGAACGAAAAATTCATATCACGTCACGCTTATATTCGTTCGGCTTACGTACGTTTCATTTTGATGATAGCATTCGCCTATTCCAAAAAGGAGTGTGCTGCAACAAACCTTTCAAAGTAACATTTATCGGAGAGCTCGTTGTAGACCTTGGGGGTCCACTACGAGAGTACTTTACTGTTATGATGCGAGCCATTGCGAAGAACAGTTTCTTATTCGAGGGGCGTACAGGGCAGCGTGTGTTAAGGTCCAATGTATCTGCAGTACTGGATAAAACCTACCTCCACGTTGGACGGATGATGGGAGCGTCTCTGCTCCAGGGTGGATCCCCACCCACGTTTTTGGCAAATTCCATAGTTGATTATATGTTGTACGGAATTGAGGGTGTGCAGCTGAGGATTAATAATATTCCAGACATTGCACTACAGAAGGTCCTAAAGGAGGTATGACTATTTATGGTAGTATTTTTTCATGCATTCTCCTGAATTTTTTTTTTAGCTTGAAGATGCATCAAGTGTTTCAGAGTTCCAAGGTCTGCTAGATAATCCAGTTCTATCACACCGTATCCAGCTTGGGATTGATAAGCCATCAACGCACTATCATCTGACTGATAAGTCTAATATTGTGCATACATCACACCATATTGTCGAGCAAGGGTCAAATAGACCAGATGATGGAGGGACTGAATGAGCACGGTCTACTATCATTGATGAAGAAATACCCTGAGTGTGCACGTGTGATGCTATCAAATGCTACAGAAGTGTTAACAGCTGCAGCTATGATTGATTTATTCCAGGTTGAGTACTCGTCCTGTGGGTCGAACAATCGCCAAAAGGAAGAGGCCAGTATCATAATGTTCTATGACTATCTCCAGGATATTGATGGTAAAACAATTATTTCTGTGTGAATTCTACTTATTTATCTCAATTGTACAGATGGAAAAGTCTTTCTCAGCACTGAACCTACAAAGGTGCAAATGGCTTTGGAGAAAGTGTTGCAGTTCACTACTGGATCCAGAAGTATTCCTCCTTTGGGGTTTGATTCTTCTCCCACCATTAACTTCTGCCATGATCCAGCAGTGACACTTCCTACGTCCAACACCTGCTCAATGTCCATAACTTTGCCTACTGCAATCATTAATGTGGACACCTTCTCCTCCAGGATGACCTATGGGATTGGCAACAGTCTAGGCTGCTTAGGACATGTTTGACCCTTTTCTTGAACACCTTTCAGTTGCCATCTGCATGTTACCTTGTTTCAAGTTCACACTTTTTGCCCTTGTTTCTCACATATTGCACTGCAAGCTTCAACCACTTCATTATACACATGTTATCATGCAGTTTTGTATATGTCTCTGTTTTGCATTTGTCTTGATGTCTTCTATCCTACCACATACACTATTATAGCGTTAGTCTGGAAATCTAGGATCTGCGTTCGTGCATGAGTTTACAAAAGCTTTTCTTTTTGATGACATCATATGTATTTTGATATTCATATCACGATAGCTTAGTCTACATAAATCTAATCATGACTACATCATTCCCTACTTTCTTGCATGCAGGTCCTCAGACTAACAGATCTGTAGTGTAGCACAGATTGGAGGAATGATGTCAGACACCTCAATATGTTGGCTAGTCTCAACCCCCTGGTTTGGGTTATCAAGGTCTAAACCTTTGCCACCCGATCCGTGTAAGCGCAGTTGTTCAACCTCCAGAACCTGTGCTGTTGCGTCGATTATGCAAACCCCTGGTTATTCTAGTAAAGAATTTATATGTATGTGCATGTGTGTTTTCTGCTGCATGTGTGTTTTTTGCTGCATGTGTAGGTTTTGCTGCATGCGTGTAGGTTGTAATCAGATTTGGAGAAGTGCGAAGCTATTATATTCAACATCAATGTCTATGGACTGCGGGTGTATACCTCAGGTTGGAAACAGGCAATTGTTTGTCCCATTTTCAAAAAAGGTTCCCGTAAATCACCTAGCAATTATCGTCCGGTTTCTCTTACCAGTGTTTGTTGCAAAGTAATGGAGTCTATGTATATGAATCAATGGTATTCTTTCTTCGTTCTAACAGCCTTATCTCCAAAGATCAGTTTGGCTTTCTTGCCAGACAATCACACTTAATGAATGGACTCTCCTTACTGATATTCGTTCTAAAATTGATTCTGCATGTGTATATAGACTTTGCTAAAGCCTTTGATTCTATCTCTCATAAGGTAGAGTGCTATGGGTTTACTCCCCTCTTGGTGAGGTGGTTATCTTCATTTCTTATGAATCGTTCTCAGCAAGTCTATATTGGTCAGTCTTTATCTTCTTCCCTACCTGTTACCAGTGGTGTTCCTCAGGGATCAGTGCTTGGACCTCTATTATTCCTCATTTGCATCAATGACCTTCCTGATTGTTTAGTGCCACCAGTTCAAGCTAAAATATTTGCAGATGATACCAAACTCTATGATACTCACTCTTCTGATTCATCCTCACCTTTGTCTCTGTCTTTGTTGAGCTTTTCAGAAGTGCAGTGTAATATTCTTCGGATATAACTCTGCAAGCAATTCTTACTCCCTGGGTGGTGTACTGCTAAATAGGGTTTTTGATATTTGTGACTTAGGTGTTCATATTACATCTGATTTTAAACCCAGCTTGCATTGTTCATCTATTGCTGCAAAGGCCTTCCAAAGGTGTTCCCATCTACTTAAAGGTCTTCAAACGCTAAATATCTCAACGCTTTGTAGAGTATTCATTTCATATGTGAGACCAATTCTCGAATACAATACACCATTCCCAGCATCTCTTTTCTGGTTGCACAGTACTGACGTTCGGCCTTTGTAAGGACCCGGCTGGCATAGGCGATGACATGATCACCTTCCTGCGACAGAACTGCGCCAAGACCGTGTTGGCTGGCATCAGTATCCACCACGAAGACTTTATCAAACTGTGGAAAAGACAAGATAGGTGGTACTCCAGTGTGGAATCCGTGGCTCATACAAGACATTAAATGTGTTGAAAGAGTTCAACGGTTTTTCACCAGAGCTCTTTTTATACGAGTAAAGCTGCCTACTATGAGCTATACTGATCGTCTTGCTAATTTAGGTCTTCATTCATGTGAGTATCGTAGAGTGTATTTTGACCTTGGTATGTGTTTCAAGATTGTGAAAAACCTTGTAGATCTTGATACATCAGCTTTCTTTCGTATCAATCTGTCACCATACAGTACAAGAGGGAACTCAATCAAACTTAGTCCTTTGTCATCACCTCATCATAAAACTTTTTCTCAATCAGAGTTATACACATTTGGAATTCATTACCAGACTCAGTGGTTACAGCATCCTCCAAAAAAATATTTAGGTCTAAACTCAGCAACGTAGACATGTCTCCATTTTGTAAGTGTTACCCATTTTAGGACCGGCAGTATATTAGTGCTTACTCATTTATGCCATTACTTGCCATTGTGTGATTTATGTCATTATTATTATTATTATTATTTTATTCTATTATTATTATTATTGAGATACAATATATTCAATACACTGATATTTACATGAAATACACATATTATTATTGAACATAGATTACATGTACAACGAAATAAAACCCCTAAGTAGTGTACAGCACACCAAAAAGACCCACAACACCCAAAGAACACCCACCCTAACCCTAACCCACATGTCTCAATTAACCCCCGTCTACTGACTGCAACAGCCTTGCACGGGATAGCATGGCTCTTGCATTACAACGGACTAAGGTTAGGTTAAGTCTCTGGTATATGGTCGTTGTGGCTTTGGACTTGCTGCACTGTAACTGCAAAGCCAGGCGAGAAAACGAACTGTGTGCTTCTTCCCCCCAGCACCCATAAGACTCGACCGCTAGGGGAATGCAGACTCACCCCAGCTCCCTGCACTTAGGGTCGTTGGCATTGTGCTTGCGCACTTCGGCCTTACCCGCTGCTGACCCACTTGTAGCTCCCGCTTCAATCAATGTATTGGAGTTAAGTGGTGAGACTACAGTTAGGTCAAAAGCAGCTGCTTGCCAAGTGTCCAGTTGGGGACCAGAAAGTCTGCTGGCCGGCTATTAGAAGCATCCCCTCCCGATCCATATCCTACCTCCAATTGACCACCCAGACGAGCTCTATGGCAGAATTGTGCAAATACATCCCTCAGGGCATTAGGCCGTGTCACTGCATCCCCTCCCCCTTTGCAGGTTACTGCATGATGCCCAAGAGGGTCTAGCTGATGGTCGTGGCAGTGGGGACAAGGTTGCTGTGGTGAAGTGTCCATCATTATTATTATTATTATTATTATTGTGGTGGAAGTCTATGGTGGTTGGGGATGTGAAGCCAAAGAATGCTACTCTAGATTGAGCAAGAGGCTAGCTATGCAAGTGGGAATCTGTGAAACTGAGGCACTGTGCCAAATGTACTGTCTGCTGGCTGTCACACTGATGAGACAGAATGCAAGAGCCATCCTCCTCAGATGTGCCCGTGCTCCCCTTCTTGAGTATTCTCATTAGTGTATTCTTGTATCCTGATTATTATTATTATTATATATATATATATTTTTTCATGATAATAATTTATATATAATAAATAAATAATAATTATTATTATTCAAAGAACACAGGTACGGTTCTACACTCTTCGGAGAATGGCTCTGGCATTTGCTCTAATTAAGCAAATGCTTAAGTTGGAGAACAAGTCGAAAGAAGCCTGTGACTTTGGAAGGGACTTGTGGATTGCAAGCCGAGCAGTAACTTGTGCTAAATACAATGAAGCCTCTTTTTATAAATAATGATATTGTTCATTATTATTATTATTATTATTATTATTATTATAAAAAAACCAATAATAATAATCAGGATACAAGAATACACTAATGAGAATACTCAAGAAGGGGAGCACGGGCACATCTGAGGAGGATGGCTCTTGCATTCTGTCTCATCAGTGTGACAGCCAGCAGACAGTACATTTGGCACAGTGCCTCAGTTTCACAGATTCCCACTTGCATAGCTAGCCTCTTGCTCAATCTAGAGTAGCATTCTTTGGCTTCACATCCCCAACCACCATAGACTTCCACCACTAATGGAATACATGTCCAGCCCAACCTTGCACACATCTGATCATTCTTGGCATGCTTTTCAATCTCCCCAACCTCTGCAGAGTTGCCTGAAGCCAAACTCGCTTCCAGAATCAAGTCCGTATTAAGCGGATGAATGACTTTCAGGTCAAAAGCTGCAGGGTTGGAGAGGGACCAGTTTGGCACCAGCACATCAGCTGGCCTAGAAAAGTCTATGCCTGGACCTTTATTTATTATTATTATTATTATTATTATTATTATTATTATTATTATCATGTCCAAGTATTTCATTGCAGTATAAGTATTCAAAGCTTCCTTTAATTGTGACTTGTTTAAACTACTGAATCTATATACCATGCCCACACTGTGCTTTTCTTTTGGTCAAGCAATGGTTCAGGTTTATATGAAACAACGTACAGTTCCATATGGCAGTGTAAGCATGCTTAGACACTTGACTTTAATCATATCAAAGCACTAAAATAAAGTAAAAATACTAAAAAAAATAGTTGTAGAAAGAAATAGTGCATCCACTGAGTCGATTACTTTGGTACCGCCCATGCACGCAAAAAAATGCCTGCTTTTAATTCAATGATTCAGTGTGACCTTCTGCAATGTGCATGATTGCTGAACAAGCATAATTATATTATTTATATTCACCGGCACAAATGAAGAACACAATATATAGTATAGTTGAGATATGGTTTTTCAATATGTATAGAAAATAGAGCAGGATTACTATGATTATACTGCTATAATGTATAATACCTGTATATGCATGCTGGCTCATAGTTGAAGATAATTATAGTGATATCTAAGTAGAAGCCACAGGCCTCATCACTGATATATTATTTTGCAACCACATGCACTGTTCAGACATATTCAATGTATCAGAGTTAATTTATCTACTCTTACATAAGCATTATCATATTATACTGTTATCACGAGCCCAAAGGGACATAATATGGGACAGAGCTAGGAGCCCAATGTGGGTACAAGCCCAATGAAACAATGTTGTACGTCCTTGCCTCAATGCACATCCATGCTGTCTGTTTATTGTGTAAAAACATCAAGCTATTGGTATCAATCGCTTACCAGATCAACATTGGTTTATATCTGTGTATCACAAAGCGTCTTTATAGGGCATAGTCCGTACAGTTGTGATTGCAGGGTGATGGTACTGGTGTTTGGCTAGTTGAAAAAGGTATGGCAGATTGGTGAAAGAAGTACTGACCGGTTTTTAAGTCATCTTCAACTTTAGAGATGATCATTGTTATGGAATTATCTGAATGTGTTGAAGACATTGATAAGTGCAAATGTACAGTATATAAATAAGCAATCCAAAACATGAAGCTACAGTTAATAAGGTTAACTCCTTGGACACTTGTAAATGACATCCAGATGGCCATATCCGTATGTAACACTGATTATTGCATACTTGACTTCCTCTCACTTTTTTGTTATTAGTAGACAATGTTTCAAGCATAGTTTCAAATAATCTTTTTTTTTCCCTTTAATAACATTTTTTTATATATAATGATATGTGACAGAAAATGTCCTATGTTTTATAACAATATGGGACAGTTTCCGCGAAAATTGCCCCACGGTTTTAATGTTATAAAACTGCATCGCGTTTGAATCGCTATAACTTCCCAACGGATAACGCTATCGACTTCCGATTTTCAACACCTCATAGTGAAATGGTGTAGTATGAAGTTTTGAAAATAGGAAGTCGATTGCGTTATCCGTTGGGACGTTATAGCGATTCAAACGCGATGCATTTTTATAACATTTTAACCGTGGGGCAATTTTCGCGGAAACTGTCCCATATAACTATAAAAATGCTCTGCGCGTGAATCGTCGTAGCGTCCGAACGTGTCGACTTCCTATTTTCACCACATGATGCCACACCATCTCTCTATGGTTAAATCGAATATAGTCTCTTAGCTCCACTCCCTGGGGAAAATACAAGTGGTCTTACCTCCAGGCGTTCGAAACACAAGTATTTCTCAGCAGGAGTGTCGGCATTGCCTCAAATTCGGTTTCCAGTTAGAGAAGCTCTTGAGGTACTTAAATATCCTTTTCGTTAATTTTCACTTCAACAGGTAATAAGATATTTGCTTTCTAAGTTAAAGCATATTTCTTGCTAGTTTCGCGGGTGGGTCTATCATATACACTGTACAATATTAGATCCAACCCGCGAAACTAGCGGGAAATGTGCCCAAGCCCATTTATGTAATAAATACTTGACATGTAATGTAAATGGCAGAGAATAGCTGCATCCTTTATCATGTATATAATTCAATAATCTTGGCATTCAAATGTTTCAGCACACAAAAACGCTAACTCTTGCATAAGGCCACAAATGAGGTACCCCAATATCAGCATATGACTTGCAGTAGTATTTGCCAGAATTGGCTGCATTTCCAGACTTTGGGTGTTTTTCCTGTTTCTGTGATCATTCACTCAGAGGGCAACATTATGCTTGCTGCTGTCATTTCCACTTTTTTAAATACATGATTACTAATCACTCTGTTTTATCAAAGTATGAGTCTTCCAAGCAGTTTGTTTGCTAGTGAAATGTAAACCGCTTTTTCTACTCAATGGTTCACACTACATTTGCAAAATGCCAAGTCAGTGTACATGTACAGCTCTTTCAGTTCCACACTATGGCATTGTTACAGCACTACCTGTCTTCTTGAACTCAGCCATGTATACTCATTTTCCTGCATTGCATATTTACCTTGTCGGATTTTCTTTGTCTACCCACTAGCTTTCTCTTGATCTCCTCCACAAACGTATTTATTATCACTGCATACTAACATAAGACCTCTTCCCAATCACATTAGTTAACGGCATTACTAGTATCAGCTTCCCAAATATAGTATCCTCGTTCCAGTTTCACATGTATATGTTAACAGATCTTGCAATCACTTGGAAAAGGTTTCCTTCATTTGCTTTTATGTGTTGTCACATGTAACATTATATTGTTGTTATTGATGCTCTCAACTTTTGGCATTGGACCATTACCCTAAAATGACATCATATGTGCAGTTAATTTACACAAGCAAAAATTACTCATGGTTAAAATAATCCAGGTATATGATTCAAACCCCCCCCCCCCCCCCCCCCCCCCCCCAGAAAATTCAAATGAGTAGGATTGATTAATCTCCCATCTTGGATGTAAGGGAAGCACTCAATCCCATGGTTTCATCATGAATTTACCCTAGACCTGTGATATAAAAACCAGATCAGGGGTTGGGTCTGCATAACTGTTGCTCTGAAAAAGTGTGTTTAATTATAATTTCTCCTATTCAAATCTCACCCCAAGTTACAAGAGAAAGTATCTCAAGCTTTGGGACTCACAAATCTCAATTTCCTGTTGTATTGCATAACCATGGCAATGATGTTGCCTTGCACTTGTTGATGTCATTCTTAATACCTGCTAGAGTACTCGTGCAGTGCTACTCAACAGTACCAGTGCTGGAGGTCCACATTGCACCACCTAACATTCAAAGGATGCTGCAGGCTGTTGTGACCTGTATGTAACCAGCAACCACAAATCATATCTCTAATTTCTGTGGTGTTAGTCAGTCAAGGGGTGGGGCTGTCCAAGGAATCAGAGCTTGGCAATTTTGCATGGGCCAAGCTCCAAAGGACTTGTACAACTAGCATGCACTGTCAGGGATGAAGAACATGAATAAATTTATTTTCCATACTACACAGTAAACAAATGTACCCCCACGATGACATCCAGTAAATTAGACATTAATCATAGAGACTCAGACCAACATCTAAAGTCGCCTCTCGACAGACATACTGACAGGGCCTGCTCTGTTGCCTATAAGTGCCCCTAAATTGAATTGTACTGCGCAAGCTGGTAGTGTTGGGTATAGCCGTTGCAGAGAGCAGTGTAACCAGGACATTGGTCTGGGAAGGGCTTTGAGGGAGGCAGTATGTGAGGGGAAAGGAGAAAAGAGAAGATTGCCCTTACTGCACCCTCCACAGGTCAGAGTAATCACCTCTTGAGACATGTTCAGGGACCAGGAGCCTTCAGTGGAGCTCTGAATCAGCATGCAGCACAACCATTGTGTCTATAGAACACACTATATGTATCTCAGCTCCTCAGATGTTATCAGAGCTTTTTAGTGACTTGCCTCAACCCAATGAGTGTGTATTTGTGTGTGTGTGTGTGTGTGTGTGCGTGTGCTTTATGTGGATAATAGTAAAGTTCACTCATCTTTAGAGCCTAAATCTGAATACTCAAACAATTTCTGTCTATTTTGTTTCAATAGCACTGACGTGCCGTTTCTGAACAGTGAAGCCATGGTATTTTCTGTACACATTTATTTCCACCCATCAGTGCAAGTACACATGAATGACTGCGTTTTGAGTTACAAGTGATTTCGTATAAGTGAATATAGGCAGCTACGTACGGTGGACCACTGGTGATTACACAATTCTATAGGGTGATAGTACAAGTACAGTATTTGTGGCTGGAATGGGAAACCTTTTTCCATGAAACTGTACTTTCTTTTACATAATAATAATATATACATGTGCGATTAGGGAATGGCTACATGCACTCATTTGTTCATATGGACAGAGGAGAGGTATCACAGATTCACTGACTGTCTGTTCAGAGGAAGGAAGGAGAATAGCATGCCCCTGATTGGATCGTGCTCCTCTGATGCATTGGATGGAGGAGCATAACCGTGAAAAGGAAAGATGACACAAAGCCAACCCATGGTCTGTCTGTATGATGTATTGTAGGTACTAATATTGTAGGTTGTCATGGCAATGCTGCCCATCCCTCCAGTTGAGGAGAGGACTACTCAGTATCAGAGTGAATGATGCCCGTTCAACCTCACAGATACGAAGCTCATATTCTCTCTTTTTGATGTTTTCATGTCAGCTGGATAGTGAGTGCGTGGTTGGAGGGAATATAGGGATTGAAAACTCTGATATCTAAAAATGTCTTTTCGAATTGCCATGATTTATGTAAGGTAAAGCCATTCTCATCAATGGGTAGAGTTGTCAACCTGTTGGATGCACCTTTGTCTTGAGCCAGTCTATTGATTGTTGATGAGTGGAATTAGTTAGCTGGGAACAGAGGCTAAAAGCATTATCCTGCATGGTTTTTTTTGTTTGAACTACTTCTGGGCTTCAACTTGCTGTTGAATTGTTTCAGTCAGTATTAGGAGCAATGCAGATGGTTGAGGGATGATGGGAGTAGAAATGGTAGATGTAACAGTAGTGTTGGGTGGAGCCACGATGGAATAGAAGTGGGAGGTGTCGGTATAGCTAAAGCGCCATGATTTACATAACGGCCAAGACGTCCAGGTGTACATGAAGAACATAGGCTGCCTGATTTACAACATGCACAGTTGCTACTAGTGCCTTTAGAGCTGCAGCGGCAGCAAGAAGGGCAGTTTGATTAATTCTACTTAATGCCCAAAATGGGAGAGCGACAGAAGAGGAGGTAGGTAACACAGACCTGATTAATATCGTAAACGGCACGAGGTATAAAGTGCTAGTGTGATCCTTCTTCCTTCTCGTGATAATACAACTGCGGTACGTCTTTAGTTGTGAGAAATTAATAAAACGTTTTTGTTTCTAATTAAAAGTATTACATACCACATACCCTCCTCATTAATAGAGAGGATAAAATTTTACCATTGGGTGAGTTCCATGAGGTACAGCATGACACCCTCACGAGTTCCGCGAGGAACGTCAGAAAAAAATTCACCCTCACGAGTTCCGCGAGGTACCTCATTAAAAATTTCACCCTCACGAGTTCCGCGAGGTACCTCATAAAAAATTTCACCCTCACGAGTTCCGCGAGGTACCTCCTAAAAAATTTCACCCTCACGAGTTCCGCGAGGTACCTCATAAAAAATTTCATCCTCACGAGTTCCGCGAGGTACCTCATAAAAAATTTCACCCTCACGAGTTCCGCGAGGTACCTCATAAAAAATTTCACCCTCACGAGTTCCGCGAGGTACCTCATAAAAAATTTCACCCTCACGAGTTCCGCGAGGTACCTCATAAAAAATTTCACCCTCACGCACGAGTTCCGCGAGGTACCTCATAAAAAATTTCACCCTCACGAGTTCCGCGAGGTACCTCATAAAAAATTTCACCCTCATGAGTTCCGCGAGGTAATTTTGGCACGATTAACGAGGTATGTCACGACCCCTCATAAAAAATTTCTATTTTTGGCACGGATTCCGCACCATAATTTTTGGCACGGATTCCACACCATATATGTCACATATCCGGTACAGAAAATTATTTTTGCCTTTTTAGTCTTGTCCCCCTGTTTGCGTTTACATGGCATTAGGCTATTGCAGTTAACAAGCGTACACCCCTACTGATGACATTAATTATGAAGGAACCACCTTAGACACGTATGAATTTACCCTCTCCCAAGACGACATATATATGATCCCCCCCCTCCCTCCCACACCAGACAGTCATGTATCACGCCACATCTCCCAGGACAGCAGTATACCTCAGCCCATTACCCCCAGGACGTGATTATAGCTTCCCACCCCTCCCCCCAGGACACACACACACACACTCACACACACACACACACACACACACACACACACACACACACACACACACACACACACACACACACACACACACACACACACACACACACACACACACACACACACACACACACACACACACACACACACACACACACACACACACACACACACACACACACACACACACACACACACACACACACACACACACACACACACACACACACACACACACACACACACACACACACACACACACACACACACACACACTATCCAGGACATGCTTTATAGCTACCTTCCTGGACACTATAGGATGACATGTGATTTATTAACCCCCAAGGACAGTCTCTCTCTCTCTCTCTCTCTCTCTCTCTCTCTCTCTCTCTCTCTCTCTCTCTCTCTCTCTCTCTCTCTCTCTCTCTCTCTCTCTCTCTCTCTCTCTCTCACTCTCTCTTTCTCGGGGGGGGGGGGGGGGGGGGGTTTCATTTGGGTGACACCCTTCCAGCTTCTATCCTGGGACAGCCACCAAACCATGACCAGTGTCTAACATGCATTATAACTATAAAAATGCTCTGCGCGTGAATCGTCGTAGCGTCCGAACGGTTAATGCTGTCGACTTCCTATTTTCACCACATGATGCCACACCATCTCTCTATGGATGAATCGATTATTGTCTCTTAGCTCCACTCCCTGAGGAAAATACAAGAGGTCTTACCTCCAGGGGTTCGAAACACGAGTATTTCCCTGCAGGAGTGTCGGCATTGCCTCAAATTCGGTTTCCAGTTAGAGAAGCTCTTGAGGTACTTAAATATCCTTTTCGAAAAGGATATTTAAGTAACCTCAAGAGCTTCTCTAACTGGAAACCGAATTTGAGGCAATGCCGACACTCCTGCAGGGAAATAGTCGTGTTTCGAACCCCTGGAGGTAAGACCGCTTGTATTTTCCTCAGGGAGTGGAGCTAGGAGACAATATTCGATTTATCCATAGAGAGATGGTGTGGCATCATGTGGTGAAAATAGGAAGTCGACAGCATTAACCGTTCGGACGCTACGACGATTCACGCGCAGAGCATTTTTATAGTTATAATGTTATAAAACATAGGTGTCCCAAATGATTGTACTGAACTAAAATAGGTGTGTAACCGTCTTGTCATACTAAGTGTAAAGATCACCTTAAGACTTCCTAAGTTATTGCATTAATAATAGACTATGTTATTAATTACTAGTATCACGTCTTTTTGCAGCCCTATCAACTTCATAGACCCAGCAATCACCCCACCCAGGTGGCCCCAACAAATCTTACCTTCCCACCATCCCGTGCAAATACAACCCAGAAAACCACAGCCAAAGTCATGAACCCCAACCCCCCACCATTCTGAGACCTGGTAATCCCTCTAACCCCAACCACAGCTGAGAACTCCAATCTCCCAACATACCAGGACCCCCCATCTCATGTAACCCCTCTTGACTCATGTAGCCCCTGCTGGAATAGAGAACCCTGCCCTCTCACCATGCAAGGGTGCTGACATGAAACTCTATGCCAACATCAAAGGAGGAACGTGGGATCCTGTATACACTGCTTCAGGAAGGTCTATGTGATGCTGTGCCACACCACCAAACCTTCAACCAGGAGTGCCTGAATAATGGTATTTTTCCAGTTGAAGTAAGGGAATTTGCCACATGTGCTACAGTGGCAGCTGATGACAAACTGAGAGAGGAGTATGTGAGACTCCTAAGAAAGGCTAGTATGGAGATTACAGCAGCCAACATATACCACCTACAGAAGAAAGAAAATTAGATTGAAGGGAGAATCATGAAGATCCTTGCTGCACAGAAAGATAAAAACACCAAAAACAAGACGACATCTACTTGCTGGAAGACCAGGAGAGAAGCAGAGGGGTTGCATGATGAGCTGAAAGAAAAAAGAAAAAAGAAATTGGTATTGACCATCCACAAACACAGAAATGGAGAAGTGAATCTGGAGGCTTGTCTGAGACCCGAAGCCATGCACAGGATTGGAGTCCAGGTTCCACGCTGATTGTCACATGCCACATACAAACCCAATAATCAATCTCCAAAGCCCAGGCACCACCCAAATTGCCCAGCACCACACACAGGTGCAAAGACCAAGTTAAAAACCCAAAACCACCACCCAGACTATCCTGTAACAGTCAACAAGCCCCCCCCCCCCTCCCCACAAGGCCACTGTGACCGACCTGTAGTTCCACTTGAACTATAAAGCAGCCCGCACTCCGCAACCTAACGTATCATATAGATTGCCAATGCGTACATGTAACTCTCCTTCGTAATTACATTACTGGAAGAGCTCAATTTTAATGCCCGATACATGCTTTTATACACATACCGTTAACAATAAATACGTGACTAATTAACCTAAAGTTCCTATCTACAACACAGCACAGTTCTAACTCCTGAATGTCCCCAGGTCAGGCTTTTGACAGGTTACCGATCTGTCACAAGTAGTAGGGTTTTTTACACTAATTGGAACCCCACTTTTTTTTCATCCCTCTCACCGCCCCTCAAAACCCCATTTTAATCTCCTCTCGTTCACTGGGAGAACACACTGTAGATTTTTGTGTAAAAAAAAATAAAACTTCTTTTTTTTTTTTAATTTATGATGCAGAAAAAACTACAAGAAATTTTTGGTGTGTTTTTAAAGGCCGTGCAAAATAAAAAACGTGATTTTGGGTTCTAGAAGTGAGCCAAAAATACTACAAATAAATAATGCAGAAAAATCTACAGCTTATTTTTAAAATAAAACAACAAATAATAGATCGAATGGGAGAATAAAAGAGCAGCAGATAAAAAGCCTAGGATTAGAGACGAAGGAGCGTGATCCTAGGCTTTTTTATATGCATGAGGAGGTTAAAAAGGAAGATATAGAATAAAAAAGGAGTAGTTGGAGGTAGTAAAGTGAAAGGTAGTTTAAAGTAATTTGTAATGGAAATCGGAATGGTAGTTAGTGGTAGTAAAATATGTGGAAAACAAAGTGGTAGAGTACTTGGTAGACTAAGGGAGAGTGCGCATTCTCTCGTACTTTTCTTTGTATTCTGCCATAGTAGCCTTCTGCGCATTCTGTGAGTAGAGTTTAATATTATGTATGAGATAATATTACGATAAAAATAAAATCAAAAAATTAATAGAATTTCAGTACATTTTTCTTAGTCATTAGTGTTTCTGCACTTGCATCAGCTCCTGCTCTAGCAGATCCTGCCGGAACTCCTCGTCCACGTCTTGCAGCTGTAATAACCCCATTTACACCGTTTGCAATATTCCCAACACCTTCAGATACAGCAGATTGTACCATAGGCATTAATGAGGGAAGCATTGCAGCCAACATTGGTAGAAATCCCCCACTACTACCACCAGTAAGTCCAGTACTTTTAGCAAATGATGCTATTGGTGCATCTTTAGCAACATATGTATCACTTGTAGCGAGAGCTCCCATTTGTTCACATGTAGCCCATGTTTCTAATAACACACTGTCACTAATTGCGCAAACACGGAGTGCATAGTTTTCAAGTGTTGAAGTGTCGGTTGCAGTTGCAGCAGATGCAAACACGGGGGATGTATTATAGTTTACTACAGTTCCACTAACAGGTCCCAAAAGTACAGTAATATTAGATTGAGGACCAACACCATAAGTATTAGGAATTAGGGATTTATTTAGTTTAAGAATCATTATACCACCATTCATAGGGCGAAGTCCCGATACAGCATTTAAACCAGTTGCAGTATATAAAACATCAGTAATTGTATTACCACAATGTTCAGAATATGTTACATTACTAGGGATATCAGAACTAACAATATATGGATAGTATAAGTTATTATTACCTGCTAGTTCTGGTGTGCTTTCAGAAGGTGACGCACTAGGTAATGTACTAACAACGGTAAATATACATTAGTTGCGCTGTTAAATGCACCTGCAGCCATACCAGACGATTCTTGTAGAGACCGATGTACAAAATAGAACATTAGATAATCAGGATATTTACTTAAAGTAACTGTATTAGCGAAGAAGTCTACTGAGCCAGGTTTAATTGAAGAGTATTTAGTTGTTCCAGAAGGATCTTGTACTTTAGCTAAAGGAACTGCTATATTATCAACTAAAGTAAATATTTCAATATGTGAAATAAATCGATGCGTTAGTTTAGGTGCAATTACAGAAGAATTTTGACTAACAATTCTACTAATAAAAGCGAAATTTTGATTAGACAATGGTGTTATATTGCTTGTTCCAATTGGAATAGTATTAGATACACTAACTCCTGTAGCAATAAAATATGCTGAATCAACAGTTTTAGCTAGAGCGTTAATTATATTACCTGTAATAGCAGTGAACGGTGCAGATCCACCATTAATACAATCAACACTAGGTAAAGTAATTCGAGTCATCGCAACTCCTGCAGCGCCCGCAGCTCCTGGTATAATCCAGTGACTTGCGTCTTTAAATCTCAACATATTACCGAGGTTATTAAAAGTCAATAGGATATCCAGTGCCTGAGGAGCAATCATCATATCATCAGAATCTAGATAGTAGTTTAGAGCAGCGTTAGGAACACGAGAGTAAAATCTAGTATGTACATTAAATGACGCAGCTACAGGAGTAATAGCCTCTACTGCATCTATAGGTATTACAAATCCAGCACCTGCACCAGAACTGGCAGAAGGATAAACAGCACTAATATACTGAGATCTAGTACACCATATATTATTACGATATTGAAATCCGAATGAAGAAAATTCAGAGTTATCAGTCTGTTCATCATATTTAACAAATCTATCCCAATGTGTACACGGACTAAAAGTCAATCTATTTTCTCTTAATGCAAGCCAATTAGGTAAAAATCTACTAGCAGCATCAAAGTAGAAGTTAGGTTGATTAGTGATAGAACGTGATCCAATTCGTACTTCAGCAGACGAACAACAATGTGCAATAGGACAGTTTACCATTGTGACGTTTTTTAAACTAGGAGGGGCTGCATAAGCTTTAGAAGCTGCACCATCATAATATGAAAATAGGTTTGTTCTAGATGCTGCAGTTCCTACAGCACCACGTCCATCAGATCCATACAATAGTCCGGTAACGTTGTGATAAATGTCAACAAAAAACAGTTGTTTGGTGGGTATAAGTGTATTAAGCGGGTATTTAAGACTCACATTAATGTTTGTAGATGAGGCGCCATATGCGTTATTAATAGAATATTCTACAGAATAAGGAGGAATAATAGCAGTATATTTAGCAGATGAGTGTAGTAAAATATCAGATGATAATACTTTCTCAATTTCGATAGTAGTATTAGGTCTTTCAAAGCTCATTATGTATTAGTGGAATAAAAATTAAAAACTTTTATATTTTTCATAGTAAGAACTTACAACATAATCATAATCATGTCCCATTCGTTTACATGTATTATCAAATGCTTTTTTATATTTGTTAAGATCATAGCAATTATTGATCAATCTAGCAACACACGTAATAATATTATCACCGCGATTTTGGAAATGAAATTGATTATAAGTTAGGTTCAATCCACAATTAATAAATAGATCAGTCAGATAAGGATAAATATTATACTTGCGAACTTGCGCACCTGTATTGGTATCTTCATAAAAGTAACTATCCAATTCTGCACCATATGAATTAAAAAATTCAATGGCGGTACTTTTTTTATGAGGCACTATGTGAACTAGAGTAAAATGGCCAAAATCATCGGAATTTCTATAATAAACAATGAGCGGTAGCATATTTAAAAATTCTTTTTCATCTAATTCTTCTAAATCAGTATATTCGATAAATTGTAGATTCTCACCAAATTTATTACCTATATCAGTTAATTCCACGCTATCAGTAGGTTGAGCAATCAAATCTTCCATGTATTATATGCGATAAATTATCTAAATTAATCATATAATGAATAGTGGGGATAATATTCCAAGGTATTATAAAAACTTACAGAAAAAAATTATGGATGAAAAAGAAGAATTAGAAGAAAAATTATACGAAGAACATTGAGATAATAATGCACTATACAATTCACACAGGCATAATTATGGTGGCGATGATTACAAAGAAGAAATATTAGAACCTAGCGAAGTAGAAATATCTCCAGAGGTTTATTATGAAGTAGAAGAAACAAATATTCCACAGATTGAACAAGCAATAATGTGCATGGAAATCAATAAGGCAACACAGAAGGGAAGCAGTTCGTTTAAAATTTTAAGGTCTGATACAGATAGAGCAATTTCTGCATCCGATATAGATCTCGGTGAATATATAGATGGAGGAGCTAATAAGAATGTAAGTATATCACTTATGTATGATGGTGTAATGAGAGTATCTGAGAAGATTAGGCAAAATCCTAATCTGATGTATAAAGAAATTAAGATAGGATATGATAAAAATATTAGAGAGATAACTAAAGATATGTCAGATGAAGAATGTAAGCGAAGAACTAAAGGATATCCAAACGAAGTAGTACAACTTATTAGGAGCAGAAGTAGAATGACTGATTTAGATTTTCAGACTGCAATAATGAAATATAGCACATTAAGGTGGTCTGCGAGTGAAATACAAAATCAAGAAAAGAGAAAACTTAACGGACAACCGATAACGCTTATAAATGCGTGTGCAGATCCATATGCAGTGTCAGTAGAAGCATTGTTAATATTGCCAGATACATGTTTGGATTTATCTAATTTTATCAAATTACAATCAGGAGAAGAAATGATAACTGCTGGAGAGGATTTCCCAAAATGTTTGCCAGATGACGCAAAGAGGTATTATAACAGCGGTAATCCAATGAAAGCACTAAAGAGATTGCTAAGTTATGGTATTATAATTCAATCCAATCTTATAGTTTTACCATGTGCAAAGATTATCAAATCATGGATAGGTGTATTGTATTCAATAAAAACAGAACTAAAAAACATTGCGTTATATTATGATAATATTCCGCAACAGACTATAGAGGAAGTAATGAGAAAGTTTATAGTAACATATAACGATATAGCATTAAAAATGCCTAATTATAGTGGGAAATTTAATGAATTTGCTAATATGACTAAATCTGCGATAACAGGTGGTAGAAAAGCAGAAAGAGTGCAAGTATGTGCAACTATAAGTAATTACTGTGAAGAATTGTGTTCTACGATGACAGCAACTGAAATCCGAAATGCAAGATTAATTTATGCTATATTGAATTCACCGATTAGTTATAACTATAATACTTTTGTTGTTTAAATATAATATATAGATATTATATATGACCGTACGAGAACTAGAGAAGTTTTATGTTAATTTGGACTGTGCAAGTAATGCAGATTGTGTATACGATTTTAATCCATCTAAAGTGTTTTATACAACCCATCAAACTATGATGTTGCAGTAGTATCGGCATTGCTTAATGTTAAGTTGCCATCGATGGTGATTGATAAAAGAAGTGATTTTTATACAAATTTAAAAATGGGTTTTTATGGTGGAACATATACATCAAATTCAGCTCCAACACAAGTATACAGTTATTATGATAAATATGAAGATGAAAACATTAAAGATTTATTATATTATTTTTAAGAGACAAATCGTTTGATTACATTAATGATAGTAATATAATCGTAATAAAGTATCAAAATTTTTTAAGTGCATAAATCTAATATGGAATCTAATATATGAAAAGTGCGCAAATATAAGTAATCAGTATACAGTATCTAATTCAGTAACAATAAAGCCATATGCTCCAAATTATTATAGACTATGTACTATTCCACCATATATAGAATATAAATCAAATTCTGACATAACATTTTATCAAAATTACGTACCGCCTGATTATAAAAGATTTGATGTAACAGGATATCCAGTGACATACCAATATCCATTAGATACAAACGATAGTGTATGATGGTAGTTAAATTATGAATTAGCAACATTTTTTCAGGATTTGTTTGGTTCAATAGCATTATTTCCAGTAATAAAAAATACAACAGTAATGGGATATTGTAACAGGTTTGCAAAGTATGAATCACTTATTAAAGCTCCTGATGAAACTACGAATAGTTATATAACATCTTTTAATAAAAACGATGGAACAACAGTTTATTATATGTCTAATAATAATACGAGTGTTTTCAGTGATGTATGGCCAATTGGTGGATGTAATCCAATGCAGGATTATACAACTAGTACAATATGGATAACAATAACGCCAAATTTAGATTTAGGATATGGATCATCATCATTATGGTCATATGGGCAGCATGCATATTATAAAAATAGTAATACTCCACCTCCAACATCAGCAATAAATCCACAATCAATAGGAATGTTGATGCCATATGCAGATATTGCAACAGTGGGGTTAATAACAACAGGAACATATAACACGTTTGTAGTAAGTTTTTATGTAGGATCAATGGTACCAGCACCAGCATATGATTCAGGGAATAGTAATATACTTACTGTACTAACGAAAGCAGGCAGAAAATTATTGAGAGATTATAATTACGAAAGAGATACATTAGATTATGATACAAGCACAAGTAAAATAAAAATAAATAACAACAATATTGTATACAGTTCTAGGTTTGAAGATTTTTTTGTACGAAATATGTCATGTCCGTATGGTAATGCAACTAATAGAACAATTTATGCGTATATGTTTCCGAGCATGGAAAGAGTTGGGATAAAAACAATTACAGATATTACATCTCTACAGTTTCCGGTAACAAGAATAGATTTGGTAAGTAATAATTTAGAACAACAATCAGAAATTGTATTATCATCTGAAAATACAACATATACATTAAAAAATATATCAAGATCGTTTATTATTGATGATTCTACAGTAACTAGTTCAGAGGAATCTGTAATATATACACCGCAGTCTGAAATATTAAGAATGGATTCAAAACCAGCATCAAATGTTTTAACTAGAATTAATTTAGAAGTATGGTGTTATCTATCAACTGGGCAATACTTTCTAATGAAATCATTGAAAAGAAGTTCAATTAAATTGATGTTTACAAAAAACATTTGCAATAATATAATGGACCGTCAGTTAGAAAAGTATTACATTAATTTAGATTGTAATTCAAAAGATGGAGATTTTACATACAGTATTAATCCAGACTTAAATTTATTAGAAAATGTGAATAAATATGATGTATCTGTAGTATCAGCATTGATAAATTGTAGAGTACCAATAATGTTGATAGATAAAAATTCATCATTTTATAAGAATATTTGTATAGGATTTAGCAATTTATATACGGATAAAGGTAATTATCAAAAAATTCAAACAAAAAATGTACAAACACTGTTTTACATTTTAAGAGATACGAATTATGACTATTTATCACTACAATATCCAAATTTATTTGCGATGCATTATGAGTCGTTTTGGAGCGCAATAAATTTAGCATTTAATATGCTAATATCGCAAGCACCAGCATTATTTAATCAGGTGTATCCAAGTGGTAATTTATTATCTACTTCATGTTTAGCAATATTTGCACCATATATAAATTATGTATCACCAACAAATATTGAATTTCATATCAATAATTCTACATCAACAGGGCAATATGGGTTCTTTTGGAGTAAAGAATTAGCAGATTTGTTTGGAAAAATATTTTGCACATCATGCTCAATTATAAGTGTAATAGATAAAACAGGTACAGTTTTAGGATATAGGAATGTTTTTACAAAAATTAATAAAAATATATATGCTCCAACTAATAAAACAGTATGATATCATAGTGATTCGAATTGGAGTGTAAATACTGTAAGCAAATTATCAAAATTACCTATAAGATCGGATGTATGGCCAACAGGAGGATGCGTTCCATACTCTATTAATAACGTTATTAATAAACTTAATAATAATTACTGGATTTATAGTAAATCTACATTGTATCCAGCATCAAACTTAAAACCAATATCTTGAGTTACTTTTCAATACACACCTGGGATTTTACCAACTATAGATATTGATTCATTTGGTACTATATCGACTGATTTATATAATACATTTAAAATGAATACATATTTAGGGTCATGGAGTCCAGGGATTATTCTTACAGCTGAATCTAAACAATTACATACAAATGCAGGATTAGCGATGCTAAGAAATTTTAAAAATGAAAAGTCTACGATTTGGTACGATCCTAATACACAATTAATCCCAACAGATAAAATAAAATATGGACCGTATATAGAAGAATATTTAGCAAACATTTTTGAGTATCCAGTATCGACATACAATATGCAGATGAATATATTAGAAAGAGATATGATAACATCAACAAAATCAATAGCGGATATTGTATTCCCCATAGAAAGAATTGATGTGGTATGCAATAGCATGGGAGCTAAAACAGAATACTTATTAAGTAACGGAAATACATCAGTGCAATGTAGTAATATACTAAGATCGTTCATAATACATTCAAGAGATATATGAAGCGATAAATTGTCTGTTATTTACACCCCACAGTCGGAATTAATCAGAACCGATATGGAATTATCAGGATCATTAAAAAACATCATTGTTAGTGTATACGCATATACAAAAAACAACGAATATATAAAATTAAAAGCGTTTGATAAAAGATCAACATTTAAATTATGTTTTACAAAAAAGAGTTTATACATTTTTTTAATAATTTAAATATATAATGAGTAAAAATATATGAAAATTGTATTATGTGAAATGTCTAAAATGTAAAAAGAGATTGCAAGAGTTAGAGAAAAAAATGCACAAAGTGCAAGAAGTTAATTAAATGTGATAATAAAGATATATTAACAGATGAGCTACACAAATGCAAAACTAAAGATTGTAAGAAAATATGCATAGTATGCAAAGAAGAATACGATGTTAGATGTGTTACATTACATAGAAGGAAGAAAAGTCATATAAAGGCTTTAAATCAAGCGGAATCAGAGTATGCCGACGCTGAAGGCGAGCATCAAGAATCAGAGAATCAAGAGTCTGAATATGAACAATCAGAAGATGAACAAGAATAAAAATTTTATTAACATAAATATAATATTATTTTATATTTATCTATTTTATAGCAATGACAACAATAGATTTATCAAAAACTAACATAAACTTAGACATTTTAGGTACAGAGAACGAATTAATGATTGCAAATTTTCAAACTAGTAGGTCAGTAATTCTAAATCCATCACAATATGATATATCTGTATTATCATGTGAATTAAACTTTAAAATTCCACAAATATGGGTAAATAAGAATTCAGATCTGTGGAAAAATATATGTGTAGGATTTTGTGGAGGAATTAATGCTAATAATACACAATGTTCAGAAAACAAATGTGCAAAATATTATGTATGCACTTAGAGATAAGTCATTCGATTACATAAATCAAGAAGTATTTTGTATATCAAATGAGAATTTTTTCAAAACAATAAATCTATCATTTAACATCATAATGGATCAGTCTCCTTCATTAAACTTACAATTGAATGCAACTGATACATTTGAATACTATAGATTTGCCACTTTACCACCATATTTTGAATACAATAATATTAACGATATTAAGTTTCACAGAATGTTAATCACTCCACCAGTTGCAATTAATGGAGGAGTTGGATGGTTTTACAGTTATGAACTAGCAAAAATATTTGAAACACTATTCGGAAACTATGATATACAATCTATAAACGACTACGATGGAACAAAATTGGGATATATTAACATTACACATAGGTTTGATATTGCACAATTCCCAGATGATACAACTGCTAGTTACGTTGTAGATGCAAAAACATTAAATAATCCTTTAGGGATGGCTACTCCAATGCGTCATGATATTTTTCCAGAAGGAGGTGGGCCCCCATTTACTACACTAACATGGACTGCAAACAATATAAATAGTTCATCTCTAGGTTATTGGTATTATACTAAACCAGCTAAATACTATTACGGCAATACAGATTCAAATTTTATCATAGATTGTTATTCATGTTGGGGATTCCCATTTCCTAATCCGGATTCGTTAGATGGATCAGTAAAGAACAGTACAAATGCCAATACATTCGTAAAATCAATAACAACTTCTGATAACGCGTTTACAGGAGTACAACTAACATATTCACAATTTCCGACAGATGCATGCGATAATTTGTTGAATAATACTAAATATGAGAATGATTTTGTAGTATTAATTAATGGAGAAGTTCAATTTGTTAATGATGATATTATTTTTAATACTACAACACAATATTACACACAAAAACTTCTAAATATATTGAATTACAATGCAGGAACAAGTACTATAAATATATTTCCAGTTATAGAAAGATTAACTATTACGAGCGTATGCCCATTAAGTCAATTATTTAATCCAATTTTAAACGTAGACATTTTAGCATATGGTTTAACATTGAGAGAAGAGTTGGTGCTAAATAGCACTAAAACTAATATTATATACAGACCAATACTAAAAAGTTATATATTAGATCCAGACACAATTGAATCATCAGACTATAGTTTGACAGATTTCCCAACTGGTGAAATATTACGGAAAGATATGTTAGGGTTTAATCCAATAAACCAATTTACAATCCAACTATATGCATATTCAGATGATGGAATTTACTTCCCACTAAAGTCATTTGGATTTACATCGAGCATTAAGTTGATGTTTAATAAGAAGAAAATATCATGTATATTTATATTATAATGGGAGAGGTTATGAACGAGCAAGTTAATGATGAATTTGCAGGGCATGACATTATTATTTCATTTGGTCGTAGTGCAAATTATAACATTCTTAGAACATATTTATTAAATAAACTAGATGAGATTAAAAGTTATTGTGTTTTGCAAGTTATTACGGATGTAACAGCAATAACCGCACAGGAGTATTACACGATAAGTAGAGAAAACGCAAACAAACAAGCACACATAGACAGTATTGATACAGTAAAGGCAGGAGTTAATGGGAAGTTAATATACGATCTAAGGGCCCAAATATTCAAAGCGTTTAATAACGATGGTTCAATGTTAAACAAACAAAGTACATGAATCAATATTTCTTTCATATCGACATAGATATATATGAAAGTTTAATGAATAATCCAGATACCACTCCAGAGATAAAAGATACACTAATATCAAATGTTAACTTCTTGAGACAAGGTCTAACTAATAGAACATTTAAAAACTTAAACGGATTCGAAGCGCGTATTAAGTTACATACTCTAGACAACAGTTTTTAAATACAAAGATAATTCAATATTTCCTAACAGTGCCTAATGTTGGCACACCCTACGATGGTGCATCCGGTCAAAACAAATAAGTGCCAAATAGCATGCTTACAGGTTTTAACACCTAAACCGCAATCAATCGTAATTAAGTTAAAGTTCATAAGTCCTAATCGTCCACCCCTGCGGTGCTGTGGCATTTGGCACAACTAGGATGAGGGTTGTAGTCAGGATCCAGAACACTGTCATCAAAACTGCTAGCTGGACTGGTAGAGTACAGAGGCTCTAGAATTGTAGTGTCGGGGTCAGTAGCCGAAGGCACCTTTGGAGGATGAGGCACAGATATATATCGTGGTTTATTCACCTTTGCCTCTTTTTGTGGTGATGGAGGAGGTTCATCTAAAGTCACCTTAGACATCATGGTTGTTATATTGGATTCCAAGCTTCTTAACTTCTTCACTTTCGCAGCGCTCATCTCTTTATCGCATTTTTCTTCGAGCATCTTTCGTCGCAGTCTTTTCATTTCAGCCCTTTTCTTTTTCAAACCGATTTCTTTTCGCACGTTAAAAGTGCCCTTAGAAATACTCTGCACAGTTTGATCCGGAACGATCCCAGTAGATTTGCACTCATCGATAAATGCCTTTGCAGCACTTATCAAAACTTGTATAGAGATGTGGTAGCTCTGAGTAGAATACTTCGTTGTGCCAAATGTAAAAGTGATTTAGTTTAAACAAAATATAATTTATATACTGTAGTTTAATCACGTTAATTTTATTTATAAGTTAATGGAAATATTACTTTTATTATTTATATATTATTAATAACCAAAAGACGATAAAAAGATACAGTAATACTTTATAAATACTAAGTGGTAACAAAATATAAACTGTAGTTTAATTACGTTAAATTTATTTATAAGTTAATGGAAATATTACTTTTATTTTTTATATATTATTAATAACCAAAAGACGAAAATAAAATACAGTAATACACAGGTGGTATGCCAGTGACAAATGCATTGAGAGTTTAAGGGGTAAACACTGGTGCGGTTTGTTGGTGTATAAACAGGTGTCTGCAAAGGCGGTTGCGGTGTGCCAAAAGCCACAGCACCGAAGGGGTGTGAAGATGAAGTCAAAACAATCCCTGACAAGGTCACATTTGCCAAAGGCACCTTCGCCAAAGGCGCCTTCGTCGGTGGTTGGTGATTAGCATAAGAGGAAGTAAATGCAGAAGTAGTAGGGGAAATAAGAGTTTCCACCTTTGGTGGCAAAGTTGTATTGCAATTATACATAAAATTGATATTTGCGTAGTCGAGTTCGGTATGATACAAGCGTTGCCCCATTGCTGTTGATACATTGTGTAGAGCTCGAATAGTGTCTAGTCCATTCATACTATAAGCTTGCAAATCGTAGTGCATGATGCTGTTGTAGTCGTACGCTATAGGAGTATAAGTATCAAAGTAAATAAAGAAATTGCTAATTGCGTAGGCGTAGATATTCTTGTATACTATCTCGACGTAGCTATCCCGGTCTAGTCTGCTATGCTCGTGGTATCTACCAAGTATATGACCGAGCTCATGTAGAATGGAACCAGTGTTATTTAAACAGTTGTCACTTAACACGGTTCTGCTAACTCCGATCGTTCCTCTAGCAGGTACCATACCGACATTGGAACTACATGAAGCGCCCTTAGAAATTTGGACATAAGCACGATCATATGGTTGCCGCTGTCGGAAACTCACACAAGTTCCATTCATGTACATGTACATGGCTTCACGTATGTTGCCAAGTTCGCGCGTAGAGAAGCCATCGATTGAATAGGGTACAACTCCGTTAGGCCGTTTGCCACCACATTCTGCGGTGACAACCTGCAATGTGGAGGTGTTAATATGTGTTTTCAGTGCCAAAGGCACCTTCGGTGCCAAAATGACACAGCATATCTTACGGTATCGACTTTGAAGACAAAGAACATGAACAATAGAAGAGACACAAACACCAGCGCCATTTTTTAGCACGTTCCTGTGGCAAAGTAACCTGCTGTTACATACGAAATTTTTACTTTTACGGATTATTATAAAAATATAATCTATAGTAATTATATAATGAAAGTTTTATTTCCAGGAAGTTTAAAAATTGTGCCTTTGCCACATGCACCTTCGCCAGCGGTGGTAGATAAAACTATTACTTTTAATTCGAATAACAAGATAGCATTTATAAGTTCAGAATTAATGTTTAACACACAAATGTTAGAATATTTACACGGCATGGATCTTATAATATTTGATAATGATGCAACTTTACATCATTTTAACGACTTTTCCATAATGGCAAGAGCACTAATAAAAAATGAATCATATAATATAGTTAACTCTTTGGACGTCAATATTGCAATACGGGTGACGTCGTTAATTGTCAGCTATGTTTTTAATTATGGCTACCGTTGCTTATTAGTCGCCGAAGACTCGCCGTTCTTGAAGAATCACACGGTTAGCTTACTTTAAAGACATTACTATGATAAAAAAGCGTTTTGTGATTTTTGTTTTGATATATTTATATTCGGTGTTTGAAAAACAATGGTTGCTAACAGCACCCGATATAGGCGGAGCCCAAGTGGGCAGGGATTTGAAGCCGTACGTCGTGTACACTATAAAACAGACGACGAAAACACGATATTTTTATCCCTTGGTGTTATTTCTAAGGTCCAGCTTTTTAAAAAAGCTTCGCTCTCCCCTATATTAGTAGAACAAGCGGGTGCTTATTCAAAGCCGCTAGTGACGATAGAGGCGCCATTACACGTACAGCTGCAGCTGTTAGTTACCGCTTATCTTTCAATTAAAAACCAACACTCCAGTCGTAGTTCTATGCCCTGAGCGCTGTTTGGTGCACAAAGTGCGTAACCATGCGATACAGATTGGTTTTCTAATACGTGTGCACATAAATGTGCACTTGGCGGTGAACGCGGGGTGCAATTATTGCACATAAATGTGCACTTGGCGGTCAAAGAGTTAAAGAACATGAGTTTGATAGCGATAATAATAGCATATATCGTGATTATAAATATGAATTAAAAAATATAATAGTTCGACCCGACAATGACAGTTTAATAATAAAATATGATGAAACAAATTACAAACCATGTGTAGTTCAAATGAAAAAGTATTATGAAAACAAATATAAATATTATACTTATTTAGGTTTCGCAACTTCTGATGAGGCATGGTGCCAGGCCCAGCTTGGCCTCAACAGTGGTGGTCTAGGTTTGCGCTCACTGTCCCTTCACTCAAGCTCAGCGTATATCGCTTCTGTCTGTTCCTCCGGTGTTGTTGATTCTGAAGACATACATCTCACAAATGCCATTGACCACTTTAATTCTCATGTTTCTCCAATCGAGAAACTTTCTGTCAATTCCATTATCTCCTCACCCGTCAGTCAGAAGCTTCTGTCTTCTAAAGTGAATGACCTTTGTTTTCAAGACCTTTTTGATCGATCCTCTCCTGCTAACAAGGCTAGGCTGCTATCAGTTTCAGCTCCTCATGCCACATCCTGGCTATCAGTTATTCCTTCCACATCCCAAGGTCTACATCTTGACCCCATTGAATTCAGGGTAGCTGTCAAGTGGTGGCTGGGCCTAGATACCTCCCAGGGCTCTCAGTGTGCCTTCTGCCCTGCCCACAGTCTGGACCCTCTCGGACACCACGCTTTAACATGCAAATGTGGGGGTGATGCTGTATTACGCCATAATGCACTCAGGGACACTTTAGTGCACTTCCTTCACCGTGCGCATGCTTCTGTCCAAGTTGAAGTTGGCGCTGGGCTCTTTCCCGACCATTCGCAGTCAAGACCTGCCGATATTCTGTTACAGAATTGGAACCTTGGGAGGCCCGTTGCCCTGGACATCTCCGTTGTCTCACCGCTAAACCCTTCAACTTTAGCTGAAGCGGGAGCAACGTTTGGTGCAGTCCTTGAGGCAACGGAGAGCAGGAAACACCAGGCCAACGATGAAAAGTGTTCAGCTCTAGGGTGGGTCTCAACCCCTCTAGCAGTTGATTCCTATGGGGCTTGGGGTAACGAGGCTACATTGTTTTTAGCACAAGTTGCTGCTCGGCTTTCAATCCACAAGTCCCTTCCAAAGTCACAGGCTTCTTTCGACCTGTTCTCCAACTTAAGCATTTGCTTAATTAGAGCAAATGCCAGAGCCATTCTCCGAAGAGTGTAGAACCGTACCTAATTATGTATACTTATTTATATAAATTATTTAAATATAATGAAAATTGTTTTAATCATAAAGTTTCATATATAGTTTTTCACCAAAGTTTACTAAATGTCATACTATAATATGTAAAAATTGTTATAAATCAGATACTAAATATGTAAAAAGATTTTGTTCTAAATGTGTATCTAAGGAAATTAGTATAACACCGCATATGTATACACAATATTTTGCTTATCAAGCTTATAAAAGTAACTACACAATACAACCCGAAAACGAGTTTTATTTATACATGAATTTATTCACCGAAATAATCCCTTATATTGAAAAATTAATTACAAAATTTAATGTTTTCAATTTAACAATTGATCAATTTGTAATATGTGACCAGAAAGATAAAAAATGGAAATATAATTATATATTACATGGGGGTGTTGACAAAAAGTATTATTTAGATTTTTTAACTATTACATCTGCCAAGAATTGTGATTCTAAATAAAACATATTACCGCCTTGTTCTTGTTCAATTTTTGTTAGAGTTTCTAAAATGATTTGTGCATAATGAATCATTAAATTTACATTCGAATTTTTTCGATGCATCTGCAAGTTCATGTATGAACGGATGATTGAATACTTCTCTTGTTCCATAAAGTCATGCTTATATGATGGTCCTTTACTTGCTGATGTAAGCGCATGTTGATGTATATCATGTATTCATCATCGGATAATCCCCGCCCAAACAGTTTAGTAAAAGCATTATTAACAAAATGATATGGTTTGGAACTTTCAACAGATTTTTGAAATTGATTGCCCTTATTTTCAATCCAATTACTAGCTTTCTTAAATCCCCTTATTTTACCATCAACCAGATTAGGCGTATATACTCCAGACATGTTCATGTCAGGTTTGGAAGAATTTATAGGAGTAGGGCCCTTACTTTTGTTGCCGAAGACACCTTTGGTGTCGAAGGCACCTTTGGTGGCAAGTTGAGTTGCAGCACTTAGAAAATCATTAGCTGAATTAGCCAAATTTTGAGATTGCTGTACTGCATTGTTTAACTTGTCTTTACGATTAAAAAATGACCCTCCATTCTTCAGTGCATGATCAGCATAATCAAGAGCAAGATTTCTACCTGAATGCTTAGATAACATTTCTAAGTCGTGTAAAAATGGATGATTGATATGTATTTTAGCTTCAGTATAAAATCCCTTTTTAAATGCTCCGCCTCTACTTCCAGCCATAGAATGCTTTAGTGAATGCAGATGTAGCTGTTTTAGCATTTCTTTGTCTAAGTCACCTCTGCCAAATACTTTGTGGTACACATTGCTAATGCCTTAAATGGTGCAGATGATGTAAACCTATTTTTTACTACCTCCGCTCCATTTTTTAAATTGAGTTTTGTACTTTTAGCAATATCCGATAAATTATTCTTTATTCTACCTAATGTTGGATATTTGCTATCTATGTGACTGTACGGTGGGGGATTAAAAAATGGTTTATCATTTTTAATCTTTGGTGGCTTATATTTCTTATTGCTATCTGGAAACAAACTTTCATATAATGGGGGTGTATCACCAAAACCCAATCCAACAGCTTTCTTAATACCTAACAGATCAACTGGCATAAGTATTTGCATGATAGATTTGAATAATGGCATGTTAATTCCTCCGCCGGCATGAATACCCAGACCAACTGCTTTCTTTATACCTAGCGGATCAACAGGCATTAGGATGTTCATAATTGATTTGAATAGTGGCATGTTTATTCCTCCACCTACTCCACCGGCACCTTTAGGTTCTACCAATGCTTTTTTAGCCATTAGGTGTGTATAATCATCCATTGTTGCACCATTTTTTCTCTTTGATAAATTTTGTAATACTTTGTTGTGATGTTTTTTAAGATCCTTTTCATCTATCATCCCGTTTTCAACCATGTGACCTATAATAGTCTTCATTCCATCTAATTTGTTTATATCTGTATCATGTGAACCATCTGGGCAAAATTCTCAGCATATTTTTAAAATCTTTGCTTTTGTCATCCTCCCGCCCTTTCCTTTTTTACCAGATTTACTACCGTATGCATCTGCGAATGTTGTAAATAAAGTATTAATATTAGATCCTGTTTGTGACTCTGGATGGATTGCTTCACTGACATTTCGACCTAGATTTGCAATAATCTGTTGTAATGCATCCAGTCCACCACCCCCATCCTTTGCCACAGGCACCTTTGGTGGGGGGTTTGTGCATTTTGTTTTAGGTGCACTTTTAGGTACCTTTTGAATATGTTGCTTAATTTTTTCATGGTAATATTTTTTAATGTCCTCATTTGGTATGCCTTTCTTTTTCCCTAATTGATATAATCGGATGTAATGACCTTTAGGTTTCGAATAAACGAATTTTGCCTCTTCATTTGTAAATTTCATTATATAATAGTAAAACATATTATATCTTGCTAATTTCTGATTTATTGTTAGATTTATTAATATCACTCAGCATTAGTATCATTTCGTTTTTATATATCGTAAAAAATCTGTATTTTTTAACATTTTCGATAAATTCTATTATCTTTTTCCTATTGTTTCCTATAACATAGTTTTTTAGAAACGATTCTAATTGTTTAGAGATTGTTTTAGATGAAATTATAAAATAATGGGATTCCAAGCACATCTGTCTCGAATAATCTGAATATTTTGTATCAATGATCAAATGTGAAATTACGCACATATGTATGTGTTTATCTCTGCCTACGGTTGTCATTCTCTGTCGTAAAATAAACAATTTTTTCTTTACATCTTTATCTTCAATTGCTTCGTAGTCATCAAATATGCATAGTGAGTTTTCATAGTATGATAAATCTAATGGATCCCCTTCACCATTAGGACCAAACATTTCATTAATATTAATTCTACCATAATACTGTTCAGGGCCTAGAAATTTTTTAATATCATCTATTGATTTATTTGAAGTTTTAATTGAAAACATAAATATTTGGGCATCATTAAACATTTCTAAATATAATTTAGCTAGATTGTATGCATATGTAGTTTTACCAGATCCTGACTGTCCGCATATGTACATAATAGTTCGTTGTTCCACATCGAAACACGGTAATAAAAATCCTCCTGTTACTGTTTTTGAATAAATCCATTTTTTGATTTATCATTATAACCATAATATTTGTCTATGTGATTATTAGTAACTTTTAATGCAAATGTATCCTTATCGCATTCATTCTGTTCTACAATCATGTCTCTATATTTAGATTCAACAAATTTATTATGTTTTTTACTGTTAAGATGGGTCCATTTGTTTGTGTATGATAGTTTTCCTCCGCATACGCAATTGTGCGAAATCGATTTATTTTTATTAACCATATTTATCAATTCGTAGTTTAAATCGTTACAACAATAGTTCTTGTGAATTTTAGATTTTTGGTGAATTTTAAGATAACGGACTGAATAGTTACATGCGGCCATAATAGTATATATTTATACTATAAATTCTTTAATTTTTTTATCAAGATTCTTTAAGTTTTTATAATGTATATTTGTAATAAATTATATATTAATAGAATAAATAAAATTACATAAATGCAAATGTTCCCAATGCTAAAATATCTTTATGAGTCTGTTCATCAAAAGATACGAGTCCGACAGTTGTTTCTACATCTTTCTTAACATTTGCAATGTCTACTTTAAGGATAACTTTATTTGGGAACATTTCTGTTTGAGTCATTGCAACTTGCATGAACTTATCTTTTGTATCTTCAAGTCCTCTATAAACTACTGTTGCAGGAATTGCAAACTTATCCATTGTCTCACATTATCTTTTATGACCAATGCAGTTGTAGTTTGCTAGAATCAAAATTTCATCACCATCAAAGTGCTTGTCAATGTATACACCTTCAATAAACTTATTTACTTCTTTACTTTTATCTTGTTTAGAGCAACTCTCACATATACAGAATGTATAGTAGTAAATCATGCTATATTATAGTATGATAAAATAAAGTAAATTTTTATGATTTTTATTTTTTTGATTTTTGTTTTTTGGATTTTTGTTTTTTAGGTGTTGGTATTGGTGTTGCTTCTGGTTCATCTTTTTTTTTTAATGTGTATAAAGTTTAGCTAACTCCTCAGTACCTACTGGAATATTCAAAGCATGATATTCTACTATCTCCCTAAACATTTTTTTAATACTTTCTACGCTTGACTTTAAATTATCTCCATAATTTGGATTTTGTGTTACCTTTTTTACTGCAAATAATACATATTCATACGCATTTGCAACTTTATATCTATCTTGTTTAGCTGCTGTTGATTTAAGTAAAGGTTCTATTATTTCATTAAAATTTTTTACATTTGTATTAACTATTGCTTTATACATTTTAAGATTTTCCCGTTTTCTTTCTTCTTCTTCTTCTTCTGCATTTTTATGTTTAACTTCTTCTTCTTCCTCATATATCTGTTCAGGTTTCTGTTCCGCCCTATCCGCGTCTGGTATACCAATAGGATCATCAGGTTCTACATCATCTCCATCTTCATGGTCTCATTCATCCCCGCTATATATAACCCCAGGTTCATCCACAACTGGATAATCAGTAACTAACGGAATGCTTGGTTCTTTTGTAACATTATTAATTGTATCACCTGGTTCTTTAACATCTAGTTTTGCTCTTACCTTATTAATTACATTAATTTTTTCGAGATTTTGTTTTAAATTATTGCTGATTCCAATATTATTTAAGGTGTGGGTCTTACCAAACAAATCTGTAATCTGTTGCTGTGAAAACCCTAGATTCATAAGAGCAGTTTGGTCCATATTACTACTAGATTCATTGTATTCTCTTCTACTGTTTATTAATCCCATTGCTAATGTATTATGATCTGTTACGTCTGGTACTTTAGTAGTTAAATATGTTGGATTAATTGCTGGCTCTGAATCACGTTTCATTTTTTTTTAACATCCTCAATTGTTCTTTCAACTTTAGTAAACTGCTGTGGACTATAAACGTCCATCGGTCTGATTTTATAATTAAAATCTGGGATTTGCGCTTCATCCTCAGGCACGGGTGAAACCATTGAGTCGTACCATCTTCTAAGATATGCTGTTCGATCTCCCATATCCTTTCTATTCAACAAATCTAACTCCTCTTTTGTAAACCTAGTTGTAAAATACGCCAATGACCTTGGTAGTTTGTAAGTCATATATATTATACTTTCATACTTTTTGTTTTAAAATCATGGGTTGTATAACATCGTAATAGTATTCTCTTGTTTTAACTTTATCCCAATCGTTTTTGACTCTTAACATAAACAGTCTCGCGCCCTTTAGGCTTTGACATAATATATTCAACATCTTCACTTGAAACGTACATTATACTATAGTATAGTATAATAAATTATATAATTAAAAATGTTTTATACATCACAACACAAAAATTTTAGATACCATGTTAGATAACAGTACAGTGTTTCTACATATGCAACATCTTTAGCACATAAACGATCATACAATTTGGGGTTATCCCACCAATACAACACACTATAACAAAAATGTACATATTCGCGTTTTAAATCTGATACGTTATAAGATTTTTCCTGTAATTTTTTTTATAGATTACCATTTTTTTGTTTTGCCATACGTTGATTTAACTTTGATAGATGATCGAAATGATAAGTAATAAATTTTATGCTATCCACGCCTAGATTCGAATCATTGTTTTTGTAACATATTAATGCTTCTGCAAGTAATCCTTTAAATTTATCTAAATCTTTAATAAATATATCAATGAACTTCATTTCTATATTATTAATATAGAAAAATTATAAAAAATATATACTGTAGTTTACTTACGTTAATTTTATTTATAAGTTGATTGAAATATTATCATTATTAATTGTATACTATTAATAAAGAAAGACGATAAAAAATACAGTAATTAATTATTTTTCTGATACAATTGTTTGATGTATTTATTAAATGTTTTGATGTATCTCTTTTTTATTTTTATCTTTAACATTTGTGCTTGATTTTCTGGGTCTAGTTTATCAAATTGCCTTTTCATCAATGTTATTCTTCCAGTTAATCCAGCTACTTGTGCTCTCCATAATCTTGATTCACATCTGCAAAAATAACAAGTTATCATTTCTTTGTATGTTTCTATTCCTGTCAAATCGTTTGCAAACATGACAATTTCATAATCCTTTCTACACTTCAAGCACCGTTTAATTGGCTCTTGTATTTCACTATGACAACTGTTACATTCATTTGCACTTTCGGCAAAATTATCAGTACTTTTTTTTAGTTTGCATTTCTCACACTTTCTTACTACTTCATTATTGACTTCTTCAGTGCGATACTTTGCTCGATTCTTAGCATTGCAATTCTTACAAATCTTGGCAACATCACCGTTAAGCTTGACTTTAAACTTCCTAAGTTCCTTAGTCACCTGACATCTATTACACTTTTTATCTTCCATATATACTATATATTTATAAAATATTCTGTAATAAATTTACGCGCATTTAAATACTACTATACTTAAATATAAAAAATAAATTGTTAATAATAGAAATAAATAAAACGTGCAGATTCTTCATCTGTATTAATATGTTTGAGAGATTCATAAAACGTCTCAGCATCATCAATTTCATCACAAAAGGTGCCTGTGGCCAACTGTTCGTTTAATTTATGTGAAATATACATCTCTGCAGTAAATATCTCTTCATCCCAGAGTGTTATACCGTAGTCATCTAGTTTATTCAACCTTTTATATGCTTCTAATGGGTTTTCTGATTTTTCATATAAGTATTCTTCCCCGATTTTCTTATACATTCTTTTAAGCTTTGACTAATGCTCTTTCACATCCATGACTTTGCACATATTTTTAAATGCAATTCTACTGCATACATTACATAACTTTTTACCATACTTCTCTCGATATGCAATACTATTGTCATGCTTGTAACAACCATTACAGATACTCATTTATATATACATTATATATATAAAACATTTCTGTAATAAATTTTCGCTTTTTTATATTACTATACTTAATAATCGAAATCAGATTCAAACTTATCATCCCGGTCATATAATGCCTCAGCATCATGAATTGCATCAAACTGTTCACTAAGTCTATTTATAGTAATAACCTCTGACATAAAGAGTGTTATACCGTTTTCATCTGTTTGATTCAACCTTTTATATGCATCTAATGGGTCTTCTGATTTGTCATATAAGTATTCTTCACCGATCTCCCTATACAAACTTTTAAGAATTTCCCAATGCTCTATCACCTCCGTAACTTTCCACATAATATCTTCATATTCGATTCTACTGCATCCATTACATAACTTTTTACCATACTTATATTCAATACTATTGTCATGCTTGTAACAACCATAACAGATACTCATTTCTATATACTATACATTTATAAAATATTCTGTAATAAATTTACGCGCGTTTTTATATTACTATATATTACTTTTTTTCTACAAATGCATCTTGTCTTTGAAGTCTAGGTTTTATCATTTCAATTTCAGAATCAGCACTTTGGTATTCCTCACTTCCTTCATCACTGTTTTCTGTGCTTTCATCACTTGATTCATCTTCCATTCTACGTTCTAATGCTTCCAGTCCCTTGTGAATCGCTTTCGTGATCTTTTCGGCATTTTCTATATTATGTTTAGTTTCATTATCATCTTTATTCACAGCGATTTCTGCAAATCTCAATAGCCTCAATGGCCACATCAGATAAACAATTCATACAATTCACTAGATTTTTGGCTACATTTTTGATTTTGGACATTAATATATCAGTTTCATAAAATTCCCTCACGCAAAAGATTTTTCTTTAGTTTATTTTTAACTGTTTTCTTATGCTCTTCCTCTTCAGTATCATTAGTATCTATTTTCTGTGTGCTATCAACTTTTAATAATTCGTACTCCTTATAGTACTTTTGTAATTCGTGATCGCTTTCAATATATATCTTATTCCCAACGATTCTAGGGATTTTGTAAATTGTTCTACTGTATTTTTCTGCGTCTTCTTGTTTTATTTTTAATAGTCCTTACTTTATCTCCAACTTTAAATGAACCTTCTATTTTTGTAATATCTTGATTATTTATATCCTTCCCTTCCTTAACGTCAATTGGTTTTGCCTTTATTGTTCCGTGTACTGTGTTATTATAATTCTTTAATATTGCTGGTAACACTTTGTTCCACGCGTACTGTTTTGTTCCTGTTCTCCATTTCTGTAATATTTCAGCCAATGTCCTATTAAACCTCTCTACTATTGCATTTTTATTTATTTCATCTGGCTGACTGTACCATGGTTGTACTCCATTTTCTTCAAAGAATTTATTTATTGCTTTTGTATTAAATTCATTATCTGCATTTACGTTGTTAGGGTATCCCATTTCTTCAAATATAGACTCTAAGTTTTCTATCACTGTTTCATTTTTCCTATTTGTTAATGCTCTTGCATCGGCATATCGGGAGTAAACATCTATACAGCATAATATATACTTATACTTATGATATTCATACCTATAATAAATAACAATATCTATCTGAAAGTTGTTTTGGTACTCAGGCGATACAATTGTATTATAATACTTTGGTTTATTTATGTGCTTATTTACTTGATCAGTTTCTTGTTTTTTAATAAACTCTCTTGTTTCATAGTGTAACCTTGATCTTTTACTTTTTCATAAATCTTAGCTGCCGACATAAATCCCTGTACTGGATCATAATATATATCTGATAGACTCATTAAACATTATCTATCGATTTTTTGAAAACCAAAGATCACAATGTCCATGGGCTTTAGTATTAATTTTATCTACAAGGTACCTCTTATCATCAAAACTATTTAATCCAATTTTTGTCTGCTCTATCGATTTCAATTCGTGATTATACAATCTAATATTGTTAAAAGTAACCATTTTTTTGCTCTTTTAATCCTCCCCAAATAATACATCTGCATAATCTTGAAATGAAATTTCTGCTTTTACACATGATTTCTTAACTCCTTTTGCTTTTTTAACTGCATCTTTAACATCTTGTACTGTGTATGTGTACATTTTTGCTCTCAATCCTATAAATTCTGTTATAATTTTACCGTTTGCTTCATCTTTAAATACTCCAATTACTTTTTTATTTTCTACTGAATAACATAAATGATCTTCTGGGTATTCTGAAAAATCAAACTTATCTTGGTTTTCCATCATATCTTCATATATATCTCACTGCGCCACAGCATTTAGTATGCAGAGTTGTGCAGAGTCTGCATATCAACCATATGCAGATGAGTATCGTTGAAGTGTTCATATGCAGACGTCTGCATATGAACACTTCAATGATACTCATCTGCATATGGTTGATATGCAGACTCTGCACAACTCTGCATACTAAATGCTTTGGCGCAGTGTCTTCTGTTTTAAGTTCATAAAATAAACTATCTGTATCTGTAAAACATAATTGCGCATTATAGTTCGGTTTGATATAGTCGTAGTGAAATTCATACATTAATAATTTTGATAATTCTAAAATACTGAAACCTACTATGATTGGTTTATCCAATAAAAAAGAAGTTGTTTCACTGCTAACTCCAAACAGATTTTTGTTTATTTCAATCGAATCTTTAAACTCTGGTTCATTCACTAACTTTGCCATTCTTTTTGGATTATTTACCAACTCAAACTTCTTTCTAAGTCTCACGTTTTCCATCGTTTTACCATATACTGAATTATTACATTTTTTGTACATATCTTGCTCATATTTAAACTTAGAAAGTGATCTCTTTTTTGTATTAAAATCTATGTAATCCTTTATCCATGGTCTTTGAGTAAACGACATTACTTTATTAATTTTCTCTAAAACTAATCCCTTTTTTAAATAATATTGTAGATTTCTATAATGCACTACATAGTTTGTTTTATTCATTAGATTTGGGCATAATTTATTAAATGGTTTATGATTATCATTTATTTGGTATTTTGTTGATAACAAATCTTTTGTACTGTCAGTGATTCTGCAGCCAATTGATAATCGTTAAGCTCTTCATGTAAATAAAATGGATATAATAAATCTACATCAAAAATGTATCCTGTTTCCTGTGTTGGAGTCATTTCTGCAATTCTTTTTTTACTAAACTCTTCTGGGTTCTCCCATTTATAATCACCAACAGGTAAATATTGACTCATGCTGTGCCCATATAAGTTATTTGCATCATAATACATTAAATATGTTAATGGTTTATCCGGATCAAAATTCTTCATATACTTATTATTTGCTTTTGCAAATCTTTTACTAATAACACTTATTCCACCCCTGATTCCTCTCTCAATCATATGATACATGTCTATATCTGAAAATACTGATATTTTTGCATTAGTATTTTTTAACATCACTTTCCATGAAAATGATGGAAGTGTTTTAAAGTGTGTGCAATCCATTCCATAATTGTTATATGCTGTTTCTCTAAACTTCTCAAAATAATCTGCTAATAATAACACATCAGTTTTTAGATATAAATCATGGTATTCTCCCATATTTTTTATTTTTAATTTTTCCCATCCATTTTGTGCATGTTCATATGCTTTTTTATCAATATGTTTCTTTTCCAAAGTATTATAGAAATTTTCATATTTTGGTAATTTAGTTTCTTCAAATCTTTCCATGCTATTCATATAATTTTATGGATATACCCCTTTCTGCAAAAGTAGTTCTCGTTCTAAATCAGTTTTTAAATAATTATTGAAATGTGTAAATTTATCTTTGCCTGCACTCTTTAGTGTTTCTACTAATGTATCAAGACTGGCCTCTGTAAATGACATTGTATCTATAAATTTAAATGGACCTATTGAGAATGTTAAAAACTTCTCAGTCGTATTTGCAATACATGTTATTCTCTTATCCTTCTCAAATGCTTTTAATATTAAATGTGCATCATATTTAGCAAGATTGTGTACTAAAACAGGTATAGTTACTCTATTTTGCCCATATCTTAAATTACATAGTCTATGTGCTGCACCTCTATATTGACCTGTTAAATGATCGTGATCCAAAACTTTTTGGTGATTGTGTGTAGTCGAAAACTCTTTTTTACACAAATAACATTTAGTTGCATTTAAGTAATCTTGTGGATATTCCCCCTCAAAATTGTTATTTTGTAATATAATAGGGATCAATTTATCAGCAGTATCCAACAATGAATCAATAAAATGTTTACCTGCATCTTCACCCCGATATAATATAAAACTATCATTTTTGCCATCTTCAGATACGATCTTACATGCAAATCCGCATGACTTATGATCACGATATTTATTGGTCTGTTTAGTTTGCTCTTGAATATTAATCAATATAGCTTCAAAATCTAGATATATTCTGAAATAATTCTTAAATTGATATTTTACGTCGCATTCTGTATATTGTATATAATCTTTTGCATCCCTGGCACTTGGTAATTTAGGAATGGCCTTATTTTTGTAACATCCATTTCTAATATGATCTTGAATTTCCTTATTCTTTTTGTACCTTTTGCACATGCAAATCGGACACAAATATTGCCAGTTGTTTTTATTTTGTTTTCTAAACAACGAATTAGGCTGTCGAATCCATGTATAATGATTTTTGTAAAATAATAATTGAATTATATCATCAATATCTTTAATAATATTCTTTGACTTATAAATCGGATAAAACAAGTTTCCATCATACGAATAAACTACAATGCACTTATTATAAAGTTTTTCAAACTTTTCAATATCATTTATCTTCATTGGATAATTAAATGGATATTGATCTGCATTTTCTTTAAGTTTACTTAATTTTTTAGTTCCCATCTCTTTGGATAAAATAGACCACTTAAAGCACTCTTCATCTTCATTTTCAACATTATATACGTAATCTTCAATATGCTTAGGATATTTTACATATGAAGAACCCCTTAGTGGAGTATATTTATGCGCATACATTAACATTGAAATAGTTCTATTAAATTTCCATCCACTTCCTTCATTTGAACTAATATGGATTTTCATAACCATATCTGAAAATTTATCTATTAAATCTAAATCTTTACTATTTATTGATTCAAATGTTCCACTGTGCTGGAAAAATCCTCTTTCTTCTTCTCCTTTAATCATGCTATAATTTATCTTCCAATTTACTTTAATGCCCTTATACTTTTTAATTAACTCATCGATTTTTTCATATGCTGAATCTACTACTGCTGCTGTAAATGATTCTAAATCAATTGTATATTTGGTTGGGTATGCAACAAATGTTTCTTTATTGTACTTTTTGTTAATCCTAATCCTTTCAAAATCTATTTTTGTATGATCGTTTAAATACTTTTCAACTTTATCTTTACTACCTGTTAGTAAATAACTATTACCTTTCTTAACTGCTTTAACCCCTTCTACTGTTTTGATATCCCCCTTTATTTTTATCATTTTTCTTACTGTTTTTTGTTTAACTTTTTTAGTTTCTGCTTTGTACTTCTTAATAAGATTCGCTGGTCCCTTTACATAAACTAAACCATTCGAAGCTCTACTTTCATCTAATCCAGGATATTTCTCTGCATTCAAATGCTCTCTCTTTAGATAAGCTCTAGTTGCCATATATGTTAAGTTTAGAAAAAAAATTATTTCTATATTCCTGTAATTTTTATACGCGTTTATAAAAATACATTTCAGCGCACTCCTACTCACAGAATGCGCAGAAGGCTACTATGGCAGAATACAAAGAAAAGTACGAGAGAATGCGCACTCTCCTTTAGTCTACCAAGTACTCTACCACTTTGTTTTCCACATATTTTACTACCCCTAACTACCATTCCGATTTCCATTACAAATTACTTTAAACTACCTTTCACTTTACTACCTCCAACTACTCCTCTTTTTTATTCCATATCTTCCTTTTTAACCTCCTCATGCATATAAAAAAGCCTAGGATCACGCTCCTTCGTCTCTAATCCTAGGCTTTTTATCTGCTGCTCTTTTGTTCTCCCATTCGATCTAATATACAAATTATTTGTTGTTTTATTTTAAAAATAAGCTGTAGATTTTTCTGCATTATTTATTTGTAGTATTTTTGGCTCACTTCTAGAACCCAAAATCACGTTTTTTATTTTGCACGGCCTTTAAAAACACACCAAAAATTTCTTGTAGTTTTTTCTGCATCATAAATTTAAAAAAAAAAGAAGTTTTATTTTTTTTAACACAAAAATCTACAGTTTGTACTCCCAGTGAACGAGAGGAGATTAAAATGGGGTTTTGAGGGGCGGTGAGAGGGATGAAAAAAAAAGGGGGTTCCAATTAGTGTAAAAAACCCTACTACTGTCACAGCCACCACACCCCAGCACCAACCCGATATTGGCATACGACATTAGTAGAATCTAAATCACATCAACTTACAATTATCTAACACAGGGAAGGCAATAATAGAGTTTCAGCTTCAAATATTCTACACATCATAGGAATTAATTATACGCTATTCAGTTTTATCAGTACATCAGCCATGCTTGGACGATGCTTTGGGTCTTTTGCTGTGCATTCCAAAATCATTGTTTTCAATATTGACCATGAAAGCTTTTGAATGAGCTCTTGTCTGTTGTGCACATCTGGAAAGTAACCATGAGACATTTCCAAAAGAAGAATTCCATAGCTGAAGACATCCATTTTGGGAGATTGCAGTTCAGGATCAGAACTCTCAGGGGCTGCATAGGTGAAGTTACCGGGGCCTGCTGTCTTTACCAGACGTGCAAAGTTGGATGAACCAAAGTCTGACAACTTGGCCTTCCACAAATCTGTTCCTAAACGCTCCAGGAGCACATTAGCACTGCTTACGTCTCGATGAATGATGGCATCTGGTTTCATTAAGTGCAAATAATTCAGGGCTTTTCCCACATCCATAGCAATGTTGGATACTTGCTGGCGTGACGTGGATAACTTATTTCTTTCCTTCTCTTCTAGAACTGCCCTTAAGGATGTCTGCATCAGCTCTGTGAGGATGACACACTCTTGACCCAGGGTGGCTCCGATGAATAGCAATATGTTAGGGTGCCGCACCAGTGCAGCAATGTTCATCTCCCTCATGAACAGCTGCTGATTGTGGGAAGATAAGATTGCTTCATGAAGGAGCTTAGCAGCTACATCCAGTCCACAGAACCTTGCTGCCTTCACCACACCCCACCCTCCTCTGCCTAACTCTTTGTCGGTAAACACAATGTCATCCTTCTTCAGAACCCATGAAGGTGCATTGGCTTTGTCTAGCAGTACTTGGAGGTGTTGGCATCGTGCAGTCAGGTCACGGATCTGCAGATCAGCTCTTGTGACCCTTCCCTCCAAAGCTGCATTAGTTTGCACAAGCTCTGTAATTCTTTTATCAGACATATGTGCATCAGTTTGCAACATCTTCACTGCATCCTCCGAATTCCTGGTTCTCTCTTCAAGTGTTGCCAACATGGTGGTTGCAGCTATGGTCTCCATTTCAGCAACCTTGATCCTGTCTTCTGCTACAGAGGCCCTCGTCTCAGCTAAAGTAGCTCTTGCTTCCGCTATAACTGCTCTTTTTTCTGTTGTCTTGGCATTCTTGTTTGCAATGCTGGATCTTTCATCAGCTATAGCAGCCCTTCTTTCCGCTGTCCTAGCATGCTCTTCAGCTGTAGCAGTTAGTCTTAAGGCTTCAGAACATTTCTGTTTAGTGATAGCACACTCTTTTTCAGCTACACTGGCTCGTTGTTCAAATGTGATTGCTTTTCCCTCTGCAGCAATGGCTCGTTGCTCAGATGCAGTGGCCCTCTTCTCTGCTGATGCAGCTCGGGTCTCAGCTGAAATGGCCCTCTCCTCATACAATGTGGCCCTGCTGTCAGAAGCCATTTTCCCCTCTTCAGCAGTGACTGCTCTTTTCTCAGCAGCAATGGCTCTCTCTTCAGCACAAGTAGCTGTCTTAATAGCCACAGAAGCAGTCTCTTCAGCTCGAATGGCTCTCTCTTCAGCCACAGTGGCTCTTCTTTCAGCTGTTGCAGCTCTTTCTTCTGCAATGGATGCCCACTTTTGAAGTAGAATTAATTTCTGTTTCTCAGTGGATAATTTGTTTATCAACTGTTCATTCGATTTTGCAATAGATCCTGCTGACTTCTGCAAAACGTTGCAACAAGAACAATATAAATAAGTACCATTCAATAATAGATACAGAAAATGATAATGCTCATCAATAAATAAAATGCTAAACATCATACATGTGCTATGTACATCCAGTAATGTCTGGATGTAACCAAATTTATTACTAGGATTTTAAATGTGTCAACCCTGGATTGGCGTCTCCCAAATGACATTACCAATCCCCAAGCACGTTAGTGGTATTATCATAATAACAATTATAATAATAACAAAAGCACGTGATCTCTTCCAACCCCTACAGGTGGGGGTAGCATGCCGCTCAGGCTCTGAACGTATCATCCATGGACTTAGGAAATGTATCGATGACCATTGGGATGATGATGACTTTGTGGTTTTTAAAGTGGACATGTGGAATGCCTTCAACATGGTATCAAGAAGGCTATCTTGGATGAATGTGCTACCTTCTTCCCAGAAATTCTACCCTGGGTTGTTTGGTGTTACGGGACCCACCCTTTCCTCTGGCATCCTCAATTTGGTGTGCAGCAGGGAGACCCTTTGGGACCTTTTTTGGTCTCTCTTGTTCTACAGAAACTATTGACGCTGATGATGAGTACATTGACCTCCTGTTTCATGCTTGGTACCTGGATGACGGGGTCCTAGCAGGTAATCGACTAGCAGTATCGAGAGCCTTCTTTCTCATCCATGATTGGGCCCAGCTCTTGGTTTCCAAATTAACCTGGGGAAGTGTGAATTGCTTGCCCGTAGAGGCAACACTTTGTTTCCTTCTGCAATACCGTGCTCCACCCTGCCCAACTTAGTTATTTTGGTTGCCCCGGTGGGTGACTACATACACTGCTCCAGGGTAATTGCAGACTTGTGCACACAGGCCAAACCTCTACTCCAGTGCCTACAAGAGATGGCAGGAATTGACTTGCAAGTGGCTGTCACACTTCTTCGGGTAGCAGGAAGTTATTGCCGAATGGTTCATTTGGCTCATGCCACCCCACCCAATTTGGCCTCTGATGCTCTTGAACAGTTTGACAAGGCAGTGAGAGAGTGTTTTTCAACTAGTCTTGCAGTTGATGTTTCCGATGGGGCGTGGCATCAGGCACAACTTGGACTTAGGCATGGAGGCCTTGGTCTTCGCTCTCTCTCACTTCATGCTCCTGCTGCTTTCATTGCGTCTTTGATGTCTTCTGGCCATGGATGCTTGGACAACACTTGTCTTCAGCAGGCAGTCACATTGTACAATGCCATAGTCTCTCCACCAGATGCACTCACTGTTGAATCAGTACTAGCTTCTCCACCAACACAAAAGGTGCTGTCCTCCATAATTGACATGAATCTCTTCCACGGTTTGTTAGAAAATGCTTCTCCTGCCAACAAGGCTTGCCTCTTATCTGAATCAGCCTCCCGTGCTGCTGCCTGGTTATCAGTGGTTCCTTTTACTGAACTTGGTTTACACTTGGAACCCAATGAGTACCAGGTGGCTGACTGGTGGTGGCTGGGATTGGACACATCGGTGACTGCAATGCGCCCTTTCTGCCCAGGTGTTGGTCTGGACCGTTTGGGTCATCATTGTGTCACTTGCCGACATGGAGGAGATGTAGTGTGGCGACACAACCTCCTGCGTGAAGTCATAGCTAGTTTGTGCTGCACTGCCCATCTCAGTATAGCAGTGGAGAAAGGGGGTGGAGGTCATGACCATACTCGTCCAGCTGATGTATTAATTGCTGGGTGGGACAGAGGTAAACATGCAGCTTTGGATATCACTGTGACTTCACCACTTTGCCCTGCCATCCTACCTGAAGCTATTCATCACTCTGGAGCTGCAGCTAATGGTGCTGAGCTAAGAAGCTTAATGCTAACAGCACCATGTGCACGGAACTAGGCTGGACATGTATCCCCATGGCTGTCGAAACATTTGGTCATTAGGGTAGGGAGGCTCAGACTGTTTTGTCTAGGTTGGCATCCCACCTGTCAATTAGCCTCTCCCAGCCCTGAGCTGCAGTGGTTGCCGACATTTATGGACGTCTCAACATCATCTTGGTGAGGTCGGTGTCCAGAGCCATCCTCTCCAGACTACCACAATCAGGCTGAATAATTGTAACTTTGTTTGGATAATTAACACATCGTATTTGGTTCGTATATATGTATGTCATGTATACTTGACAATTGAAAATTATACATAATAATAAGTATTATTATTATTGACTGAATGAATGCAAAATATGTTGTGCATCAATTCTGACCATCACGTCATTTGTTTAGAAATAGTACTACACTTATGAAGAGGTTTCACCTTGGCAAAGAGTTCGGAAATGTTTTCTTTATATTTCTGTACTAATAGGTCAAGTGCTGTTCTCCCCTTCTAAATGAAGAAATGTTACATTACAGTCCATGTACTAAATGATGCATACACTGTAACTGCATCACGAATGAAACATTGCGCAGTTAAAAACAGAAGTAGGATCTAAAAAGCACACTAAATATGTAACACCTTCTCAACATGTAAGTGTGGCATGCATTTGGCATAGCAGATATATCACTGCCAAGTATTGAAGATGACTGTACGTAGACATTGCAATAGAAATGTGTGTGTTTCATACCTGATCCTTTATGGTGCCGTCAGCATTATATGACAACAGGACTGCCACAATGTCATAATGACTCTTTTCAGCAGCTTGGTGAAGGGGAGTGGTGGAGCCTGGCTGTGTGTGGAGAAAACAATGTAAAAACATCTCGGGACAATCACAACATACACGCGAGTACATCTCGATGAAAAGAAACCTGCACGCAAACAATCCAGTAAGGATGCTGAAAGAATAACACAATAATATAGAAATACAACCAATGGATCCAAGCGTCATTGACACTAAGGAAGTGTGACTTATCTTCCATTGTTGCCATGACTTATCAGTGTATTACCACTTTGCACATGCACATCTGGGAAATAGGTTAGACACATCAACAGCATAATGTTTGATGAAAGAAATGCTTCAAACAAGAAATCATCATCATTGGGGCATCAGTTCAACAGTACCGTTACAGCAGTGCAGTAATGAAGAAGACTGTTACGGAAATTTAGGTCCGCCAAAAATTTTGGTCCTAGGAACAAAATTTTAGTCCGGGTGGGCCAATTTTGCCTGAAAATTTTGATCCGTGTCCGAAAATTTTAGTCCTCTCTTTGCTTGCGCCTGCGCGTTTTCTACACGTGTCGAATCAAGGTGTTGTAAAGTCTTCAGAAAGCTGCTAGGATGGAAGGATCTTCGGATGTTGAGGGTGATCTTGTTGGCGAAGTGTTCGAAGTATCTTCTCAGTGGCAAATATTGTGATGGAGCGTCAAAGGTAAGAAAGCGGACGATACGGGAAAAAGCTTTGAAGTTTTCAGTGTCGAGTAGAGGAGAGCTATTCTACAGGCAAAAAAGGAAGGGCAAGGCAAGTACCTTTTGCAGCGGTCTGTCGCGTAAAGCTATGAAATAAAAGCGCATTGCATGTACCGGTATAGTTGTATCACTTGTATGTGAACTCACCATTCATAACTACTGTAAAGTAATTTATGTGATAGTTAGCCACTCTTGCCTCACTAGTCAGTATGTCTTTTTACAAATTGCTTTGTATTAGGTTTTCATACATCTCATCATTATTCACTCAGGTTTAACTAGTCACCTTTGTTTTTCCCCTGCTGTGATTAGTTATCCAGAGTTCACTGTAATCAGTGCTAAGATGCGCTCCTTACTAATTGACAATAACTAAATGCATTACAACCATTCATATTACTTTTCTATAGGGTAAAGTTTTACTTCGATACATTCAGAGTTCCAAGGAGCAACAGAAAATTGTTCTTTCCAGTCACATTGACCCCACATCAGGTCACATGGGGAAAAGCAGAACTCTTTTCAGAATTAAAGAGCGCTTTATGTGGCATGGAATGGTTAAAGATGTCAATAATCTGGTAGGGTTTATGCAAACTCGATTTTTTTTAATACAACAGTTTTTAACTGTTCTCTTTAGAGATCAAAGTGTGATGTGTGTCAGCGGATGAATCGCAAGCTAACAACTGGAGTACCACAACTACATCCCATATCAGTCAAAGCTCCTTGGTACATGATCGGCATAGACTTTATAGGCCCACTGTTAGTGATTAATTCACTAAATGTGTAGAGGCAATCCCAACCATTGATAACAAAGCTGTCACAGTGGCAGCTGTAATTTTTAAAGCAAGTTGTTGTATAATGCGAATACAGCTTAATACCATAATTTTTTACATTGCGTTGATTTCAGATTTTCATGCGGATGGGTCTACCTCATGTTGTGGTGTCTGACAATGGTAGAGAGTTTGACAACAAACTTAATGATGAGATATGCAAAACTCTTGGAATAACACCCTATCACCCCCAGGTTGGTACATAAGTTCACATGCATTATTTAAGGGTTATGCTCATTTTATAATAGGAAATGTGCATGGATTATAACATTTTAGCATTTCTGTGCTTACCTTTGAAATGATAAACTACATACACATGTTTGATGGGTGTGTTGTATGACATGTATCAAATTTTTATGTGTAGGCAAATGGCCTTACCGAGCGCTTCAATCAAACATTGCAAAATATGTTGTCTAAATATGTGTCATCGAAAAAAGAACAATGGAGTTATTACATTGATTTATGTGTGTTTGCCTATAACACATCAAGGCAAGAAGCAACAAAGCATACTCCTTTCTCCCTTATGTTTTGTCGACAGCCAAACCTTCCGATTGACATTGAAATGCAGTCTGAGTCAGTAGAGGAACTCGTCAAACATTACGATGAAATGGTAGAGCCAGATCATGGAGAAAAAAGCAAAGAACATTAAAGTTGCTCAAATTAAGTATAAAAATCAGTATGACAAAAAGCATGCCAAAGCCTTCTGAGTTTTAAATTGGACAACTTGTTTTGAAGAAGGACTTCACTCGTAAAAAGACAAAAGGAGGGAAGCTAAGTTGTACGTATGTGGGACCCTATACAATAACTAGAGTGAAGTAAAGAGGGGTGTATAAATTATGTTCTGATGATGGAAAAGTGACAAGTGCAACTGGTGGTCATTTGAAAGTTTACAGAAAACCATTAGGTTCCGATGCTGATCATAGTTCCAATCCTACACATACTTCTGAGGATGATGGCAGCCTAAGCAATTATGGCAGTATCTCAGAAGACTACAGATCCATTGCAGATGATCACTTCCCTTTAAATGGTAAGATCATAATATGGTGTTTAAACCACTAATAATGTTGCCATTGAAGATTGTATTAGTAAATTAGAAGCTATAATAATGCAAGACTGGACAAAATATCTATACATGTAGTGTAATTATGTGCAGCAGTTGTAAACATTTTATATGGAATCCCTTTCTGGTCAACACTCAGGTGGACTGGGCCAGATGGGGGATGATGTGGCAGACAAAGCAGACAATAGTGCAGATGAGATGGGGGATGATGCTGCACAAACACCCCGTTCAGTGGCAGACAAAGCAGACAATAGTACAGATGGATCAATTATAGAGATATCCAATCATACTGTTGACACAGTATTGTACCTGCCAGTTTGCAGAGATTGGCAAAATAATATGTGCAGCATCTTAGGACTTCAATTTGTCAAAGGGAATCGTGATCACAATGAAAAACCTTTGGATATTGCTCTGGACCAAGCTCCTAGTATACATGGTCGCATTACAGGTGATGGGGATTGCTTTATTAGAGCTGTGGCTCAAGAAATAACTGGACGTCAAGAGGATCATGCATGACTTAGGGTACTTGTCACATCATACAATCCTGCTCAGCTGTCTTGTTACCTGACATCATCTGAAACAATGGGACAGTACTTGCGAACAACAAAGATGGATCAACAGAAAGTGTGGGCAACAGAAATTGAAATATATGGCACTGCCAATTTGCTTGGCACAACGATTTTGTGTATTGTCCTTCAGGCATCAGCAATAAACGGTTGAGATTTGCACCAAAAGAATGCCATGATGACAACAGTCATGAACGAGAGTGCCTTTATCTATGCAACCTTTCTGAGCACTTTGAAACTGTGAAGCGTATGCAACATATTGACCAATCAGATTAATTAAACTTTATTGCGTGAAGATAAAAACCTTTAGTGTAAATCATTACAATAGGATGGGATGGGGGACCAAAATTTCTAGAGCGGACCATTATTTTCAAAAAAAATGGTCCGAGGGGACTAAAATTTTCAAAGAAAAAATTGGTCCCCAGGACTAAAATGACCAGGACCAAAATTCCAGTGACAAGACCATGACACTAATCATACCAAGTGTTCGGTTTGTGTAAAACAATTCATAGAGTTTCAAGCAGCACTTCAATCAGTTGAAGTAAAAGAGTAAGAAGGTGTTTATGAAAGTCAGTGGTCAGGATAGAGACAACAATAATGGCATCATTCAACTGCAAACCATGAATGGTTTAAAAACACATGCATCATGCATTTATAAAGTATGTTATCCAGGAAACTACTTATCATCAGCTTCATGCAATCATGCATGCTGAACTCATTTCACCCATTTCAACACAAATGGAAAGTTCAAAATTGTCTGAGACTAACGATTGTATTTAGTAACTACATGTACATATGGACAGCAGTTAAGGATAATAGCACACACTGAACTAGTGACTCACTTCATTCATATCAGCACCAGCCCTCAACAGCATCTCGACCACAGCTGTATGACCATTTTCAGCTGCACCATACAGTGGTGTCTGCAACATGAAAGAGATGACATCCATATACTCCTACTTCACCTTAAAACCAAGTACTGGTACACAGACAGACAGACAGACAGGTACAGACCTCAAACAATTATAAAGTGCGTTGCCCAGGAATTTGAATCATAGTTCCATTGTACATCACTAAAATGGTTATCAATTATTTCAACCTATTTGCAGCTCTTTGAATAATGGTACCATTGAACTGCGAACCATGATTGGTTTAAAACACTTGCCTCAACTGTTGATAAAGTATATTATCCAGGATACCACTTATCAGCAACTTCATGCAATCATGCATGCGGATCTCATTTTTGTACACTTTCAACAGAAATGGAAGTTGAACATAATCCAAAACTGCATTACATAATACATACCAATACAAATATACAGTGTACTGATGTAAAATGATATTTTATTAATCATTGTAGAAAAAGGAAAACAATGAATATTAGTGAGTTGGTAGCAGAAGTCATCATACGTGACTAGCAACGCAAAACAAATCAAACAATGTCAAATACCATGCCACGAAAAGGTTATCACTTTTGACATACATGTAACATTGATGGATATAACGAGCACTTAGAATAATGGTCGAACTACAAATCACGATTGGTTTAAATCACATGCCTCAACTGATAATAATGTTATCTAGGAAACCACTTATCATCAGCTTCATGCATTCATGCATGCGGAACTCATTTCACCCACTTTCAACAGAAATGGAAAGTTCTAAATAGTCCGATACTGCATTCCTTCATCTTCCCGAATACATAATATCGTCATACACACTATATAAATACAAATATACTTACCGCCTGATGTAGAACGATATTTGATTCATCATTGTAAAAGAAGGAAAAGAACGAATATTAAAGAGTTGGTATCAGAAGTCATGATACATGATTAGCTACTTAAAATCAAAGGAGTACTTAATACTGTCAATAAACTAACTGATTATCACACTTCACAGAACATTGTCCCCTTTTGGATACAACAAACACTTAGAATAATGGCACCATTTCAAACCATGAATGGTTTAAAACACATGTCTCAAGCATCGATAGATTATGTTATCCAGAAAACTACTTTCATCAGCTTCATGCAATCATGTATGCAAATCTCATTTCACCTACTTCAAAAGAAATGGAAAGTTCTAAATAGTCTGAGACTTCATCTTCCCGAATTTTTAAAACCATCATACACACGAATTGAAAAGCTATGAATAAAAACATACTTACCCCCTGATGTACGACAATTTTTGATTCATCATAGTAGAAAAACAAAAAGAACGAATATTAAAGAGTTGGTACAGTAGCAGAAGTCATCATTAGTGACTAGCAATGCAAACAAATCAAATCAATGGTCAATTGTAAGTCACTAAATGGTTATCACACTTCACAGAACATTGTCCCCTTTTGGATACAACTAGCACTAAGAATAATGGCACCATTCAACTGCATTAACCATCAATGTTTGCATCATGCATTTATAAAGTATATTATCCAGGAAACTACTTATCAACAACTTCATGCTATAATGAATTTGGAAATCATTTCACCCACTTTCAAAAGAAATGGAAAGTTCAAAATAGTCTGAAACTGCATTCCATCATCTTCCCGAATACATAAACACACTACAAATTCAAATATACTTACCAACTGATGTAGGACGATTTTTGATTCATCGTAGTAGAAAATTGAAAAGAACGAATATTAATGAGTTGGTAGCAGAAGTTATCATACGTGACTAGCAACACAAAACAAATCAAACATTATTAAATACTATGTCACTAAATGGTTATCACATTTGACATAACATTGATGGATATAACGAGCACTTAGAATAATGGCACGTTTGAACGAATGGTTTAAATCACATGCCTAAATCATTAATAATGTTGTCCAGACAACCACGTATCATCAGCTTCATGCAATCATGCATGCGGAACTCATTTCACCCACTTTCAACAGAAATGGAAAGTTCTAAATAGTCTGAGGCTGCATTCCCCATCATCATCCCGAATTTTTAAAATCATCATACACACAAATTGAAAAGCGATGAATATAAACATACTTACCCCCTGATGTACATGTAGGACGATTTTTGATTCATTAGAGTAGAAAAATGAAAAGAATGAACATTAAAGAGTTGGTACAGTAGCAGAAGTCATCATTAGTAACTAGCAATGCAAACTTATCAAATCAGTGGTAAATTGTAAGTCACTTTATCGTTTTCACCTCTCGCCCTCCCTCCCCTCTCCTCCCTCTCCCTCCCTTCTCCCGCCCTCTCCCTCCCCCACTCCCCCTCACTCTCCTTTCCCACCCATTCTCCCTTGTTGTTACACTTTCCCTTCTACACAGGGAAAAGTTTCGAGTTCCCAACATTGGGTTTTGATCCAAGATCCCAATGTGATAAGCAATCACAGTAGACACAACAAACCACATCAAAATGCCCAATGTTGATTTAAGCCTTTCCACCCAGGGATTATGGATCAAAATCCAACTAGGGAATGCGAAACTTTTCCCTGTGCTATTTACTTTGCTACACTGATGCCAGTCTGTCTCCCTCCTCGTACATGTACACCACCCTTACCCCCATGCATATTGATGACTCTTGGTGCAGCGTCGCCTGTGCACGACTGCCAACTTCATGTTAACAACAGCATACAACATACACCACCACACACATACTATCCACAAATACAATCACCACACAAACCACACTCAGAGCAGGGACCAACAAGCAACAGCTACGTTTGAATTTTTAACCTAATTTATTTAGAGGTGGGGGGCCCACACCACCTCAAGGGAAAAAACCTCACTGTGTGAGGAAAAAACCTTCTTACACACTGCTCTGGACACCACAACATACACATATAACAAGTTCCTCAGGCGAGGGTCTTCAGCTTTCACCTGCTTGGAAGTGATCATTAAGGAACAACCTGCTTCACATCAACATTCAGTGCCACACAATGCATACAGAGGCGTTCCATCCCCATACGTACCCAGCCACCCGGCTGGAACACACAGCAGACTGCTTCTGCCCCTTCGTAAACCAGCCATCCGGCTGAACACAACATACACACTATGAGAATTTCGCAGACACGTGCACTGGCAACGTAGACAGATTTCCTTCCCGCTCACATAACCTTATATACCTCTACCTCCACGTGGTCACATCACGTGCTGTACAACCAATCACATACGGAGGGAGCATAGTTTCTGTCTAATTCACTACGTTCAACCGACAGAAACGTGTATTGGTTCTCCTTAAATATTCTGTTTACACTTATAACTACACTGTCAAAGTACTGCTCATACACGTCACAAGCACCGAATGGCACTTCCAGTGGGTGCCATCAGGGGGCGTATACATTGTACTTATGGTAACTCTGAACATTGATAGAATGCCCTCACTTCACAGAATATTGTCCCCTTTTGGATACAACCATCACTTAGAATAATGGCACCATTCAACACACATGCATCATGCATTTATAAAGTATGTTATCCAGAAAACTACTTATCAACAACTTCATGCTATAATGAATGTGAAACTCATTTCACCCACTTTCAACAGAAATGGAAAGTTCAAAATAGTTTGTGACAGCATTCCATCTTCTTTAAATCATAATATACACAAATTGAAAAGCGATTAATATTAACATACTTACCCCCTGATGTAGGACAATTCATAGTAGAAAAATGAAAAGAACGAATAATAAAGAGTTGGTACAGTAGCAGAAGTCATCATTAGTGACTAGCAATGCAAACAAATCAAATAAACGCTAAATACTAAGTCACTAAATGGTTATCACACCACAGAAACATTGTTCCCTTTTGGATACAACCAGCACTTAGAATAATGGCACCATTCAACTGCCAACCATGAATGGTTTGAAAACACATGCATTTATAAAGTATAATATCTAGAAAACTACTTATCAACAACTTCATGCAATCATGCATGCTGAACTCATTTCACCCACTTTAAACAGAAATGGAAAGTTCAAAATAGTCTGAGACTAACAATTGTATTTAGCAACTGCATGTACATATGGACAGCACTTAAACATAATAGCACACACTGAACTAATGACTCACTTTATTCACATCAGCTCCAGCATTCAACAGCATCTCCACCACAGCTGTATGACCATTTGCAGCTGCAATATACAGTGGTGTCTGCAACATGAAAGAGATGACATTCATATACTCCTAGCAGACAGCAGACCTTCACCAATTGTAAAGGGCGTTGCCCAGGAATTCGAATCATAGTTCCATAGTACATCACTAAAATGGTTATCAATCTATTTCATGTAACAAGCTCTTTGAATAATGGTACCATTGAACTGCGAACCATGATTGGTTTAAAACACATGCCTCAACTGTTTATAAAGTATAGTAATCAAGACACCACTTATCAGCAACTTCATGCAATCGTGCCATTTTGTACACTTTCAACAGAACTGGAAAGTTCAACATAATCCAAAACTGTAATACATCATCCTCCCAAATAAATTCCATAAATACATGTATGAATACAAATACACTGATATAGGATGATATTTGATTAATCAGTGTAGAAAAAGGAAAAGAACGAATATTAATAGGTTGGTAGCAGTAGTCATCATACGTGACTAGCAACATAAAACAAATCAAACATTGTTAAATACTATGTCACTAAATGGTTATCACACTTGACATAACATTGATGGATATAACGAGCACTTAGAATAATGGCACGTTTGAACGAATGGCTTAAATCACATGCCTCAACCATTAATAACGTAGTCCAGGCAACCACTTATCATCAGCTTCATACAATCATGCATGTGGAACTCATTTCACCCACTTTCAACAGAAATGAAAAGTTCTAAATAGTTTGTGACTGCATTCCATCTTCTTCCCGAATTTTTTAAATCATAATATACACAAAGTGAAAAACTATAAATAAAAAAATGGACGATTTTTGATTCATCATAGTAGAAAAACGAAAACAACGAATATTAAAGAGTTGGTACAGTAGCAGAAGTCATCATTAGTGACTAGCAATGCAAACAAATCAAATCAATGGTAAATTGTAAGTCACTAAATGGTTATCGCACTTCACAGAACATTGTCCCCTTTAGGATACAACTAGCACTTAGAATAATGGCACCATTCAACTACATTAACCATCAATGTTTTAAAAACACATGCATCATGCATTTATAAAATATATTATCCAGGAAATTACTTATCAACAACTTCATGCTATAATGAATATGGAACTCATTTCACCCACTTTCAAAAGAAATGGAAAGTTCAAAATAGTCTGAAACTGCATTCCATCATCTTCCCGAAATACATTAAATCATCATATACACACTATGAATTCAAATATACTTACCAACTGATGTAGGATTCATCGTAGTAGGAAAAAGAAAAGAACGAATACACAAAACAAATGAAACATTGTTAAATACTATGTCACTAAATAGTTATCACACTTGACATAACATTGATGGATATAATGAGCAATTAGAATAATGGCACGTTTGAACGAATGGTTTAAATCACATGCCTAAACTATTGATAACGTTGTCTAGGCAACCAAGTATCATCAGCTTCATGCAATCATGCATGCCAAACTCATTTCACCCACTTTCAACAGAAATGGAAAGTTCTAAATAGTCTGAGGCTGCATTCCCCATCAGCATCCCAAATTTTAAAATCATCATACACACAAATTGAAAAGCGATGAATATAAACATACTTACCCACTGACGTACATGTAGGACGATTTTTGATTCATTAGAGTAGAAAAATGAAAAGAATGAACATTAAAGAGTTGGTACAGTAGCAGATGTTATCATTAGTGACTAGCAATGCAAACATATCAAATCAGTGGTAAATTGTAAGTCATCACCGAATATTGTCCCCTTTTGGATACAACCAGCAATTAGAATAATGGCACCATTCAACTGCATTAACCATCAATGTTTTAAAAAAACATGCATCATGCATTTACAAAGTATGTTATCCAGGAAACTACTTATCAACAACTTCATGCTATAATGAATGTGGAACGCATTTCACCCACTTTCAACAGAAATGGAAAGTTCAAAATACTTTGTGACTGCATTCCATCTTCTTAATATACACAAATTGAAAAGCGATTAATATTAACATACTTACCCCCTCCTGATGTAGGACAATTTTTGATTCATCATAGTAGAAAAATGAAAAGAGCGAATAATAAAGAGTTGGTACAGTAGCAGAAGTCATCATTAGTGACTAGCAATGCAAACAAATCAAATAAGTGCTAAATACTAAGTCACTAAAAGGTTATCACACCACAGAACATTGTCCCCTTTTGGATACAACCAGCACTTAGAATAATGGCACCATTCAAATGCAAACAATGAATGGTTTGAAAACACATGCATTTATAAAGTATATTATCCAGGAAACGACTTATCAAAATCTTCATGCAATCATGCATGCTGAACTCATTTCACCCACTTTAAACAGAAATGGAAAGTTCAAAATAGTCTGAGACTAACAATTGTATTTAGTAACTACATGTACATAGGGACAGCAGTTAAATATAATAACACACACTGAACGAGTGACTCACTTCATTCATATCAGCTCCAGCCTTCAACAGCAACTCCACCACAGCTGTATGACCATTTGCAGCTGCAATATACAGTGGTGTCTGCAACATGAAAGAGATGACATCCATATACTTCTACTTCACGTTAGCAGACAGCAGACCTTCACCAATTATAAAGGGCGTTGCCCAGGAATTCAAATCATAGTTCCATAGTAAATCACTAAAATGGTTATCAATGATTTCAACCTATTTGATGTAACAAGCTCTTTGAATAATGGTACCATTGAACTGCGAACCATGATTGGTTTAAATCACATGCCTCAACTGTTTATAAAGTATAGTAATCAAGACACCACTTATCAGCAACTTCATGCAATCATGCCATTTTGTACACTTTCAACAGAACTGGAAAATTCGCCATAATCTAAAACTGTAATACATCATCCTCCCGATTAAATTCCATAAGAATACAAATATAGGATGATATCTGATTAATCATTGTAGAAAAAGGAAAAGAACAAAAAGTTGGTAGCAGAAGTCATCATACGTGACTAGCAACACAAAACAAATCAAACATTGTTAAATAATATGTCACTAAATGGTTATCACACTTGACATAACATTGATGGATAAAACAAGCACTTAGAATAATGGCACGTTTGAACGAATGGTTTAAATCACACGCCTCAACCATTAATAACGTTGTCCAGACAACCATGTATCATCAGCTTCATGCAATCATGCATGCGGAACTCATTTCACCCACTTCAACAGAAATGGAAAGTTCTAAATAGTCTGAGACTGCAATCCCCATCATCTTCCCGAATGTTTAAAATCATCATACACACAAATTGAAAAGCTATGAATATGAACATACTTACCCCCTGATGTAGGACAATTTTTGATTCATCATAGTAGAAAAATGAAAAGAACGAATATTAAAGAGTTGGTAAGTAGCAGAAGTCATCATTAGTGACTAGCAATGCAAACAAATCAAATCAATGGTAAATTGTAAGTCACTAAATAGTTATCACATCTCACAGAACATTGTCCTTTTTTGGATACAACTAGCACTTAGAATAATGACACCATTCAACTGCATTAACCATCAATGTTTTGAAAACACATGCATCATGCATTTATAAAGTATAATATCCAGGAAACTACTTATCAACAACTTCATGCTATAATGAATTTGGAACTCATTTCACCCACTTTCAAAAGAAATGGAAAGTTCAAAATAGTCTGGAACTGCATTCCATCATCTTCCCGAATACATTAAATCATCATAAATTCAAATATACTTACCAACTGATGTAGGACGATTTTTGATTCATCGTAGTAGAAAAACGAAAAGAACGAATGTTAATGAGTTGGTAGCAGACGTCATCATACGTGACTAGCAACACAAAACAAATCAAACATTGTTAATTAATATGTCACTAAATGGTTATCACACTTGACATAACATTGATGGATATAACGAGCACTTAGAATAATGGCACGTTTGAACGAATGGTTTTAATCACTTGCCTAAACGATTAATAACATTGTCCAGGCAACCAAGGATCATCAGCTTCATGCAATCATGCATGCGGAACTCATTTCACCCACTTTCAACAGAAATGGAAAGTTCTAAATAGTCTGAGGCTGCATTCCCCATCAGCATCCCGAATTTTTAAAAGCATCATACACACAAATTGAAAAGCGATGAATATAAACATACTTACCCCCTGATGTACATGTAGGAAGATTTATGATTCATTAGAGTAGCAAAATGAAAAGAATGAACATTAAAGAGTTGGTACAGTAGCAGAAGTCATCATTAGTGACTAGCAATGCAAACATATCAAATTGTAAGTCACTAAATGGTTATCACACTTCACAGAACATTGTCCCCTTTTGGATACAACCAGCACTTAGAATCATGGCACCATTCAACTGCATTAACCATCATTGTTCATGCATCATGCATTTATAAAATATGTTACCCAGGAAACTACTTATCAACAACTTCATGCTATAATGAATGTGGAACGCATTTCACCCACTTTCAACAGAAATGGAAAGTTCAAAATACTTAGTGACTGCATTCCATCTTAATTAAATCATAATATACACAAATTGAAAAGCGATTAATATTAACATACTTACCCCTTCCTGATGTAGGACAATTTTTGATTCATCATAGTAGAAAAATGAAAAGAGCGAATAATAAAGAGTTGGTACAGTAGCAGAAGTCATCATTAGTGACTAGCAATGCAAACAAATCAAATAAGTGCTAAACACTAAGTCACTAAATGGTTATCACACCACAGAACATTGTCCCCTTTTGGATACAACCAGCACTTAGAATAATGGCACCATTCAACTGCAAACAATGAATGGTTTGAAAACACATGCATTTATAAAGTACATTATTCAGGAAACTACTTATCAAAAACTTCATGCAATCATGCATGCTGAACTCATTTCACCCACTTTAAACAGAAATGGAAAGTTCAAAATAGTCTGAGACTAACAATTGTATTTAGTAACTACATGTACATATGGACAGCAGTTAAACATAATAGCACACACCGAACGAGTGACTCACTTCATACATATCAGCTCCAGCCTTCAACAGCAACTCCACCACAGCTGTATGACCATTTGCAGCTGCACCATACAGTGGTGTCTGCAACATGAAAGAGATGACATCCATATACTCTTACTTCACCTTATCAGACAGCAGACCTTCACCAATTATAAAGGGCGTGGCCCAGGAATTCGAATCATAGTTCCATAGTACATCACTAAAATGGTTATCAATGATTTCAACCTATTTGATGTAACAAGCTCTTTGAATAATGGTACCATTGAACTGCGAACCATGATTGGTTTAAAACGCATGCCTCAACTGTTTATAAAGTATAGTAATCAAGACACCACATATCAGCAACTTCATGCAATCATGCCATTTTGTACACTTTCAACAGAACTGGAAAGTTCGACATAATCCAAAACTGTAATACATCATCCTCCCAAATAAACTCCATAAATACATGTATGAATACAAATACACTGATATTTGATTAATCATTGTAGAAAAAAGAAAAGAACGAATATTAATGAGTTGGTAGCAGAAGTCATCATACGTGACTAGCAACACAAAACAAATCAAACATTGTTAAATACTATGTCACTAAATGGTTATCACACTTGACATAACATTGATGGATATAACGAGCACTTAGAATAATGGCACGTTTGAACAAATGGCTTAAATCACATGCCTAAACCATGAATAACATTGTCCAGGCAACCACGTATCATCAGCTTCATGCAATCATGCATGCGGAACTCATTTCACCCACTTTCAACAGAAATGGAAAGTTCAAAATAGTTTGTGACTGCATTCCATGTAATTTTTTAAATCATAATATACACAAAGTGAAAAGCTATGAATAAAAAAATGGACGATTTTTGATTCATCATAGTAGAAAAACGAAACGAATGAATATTAAAGAGTTGGTACAGTAGCAGAAGTCATCATTAGTGACTAGCAATGCAAACAAATCAAATCAATGGTAAATTGTAAGTCATTAAATGGTTATCACACTTCACAGAACATTGTCCCCTTTAGGATACAACTAGCACTTAGAATAATGGCACCTTTCAACTGCATTAACCATTAATGTTTAAAAAACACATGTATCATGCATTTATAAAGTATATTATCCAGGAAACTACTTATCAACAACTTCATGCTATAATGAATTTGGAACTCATTTCACCCACTTTCAAAAGAAATGGAAAGTTCAAAATAGTCTGAAACTGCATTCCATCATCTTCCCGAATACATTAAATCATCATATACACACTATAAATTCAAATATACTTACCAACTGATGTAGGACGATTTTTGATTCATCGTAGTAGAAAAACGAAAAGAACGAATATTAGTGAGTTGGTAGCAGAAGTTATCATACGTGACTAGCAACACAAAACAAATCAAACATTGTTAAATACTATGTCACTAAATGGTTATCACACTTGATATAACATTGATGGATATAATGAGCACTTAGAATAATGGCACGTTTGAACGAATGGTTTAAAGCACATGCCTAAACCATTGATAACATTGTCCAGACAACCACGTATCATCAGCTTCATGCAATCATGCATGCGGAACTCATTTCACCCACTTTCAACAGAAATGGAAAGTTCTAAATAGTCTGAGGCTGCATTCCCCATCATCATCCCGAATTTTTAAAATCATCATACACACAAATTGAAAAGCGATGAATATAAACATACTTACCCCCTGATGTACGTGTAGGACGATTTTTGATTCATTAGAGTAGAAAAATGAAAAGAATGAACATTAAAGAGTTGGTACAGTAGCAGAAGTCATCATTAGTGACTAGCAATGCAAACTTATCAAATCTGGGGTAATTTGTAAGTCACTAAATGGTTATCACACTTCACAGAACATTGTCCCCTTTTGGATACAACCAGCACTTAGAATCATGGCACCATTCAACTGCATTAACCATCAATGTTTTAAAAACACATGCATCATGCATTTATAAAGTATGTTATCCAGGAAACTACTTCAACAACTTCATGCTATAATGAATGTGGAACTCATTTCACCCACTTTCAACAGAAATGGAAAGTTCAAAATACTTTGTGACTGCATTCGATCTTCTTTAAATCATAATATACACAAATTGAAAAGCGATTAATATTAACATACTTACCCCCTGATGTAGGACGATTTTTGATTTATCATAGTAGAAAAATGAAAACAGCGAAAAAAAAAGAGTTGGTACAGTAGCAGAAGTCATCATTAGTGACTAGCAATGCAAACATATCAAATAAGTGCTAAATACTAAGTCACTAAATGATTATCACACCACAGAACATTGTCCCCTTTTGGATACAACCAGCACTTAGAATAATGACACCATTCAACTGCCAACCATGAATGGTTTGAAAACACATGCATTTATAAAGTATATTATCCAGGAAACTACTTATCAAAAACTTCATGCAATCATGCATGCGGAACTCATTTCACCCACTTTGAACAGAAATGGAAAGTTCAAAATAGTCTGAGACTAACAATTGTATTTAGTAACTACATGTACATATGGACAGCAGTTAAACATAATAGCACACACTGAACTAGTGACTCACTTCATTCATATCAGCTCCAGCCTTCAACAGCAACTCCACCACAGCTGTATGACCATTTTCAGCTGCAGTGTACAGTGGTGTCTGCAACATAAAAGAGATGACATCCATATACTCCTACTTCACCTTAGCCGACAGCAGACCTTCACCAATTGTAAAGGGCGTTGCCCAGGAATTCGAATCATAGTTCCATAAGTAAATCACTAAACTGGTTATCAATGATTTCAACCTATTTGATGTAACAAGCTCTTTGAATAATGGTTCCATTGAAATGTGAACCATGATTGGTTTAAATCACATGCCTCAACTGTTTATAAAGTATAGTAATCAAGACACCACTTATCAGCAACTTCATATAATCATGCCATTTTGCACACTTTCAACAGAACTGGAAAGTTCGACATAATCCAAAACTGTAATACATCATCCTCTCGAATAAATTCCATAAATACATGTATGAATACTGATATAGGATGATATTTGATTCATCATTGTAGAAAAAGGAAAAGAACGAATATTAATGAGTTTGTAGCAGAAGTCATCATACGTGACTAGCAACACAATACAAATCAAACATTGTTAAATACTGTGTCACTAAATGGTTATCATACTTGACATAACATTGATGGATACAACGAGCACTTAGAATAATGAACAAATGGTTTAAATCACATGCCTCAACCATTAATAACGTTGTCCAGGAAACCACTTATCATCAGCTTCATGCAATCATGCATGCGGAACTCATTTCACCCACTTTCAACAGAAATGGAAAGTTCTAAATAGTCTGAGGCTGCATTCCCCATCATCATCCCGAATTTTTAAAATCATCATACACACAAATTGAAAAGCGATGAATATTAACATACTTACCCCCTGATGTAGGACAATTTTTGATTCATCACAGTAGAAAAACGAAAAGAATGAACAGTAATGAGTTGTAACAGTAGCAGAAGTCATCATTATTGACTAGCAATGCAAATAAGTGCCTAATACTAAGTCACTAAATGGTTATCAAACTTCACACCCTTTTGGATACAACCAGCACTTAGAATAATGGCACAATTCAACTGCAAACGAGGAATGGTTTAGAAACACATGCATCATGCATTTATAAAGTATATTATCCAGGAAACTACTTATTAACAACTTCATGCAATAATGAATGTGGAACTCATTTCACCCACTTCAAACAGAAATGGAAAGTTCAAAATAGTCTGAGACTAACAATTGTATTTAGTAACTACATGTACATATGGACAGCAGTTAAACATAATAGCACACACTGAACTAGTGACTCACTTTATTCATATCAGCTCCAGCCCTCAACAGCATCTTCACAACAGCTGTATGACCATTTGCAGCTGCACCATACAGTGGTGTCTGCAACATGAAAGAGATGACATCCATATACTCCTACTTCGCCTTAACACCAAGTACTGGTACACAGCAGACCTTAACCAATTATAAAAAGTATACTATCCAGGACACCACCTTATCAGCAACTACATGCAATCATGCATGCGGATCTCATTTTGTACACTTTCAACAGAAATAGAAGTTGAACATAATTCAAAACTGTTTACATCATACATTCCATAAATATGAATACAAATATACTGATATAGGATGATATTTGATTAATCATTATAGAAAAAGGATATTAATGAGTTGGTACAGTTGCAGATATCATCATTAATGACTAGCAATGCAAACAAATCAAATCAGTAGTAAATTGTAAGTCACTAAATGTGTAGTATAAATATTAATAAGTGAACTTTTAGGCGCATGCGCTCTGATGTTAGTTCTCTTTTTGTTGAGCTCTCGTTTTGTATGTGTGTGTTCTCGTTCTTGCATCCAAGTTGCTAGAACTTACCTGGTCAACGACATTACATTATGGCGACGAGAGTAGGGCGAAATGCTGAAACGCGGAAGAATAGAAGAGTTTTCTCCAGAGTCGGAAACTATCTCTTCTTATTTAGAGCGCACCGAGCTGTATTTGGTCGCAAATGACGTGGTGAGCGATAAGCGGGTTGCGGTGTTTCTCTCAGTGTTAGGCAGTAGACATTACTCTTTGTTGAGGGGTGTTTTTGCACCACGGAAGCCAGCAGAGTGTACGTATTCGAAGTTATATGACGCACTGCGTCGCCATTACGAACCTAAGAAGCTTATCATTGTGGAAAGATTTGCATTTTATAGTAGGCTCAAGGCGAGTCAGAAAGCGTCACCGAGTTTGAGGCGGAGCTTCGTAAGTTGGCGCTATATCGTGGTTTTGACCATTTTCTTGTACAAGCTCTTAGAGATCGCCTTGTATGTGGGTTGAAAGATCCGGCCATTCAGAGACGGTTGCTAGCTGAATCAGATTTAACGCTACAGAAGGCGATGGATATTGCAGTGAGCATGGAGGTTGCCGAGAAATCCACACGACAACTACTGCAGTCAGAGGTGAAGGTTCAGGAAATTCATGGACAGAGAAAAGGATCAGACAAGTTTAAAAAGGCATGTTGGAGGTGTGGGCAGAGTTCGCACCCAGAAGATAAGTGTCGATTTCAAGCATTGGAGTGCTTTAAATGTGGGCGAAAAGGGCATATGGCTAAAGGGTGTAAGAATGGTGTACAAGATGCTAAGGGGAATAGAAAAGTACACACCAGATGGGTAGACGAAAAGGAAAGTGATAAGGAGCAAGAATTGGAAGAAGACAGTGATGAGTCTGAGTTTCCTGTACACAAAATAGGAATTGGCGTAACTAGGCCTTATTCAGTGTGGGTAATGATAGAAGAGGTGAAGTTAAGGATGGAAGTCGACACTGGGGCAGCTGTATCAGTTGTGTCAAGTGAAACATGGGAGAAGTTGAAGCTAAATGTGCCATTGCGTAAACCTGAGGTCACTTTGAAAACATATACCAATGAGGTTATGAAAGTAATTGGGGAAGCAGAGTTAAATGTGACCTATAAACTGAGAAAATACTTGTTGCGGTTGTTTGTGGTTGAAGGATGCGGACCTAGCTTGCTTGGTAGGAATTGGCTAAGTAAAATTTGAATAAATTGGAAGAGTCTGGGCATAGGAATGGTAAAGTGTTTTGGTGTATCATCAGTAGATTCGTTGTTGCAGAAGTATGCTGATTTGTTTGCTGATGAAATGAGTGAGATTAAGTCGTTTAAGGCCAAGTTGAGGGTTAAAGCAAATGCGGTTCCTCGATTCCATCGAGCAAGGCCAATTCCGTTTTCCTTGAAAGAAGCAGTAGGTAAAGAGTTAGACCGATTGGAGACCATAGGTGTTTTGCAGAAAGTGACACACAGTGCATGGGCAGCACCTATTGTTGTTGTTCCTAAGAAAGATGGGAGGCTTAGGATCTGTGGTGATTTAAAGTTACAGTTAATACAGTGCTGGACATAGATAAATATCCTTTGCCAAAACCAGATGATCTTTTTGCTGCTTTAGAAGGTGGGTTGAGGTTTACTAAATTAGACCTTCGACAAGCTTATCAGCAACTGGCCTTGGAAGAAAGGTCTCAGGAGTTTGTTACTGTAAACACTCACCAGGGTCTTTATCAGTTTAAAAGGTTGCCATTTGGCGTTGCCTCAGCACCAGCTATTTTTCAAAAGTTCATGGATGAGATACTTCAAGGCATACCTCATGTTGTATGCTATCTGGATGATATTCTCATATCTGGGAGTTCAGATGAGGAGCATCTTGCAAACTTGGAGGAGGTGATGAAGAGATTGAAGGCAGCTGGCATTCATTTGTGTAGAGGAAAGTGTGTTTTCTGGTCAGAATCAGTTGAGTATCTTGGATATGTAGTGAGTAGAAAGGGATTACGTACAGCCGACTCCAAGGTGGAAGCAGTACTAAAAGCCAGAGCTCCTAGTAACAGTACAGAATTGCGTGCATTCCTTGGGCTGGTCCATTATTATGGAAAATTCATGCAGAAGTTGGCAGAGACCTTGCAACCACTGAATGCCTTACTAAAGAAGAATGCGAGATGGGAATGGACTTCAATCTGTGAAGCTTCTTTTCAACGTGTTAAGGAGCAGCTGGCAAAGGCACCAGTGCTGTGTCACTATGACCCAAAGTTACCTCTTCGACTTGCTGGAGATGCTTCGTCGTATGGTGTGGGTGCAGTACTTTCACATATTATGACTGATGGTTCAGAAAGGCCAATTGCATATGCATCAAGATCCTTAACGGTGGCAGAAAAGAATTATGCACAGCTGGAAAAGGAGGCTTTGTCGTTGGTATTTGGAGTTAAGAAATTCCATCAATATTTGTATGGAAGAAATTTTCAGTTAATGACTGATCATAAACCACTCACAATGATTTTTGGATCAAAGACAGGTGTGCCTCCAATAGCGGCAGCACGATTGCAACGTTGGGCGTTGCTACTCTCTGCTTATAGTTATAACATTATATACAAGCAAGGAGTGAATCATAGTAATGTTGATAGATTGTCTCGTCTTCCATTGAGCGAAGTTAAGCCATCTGCATCGGAAGTGCAAAGCACAGATTTTACGGTATGTCAGCTTAACTTGTTACCTGTTACATCAAAAGAACTTGCTGCCGCTACAAGATCAGACCCTGAGTTATCGAGGGTGTTGAATTTTACTTTGAAAGGTTGGCCAGCAGTACACACAGAGGAATCCATGACATTACAGCCTTATTGGACTCGTCGTGGTGAACTGACAGTGGAGTGTGGCTGTTTACTTTGGGGAGTAAGAGCTGTTGTACCTAGAAAGTTGCAGCAACAAGTTTTGAAAGAGCTACATGATGGTCATCCAGGCATGGTTCGTATGAAAAATCTGGCCAGAAGCTATGTTTGGTGGCCAGGTCTGGACTCCAACATTGAAGAATTAGTAAAGTCTTGTCCACAGTGTCAGGAGACTAAAAGTGCACCACCTAAGGCTCCTCTTCACCCATGGGTGTGGCCATCGAAGCCATGGGAGCGTATTCATGTTGACTTTGCGGGGCCATTTTTAGGAAAGATGTTTTTTATTGTTGTGGATGCTCACTCAAAATGGCCAGAAGTTATTCCAATGTCTACTACAACATCGTTGGCAACAGTGGCAGAGGTGACTAGGTTATTTGCATCCTATGGAATGCCACAGCAACTAGTGTTGGATAATGGGCCGCAATTTACATCAGTAGAGTTCAAGGAATTTTTAAGAACAAATGGAGTGCGACACATTCAAATAGCCCCTTACCACCCTTCATCTAATGGTGCAGCTGAAAGATTTGTTAGAACATTTAAGGAAGCCATGCAGAAAAGTAAATGTACAAGGGTGTCCATTCATGATCACTTGATGCATTTTCTATTGTCCTATCGAGTGACGCCACATACTACAACAGGCATGGCTCCATGCGAGTTATTTATGGGGAGAAAATTACGCACAACATTGGATTTGTTAATGCCAGACTTGGGGTCATTTGTGGCTAAGAAGCAGATTCAACCAGAAACATAGTCATGATGGAAAAGCCTTTTTGCGACAGTTTGTTGAAGGACAACGGGTGCTGGTGCGAAATTATAGGGCCGGACCAAAATGGATTACAGCAATAGTGAGACAGAAAAGTGGGCCTTTGTCTTACATTGTACAAATTTCACCATCCATATCATGGAGACGACATGTAGATCAGATGTGTATTTGTACTGATAGCCCATACTGGCATGAAACAGTGTTACCTACAGAACGATCCAGCACATCATCAGAAGTAGCAAAGACAAATGAGAGGCCTGCGGATGATACAACAGTAGAGGAAGAAGAAAGAGAGGTTAATCCACAAGAACAGGAAAATCAGGAACAGAAAAATGGTGCAGATAACGCAGGTACAGATGCCACAAGAACAGAAACAGAAATACCAGAGGCTGAAGAACCAAGACGCTACCTCAGAGAATACATAGACCTCCAGATCGCTATGGATGGAAATGACTTATTAACAGAACATGGGGAAGAGTGTAGTATAAACATTAATAAGTGAACTTTTAGGCGCATGCGCTCTGATGATAGTTCTCTTTTTGTTGAGCTCTCGTTTTGTATGTGTGTGTTCTCGTTCTTGCATCCAAGTTGCTAGAACTTACCTGGTCAACGACATTACAAAATGGTTATCACACTTCACAGAACATTGTCCCCTTTTGGATACAACCAGCACTTAGAATCATGGCACCATTCAACTGCATTAACCATCAATGTTTGCATCATGCATTTATAAAGTATTTTATCCAGGAAACTACTTATCAACAACTTCATGCTGTAATGAATGTGGAACTCATTTCACCCACTTTCAACAGAAATGGAAAGTGCAAAATAGTCTGAAACTGCATTCCATCATCTTCTCAAACAAATCATACAAATTGAAAAGCGATTAATATTAACATACTTACCCCCTGATGTAGGACAATTTTTGATTCATCATAGTAGAAAAATGAAAAGAGCGAATAATAAAGAGTTGGTACAGTAGCAGAAGTCATCATTAGTGACTAGCATTGCAAACAATCAAATAAGTGCTAAATACTAACCACACAACATTGTCCCCTTTTGGATACAACCAGCACTTAGAATAATGGCATCAATCAACTGCAAACCATGAATGGTTTGAAAACACATGCATTTATAAAGTGTATTATCCAGGAAACAACTTCATGCAATCATGCATGCTGAACTCATTTCACCCAATTTCAACAGAAATGGAAAGTTCTAAATAGTTTGTGACTGCATTCCATCTTCTTTTAATCATAATATACACAAATTGAAAAGCGATTAATATTAACATACTTACCCCCTGATGTAGGACAATTTTTGATTCATCATAGTACAAAAATGAAAAGAGCGAATAATAAAGAGTTGGTACAGTAGCAGAAGTCATCATTAGTGACTAGCAATGCAAACAAATCAAATAAGTGCTAAACACTAAGTCACTAAATGGTTATCACACCACAGAACATTGTCCCCTTTTGGATACAACCAGCACTTAGAATAATGGCACCATTCAACTGCAATGCTCAGATAGAAAAGGAAGCTCTTGAAGTCACCCAGGCATGAGAGTGCTTTGAGGACTACCTGCTTGGATCACCCAGTTTCTCATAGAGACTGATACTACCTCTTCTTGGGAAGAATAGCCTGGATGAACTTCCACCTGGAATGTTGTGCTTTCGTCTCAGGCTCATGAGGTATAACTATGTGATTTCGCACTCTCCTGGCAAGAGCTTATTTACAGCTAATACGCTCACACGCTTGCCAGCTTCAGGATGCGTTTGTGATGCAGAATCTCCCATTACGTGAGAAACACTTGGAGAAGATACAACAGCACCAAACAAGAGATCCTGTTTGCAGACAGCTTAAAGCATACTGCAAAGATGGATGGCCTGTGATGAACACACTTAAAGGACCTGTCAATCATTACTGGTGTGCTTCTGGAGAGCTCACCATTCAAGGAGATCTTCTAATGAGAGTAAGTCGACTTCTAATCCCAGCTACAGTGCGAGCAGACATCCTACAACAGTTGCATGAAGGGCACCTGGGGATTACGGAGTGCAGAGAGAGGGCTAGGCAGTCTGTGTGGTGGCCAGGTATGGGCGGACTTTATACTATGTTGTTCAGTGTGTTGAACAAACTCAAAGGGCAGAGCCACTCATACCAACACCATTACGTGATCTTCCGTGGCAGAGAGTTGGCACTGACATGTATGAGTGGAAGGGATTATCATATCTTCTGGTTGTTGACTACTACCCTACGCTTTCAGCAACTACAGCGGATAGTGTCATTACATAAATGAAATCTATTTGCCAGACATGGCAGTAGTATCAGACAATGAGCCTCAGATTTCAGCATCTTCATTCTCATCATTTGCCAAGGATACACACATGTCACCAGTAATCCAAGGTTTCCCCAAGCTAATGGTGAAGCTGAGCAGGCAGTAGCTACTGTGAAGAACTTGTTAAAGAAATCAGTGGATCCTTATTTGCTCTTGGTTGTGTATAGGACAAGCCCTTTGAAGAACGAATGCAGCCCTTCTGAACTCCTGTTGTGTAAGAAACTCCATCCTACGCTTCCTATCCATCCTTCACTACTTTCACAGAAGGTTTCCAATGCAGAAGTGGTCAAGCAATAGGAGGAACATCTCGGACAACGTTACACCACAGTTGGAAGTCCAGGAACAGAAAGTCGAGGATACTTTGATGGAGAACGTGAACAGTGCACTCTAAGTGGACGAATATCAAGACCTCCTGATCGATATTAGAAAGGGAGGTGCAGTAATAGCAGTTGCACATTACTGTATATGGTAGTTGTGTATAGGGCATGTGGGGGGAAAGATTATTAAAGGGGAACTGCCACGAAAAAATAATGTTATCTCAGTCTATAGCATTTGAGTAAAAAATAAGAACTGCAAATATGATGTATTAAATATTTGCTTTTATAATCAAGATAAATTCAAGACAACACAACAATTCAAGACAACACAACAAATTTGGTCGCCATGTTTTTATAAAAATTTAAGACCGTCTACGTCACTGGTCTCGGAAATCCCATTGTGGGCATATACCGGTAAAGAATGCCTCACTGCATTGCCAAGGGGTGTATGAATCGTGATAATGAGTGCCCAAAGGTTGTTATTTTTCATCGTTTGCCCTCAAAAAACCCAGCTCTGCTTCATCAGGTAAGTTTTTGTTATGCTTTACAACTTGCATACTTAAATACGACATGTTGTGATACCGGTAATTATCAATCACTCGTTTCAGTGGTTAATTGTGCTACATTTGACGGATATCTCCATAAATGATGCAAACGCTCGTGTATGTAGCGAGCATTTCACCCCAGAGGACTACATCTAGCCTGTTATCAGTGGATTTGGGCCTTCAAAGCCAACCCTGAAGCCAAATGCTGTTCCTTTAGCTTTCAGCTGCACTTCTGTACATGGCATGTGAATGTGTATATGTACGTTGCATTTATAATAAGACAGTTACAACTGCAGTTTGCGTAACACAATCTCCTGTTACCTATTGGGAAATAGGAAGTTGTATAGGATCCCCTCGATGCGCAACGTTAGTGGATTGAGGCATGCTCCAACAAACTCAGGATGATCTGTGATGCATTGGAGACCCTCCACATCACTAAAAAGGTGCCTTATGTGTGCCAGTTCCCTACAACAGCAACACTCGCATTCCATTGGGAGAGCAGCGGGTTCTTGTGTAGATTAGCCCCCCCTTTTAACTGTTCCAGAAGGCTTTATTGTGCCTTCAATTGGATCGTTCTTAGCCTTCGGCTTCACTTATCGGCAAATGTACGGTATGCTTAGGGCCATTGTCCTGCATCAGCCTATGTCAGGTGGGATACAGACGCTGGATAGAGGGTAGAAGAGTCTACCAGTCTAGTCTATCCACATACAGGTCCTTTTTCATTATGCCTTTCTAAATACAAATATCAGTTCTTCCTTGCAGCAACCCAAACATGAAATTTGAGGAGATGTTTAGGTCTGGAGTAGGATGGATTAGCATATTATAAGTACACTGCACTAAATATGTCTTAATTCTGGTCTAGGAGGTTCTCCCCCAAAACCTTCGGTCCCTCTCCATCTGCATCGTGTCCTCATTGGTGCGTATGAAGCTGTCAAAGGTTTCACTTCGACATTGCCTGTTGCCCAGACTACATGTTTTTCCTTGTTCATGTCATGGATAAGCTTTCAATAGGTGCTCTCATGAAATGTTTAGTCAATGGAGGTCCTACAATGCAATACAATGCATATACCCATAGGAAATAATCGGTGCAGCTGGTGTGCAGTAGTTTCGCCATCATTCCTTCCTCATCTATTCTTCTGTGACACTTTTTTCACCAGTTACTTAGAGGGTCTACCTGATCCTTTTTGTCAACTAATTGACTTTGTATGTATAGCAGATGACAATGTCATGCGATTAAAGGAATTTGGGGGTTGTACCCTTTAAAATAATAATTACATGTATAAGTTTCAAAGCTTTGTAGACCATTTTTGAACATATGAGTAAAGAAATTGCACCCTCTGTTACATGCATGTAGGTCCTTGACATTTGTAGCAGTGGTGCTCTAACTATATCTATACCATGGTCAATCATGGACCAGCCATAGCCACACAAATATGCACATGCATAACACAAACTCCGCCTACAGTACATTACTGACCATTGCATCATCACTTGACTACACACATACATGTGTGCTCTGTGATGTCAAATTCTCACACTCATTAGAATCAAATCACACATACGCACATGCGTGTACCTTATCTGTATCATTGACGTTGACACCAAGTGACAGGAGTTGCTGAACAGTTTCCACATCACCAGCCCTGCATGCTGCAACTAACTGTTGATGAAACCAAATTATGTACAGGGCATTCTGCACAACTTCAGAGGGCAATACAATGATGGCATTATTGTCAATGCACATAGGTCAAATGCAAGATTAATTCACATGCTCCAAACTATCTATTAAATCGTTGTCACCAAGGTCTTAAGATGATTTACACTAATTTCAAACCACTGCAAATGACATTATTATACATACAATGGTGATTCAATTTATCTCCAAGTGTAGTTGATGAAACGATACAACTACCCTACAGCTTACCAACGACAACTATATGTTTGTCTAAAGTACCACAAAGTACGTTGTGTTTGAATCTCTTGTTTTATCTACATTAGTTACATTTCTATACATATATGTGAAGCAGAAAAGTGATTGACTTGTTATGGAATGACCCTCAGTGAAAATCCCTGGATGGTGTAAAGTGAAGTCTTGGCAGTAGACTACTTTGTATAGCGTGCATCTTATTACATGTAAGGCAACAGAGTTCCAGAGAACCCACACAGGTTATAACCTGCTTACAGGCCTGGAAGCACATATAACCACACATGCAGACCAGCCAAATAAACGTATTCGGTTTTCCTTTCTCCAGCGGCACCTTCTAGCCCATGCCCGAAGCAAGGCAGTAAACCATCATTACACAAATAAAGCAGTCATTTCTGGAATTCTCTAATTAAAGCCTTCTCCCTTATACCGTACTGCCAAGACATAATGGCGGAGAGAACTATTTGGCGGAGCCAAAACTATTTATACTAACTGGCGATTTGTAATTGGCGGAAGTCTCAGAATCATTAATCTATAATTGAAATGATTAATGTTAGCGTAGCTGTTGATCATACTTCTATTTAGACTGAATAGGCCGAAGAGCACCTGCATCCTCCTCCTCATCCTCTGAAGCATCCCCATTGGTCGTCGTCAACCTCAGCATCAGAAAGATCTGAATCGGGGTAGGATACAGCTAGGTGCCTTCCATGAATTGAACAGTATCAGTGTATAGCGGGGAGAAAGGAATTATTTCGTATGGCCGACCCGCTACCGGGTATATAGTAGTACCGGTATGAACACTACAGGCGCCGTATGTCTGTGCACTGATTGTATAAGAAGTACATGTACATGTACGGTAATCATTTAGCATGGCAAGATTAAGACTTATACAATTACGTGCGTAATGTCCCTCCCCCCGCCCCCTTCCGCGACGCCGTGGATCCGCTGATAACATGTTGACGGAAAAATTTAAATATTAAGTTGATGGCGGCACAGTTGGCGGAGCCTTCCGCCAAATAGTCGCCGCCAAAACGTCTTGTCAGTACGGTATATACCCTCCCCCATCTGGATTCCAGGAAACACCCATCAATACGAGATCCACTTATCCAGACACATTTAAAAGGTTACTTACAAACGCAACCAACCTCCTTTATTGTAGGACGACCATCTGCACTTCGCTTCGCATCTGAAGATCGCTTCATGTTAAAGTCCAGCCACACAACCAAATGTTTGTCTAAGGGCGGTTTTAGTACCTTAGAACACGCCCCTTTTTATTTAGAATCCGCCCCTTCAGGTATACGCTTGCGCATGCACGCACGTGATTACGCTTATACATCTCCCGAAAGAAGCAGAAAGGAAGCTCCTCGATCTTGCACTATTTTCGTACTTGTGTAGATGAATCAACGTGTGATAGCTGAGCTGCACTATTGGAAACACAAATGGTTTCACTTACGACCTACCACAACCCTATTGAAGCCCTAGATAAGTGTGCTTGACAGTAGGCTGTTTCCCAACATTTCTACTGTTGAGAATAATCCAGTAGTACAATTCCTTAACATCTTGTGAGGTCGTACATTCTCAGCTCTACGTCGACTTAAAGCCTTTTTTGAGGACGACAATGGGAGAGAACAAACTTAGTTGTCCAACTTTAATTGTTTGAATTTGTTGAAATCATACTTCATGGATTAGTAGTGCCACATTGTGCTGTATTATTTGTGCTGTAATTTTAGTGCTGCATAATTTACCAAAGTATAGTAAAGGTGTAGGAATAAATTACACACATAAAATTTCCGCCCACGTACGCCTTTTTCGAGCCAGATTTATTTTTTTACCGTTGGAGTGCGTGTATTGTGGTGTGCACGCAGGAGAGTGCACTGAGTGCACATGAGCGTATACCCCATGTAACTTACAATATGCATTTACGCGGTGTGTAATTGCATGAGTGGTTTCAGTCACAACTGCCCCATGGTACTGTGAGCTGTGGCATAGCCTCATTCCTATTTTTATTTTTTATATTAAAGTTACGGGGGCGAAAAATATTTTTGATTTGTATTTGATTTGATCAATATAATCCAATCTTTTATCTTGAACTGAGCTAAAAATAAATATAAACTCCAACGTTGGCTATTAATAATTTATCCAATTTATGCACGTTTTTGTAAAACAAAAATCTGTGACCGAATTTATACTAAATAATATATTGGCACGTGAATAAAATAATATTTCTTGCCAACGGTAAATTAACCTACGAAAGAAGATTAAAAATTCTAAATAAAGGTTTTTATTAAAACTAAAATGTAATAAATAAATTAAAATTAATACTGCATCCAGCTGAATTCGAACCAGCGATGTCTTTGTAAGATTTTTTTCGCCCCCGTAACTTTAATATAATAATAGGGCCTGGGAACGAGGCTAGCTGTGGCAGTACTCTCTGACTCTGTTTAATGGAGAAGATCGCCATGCCCGTGGTTCCCTTTCTCTTGTGCCATCTTTACTTCCAGACTCTTCTGTACATCCGGATGAATACATCAATGATACGTTTAAATTGGAGAAAGACCTCCAATACCCTAATACCCTTGGAAGTGAAGTTAGAAGGCGGAAGGGACTATGGATAAACATAGAGGTAAGTGGGAATTCCAAACAAAAAAAGTGAAATTCCTAAAACTCTTCTTGAAGCTTTGGGTGCATGTGAAATGGATTCCTTTTCAAGCATGCATTTCCTGCTTGTTGTATGCTGCACATTAAATGCAGAAGCAGAACAATCCTTCTCCTTAATGAGAAGGATCAAGACATAACGCAAGATCAGTTATGACAGAAGAACGCTTTTCTGATCTGACTTTGATTTCCATGCACTATAAAGAAAGAGTACCTGCTGATGAAATTTGCAAGGCATTCGCGTGCATGCCTATCCCAGAAAACTGTTTCCAAGCATCCTTATTTGACGATTATAGTATATACATGTAGCAATTCTTGTAATCGTAATTTGATAAATACTACGCAGTTTTATATAGTGTTTTGCGCATGACATAATAAAAATGCATTGGCGGCTGCCCAGACCCCGTTGGGTGAGCTTACAGCGCTCCCCCAGACCCCCTAGCTGGGAGGGAGGGGTACCCCTCCCACACCCTCCCCCGCTTTAATGAATATTATTTAACAACCCCGCTTTTCTGAAATCCTGGATCCGCCCCTGATATGTGAGACATGGTACAGTATTTGCATAAGTAGTGACAAAGGAATAGCGATCCAAACATTGGATTTTGCAGTAATCCTATCCAAAATCTATTCCTACAGCATCAGTATGTGTGGTTAAGACAAGTAATGGACAATCGTTTAATGATTTTAGGTGTCTTAATACATGAAATAGTGATGCCTGGATTTCCATGTGTATCCAAGGCCCAATCACTAATTTCCCAATAATACCAAATGCTTGCAATTGTAGTCATAGCTTGTCATTTCTCAGGTCCTTCTGTAATGCTGATTGCAAGTATCATTATTTTAAATTGCATACATCATGCATCATAATGTACTGTTACAAATCAATCAAACAAAGTAACTCATTCATCAACAATGGAATCTTAAGCGTGACCCTAATGAGGGAAAATGCCTGACCATTTCCTCCCATGACAGTCAGGCTTAGTTTTCTTGACTGCTTCAACCTCACTCCAGGCAAATAGTAATGGGGAAGCAAATCAAGATTCATGATAAAGATGGGAGAATAGCCCTCTGCACTATCTTTCTCCGATCCTTCACTGGACTTATTGCCCACAGTGGATACAACATTGGAAATTAACCAAACAAAAAAAGATAGAGTTAGGGATGTTCATCACATCTGAAGCCTTCACAGAAAGTGAAGTTTCATCCTTTAAAAGCACACAAGACAAGCAACAGTAGGTCAAGGTCTACTCATTAAATCACTAATGATTTGCACACTGATGATGCTTTATAATCCAACGTAATATACACAAATTCACCACAAGATTTTGAAATACTAGCACATGAAAATATGCTTACCTCGTCCATTTCTTTATCTCTTTCAGTAATGATTGACAAGGTTTTTGGCTAATAGTTGGATGGAATTATTTTCATAACAATCAATATCAAGCATGTTGGTTGATGAATATTTGATAGAAAAGTTGAGTAAATGAAGGCATGCAGTATGCATGCAGCTGACTAATGTCACTCGGTGTTTAATAAAAATATACAACTATCCTTGTGCACACGTACTAAGATTAATATTCTATGGTATTTGTGACAGTCTGATTACACACCTGATTGGGTACTGATCAATCGTCTTTTTGCTGGATGTGTCCTGGTTGATAAATGAGATAAGAGATAACTATAAAAGGATTGAATTTGAACATTAGATCGGATACAGCATGCACTCACGTGACTTACTATTATCCGGTATCCACAGAGTTTGAGATGTGGTGATTTTAGGTACCTGTTCTAGAAACTAATAACACCACATGCATAAACACACATGCAACACACACAAACACAAATAAACACACACAACAAACACCCAAACCACACACACCACACACACACACACCACACACACACACACCACACACACACACACCACACACACACACACCACACACACACACCCCACACACACACCATACACACACACCACACACACACACCACACACACACACCACACACACACACCACACACACACACCACACACACACCACACACACAGAGAACATCAGTTGTACGTGTTATATCACAATCATCCAACGTACATCCCATCATTACATTTCTTTAAACACAGACTGAACACAGACCCTCCCTTTCAAGCAAAGTGAAGGTTATACCCCATATTGCAAATATGAAGTCACTTGATCACATATTCATGCCTGTTGTACCTTATGAGTCTTAACTTGACGCTGATATAGCTCATCCATAAGCTGTTCATGCCTTCTTATACAACTGAGTTACGAGTAGAGGGAAAAGAATATAAACATCAGAGTACCAGGTAGACAGTTTCTTGGTGATAATGTGCCGCTTGTATCATTTTCTGTATACGCAAGTAAAGAGGAAAACTTTGCATTCCTAGCAATGACCCATCTGCTTGCAAATGAAAAGCAAAGCATCACTGAATACACTTCACTTGTTAGGAAGAGTGCTGCAGGGCTGTGATATCTATGTAGCTACTCAATACATGTGCAGAGCTTTGATATCTATCTATATACATGTGATTGGCGATAGTACTGCATTGTATGTGGTTGCTGTGTATTTGTATCGGCACAGATTGGCGATACATAATTATATTTCACCTAACGAAAATCAACCATGAAAGGACTCATAATAATAATATGATCATCGCAGTTACATTGCCCTTACTGCCCTGACCACCAGCTGGATCCTCTTGGACATCATACTGTGATATGCAAAGGTGGTGGTGATGTTGTTTGGTGCCACAATGCATTGAGGAATGTTTTTCCCAATTTTGTCATTGGGCTCGGCTTGGTGGTCAACTTGAGGTAGGCCACGAGTCTGGAGCTGGTAGTCCACTTAGCCGGCCAACAGACATCCTGATGTCCAACTGGATGATTGGCAAGCCAGCTGCTTTTGACTTAACAGAGTCTCTCTGCTTAACTCCAACACATTGAATGAAGCGGGAGCTACAGGTGGGTCAGCAGCTCGGAAAGCCAAAGCTCGCAAGCACAACACCAATGATCGCAAGTGCAAAGAGCTAGGTTGGGTCTGCATCCCCTTGGCAGTAGAGACCTATGGCCTATGGGTGTCGGGGTGAAGAAGCACAGAGCTCAGTTTCCTGCCTGGCCTTGCAGTTGCAGTGCAACAAATCAAAGGCCATCAAAAGCATTTACCGGAGACTTAACCTGATCTAAGTTCGTGCAATGCTAGAGCTCCGCTCAAGGTTTCAGCATTCAGAGGACAAGGGCTGAAGCAATGTGCATTGGTGGGTGGGTGAGGTTTTAAAGTGCAATTTAGATTTTGGAAGGCTTGTTTTTAGACATTGTCCGTGCTTGTGCATTACCTTACAATTGTGCTGTATATGTATTATTATGATATTTAATAATAATAAAATAAAAATAATAAGGCATACGGCCCTCCTCCTCCCATCTGAATGTGTTTTAGAGGAGGAAGAATAGCTTGGCACCAAACAGAACTGTTGGTAAGTGAAATTGCATTCAAACAGGGCCATCAAATATGATATCTTCATGTATACTGTGGACAAAAATAGTGGAAAGGTGTAACATGCAGCATAATTAATTTCCTGCCATACTCTTCATGACCTAATGAAGTACATACACGTATTTGACTTTGGTGAGCAACAATTACATTTTTGGCAATTCAAAATGGTACCAATTATCTATGCAAATACAGGCAAAATGATATCACTTGAGTCATATGATTCGGAAACTAAGTGGTAACTAAGCAATCTTCTGCACTTCAACACGTCTTAACGGCTTGGCATAGTATTTCAGCATCCTGTGGTGAGTGATTCAAAGTGAAATAATCTATGACAAAGATGAAGGAGCTAACATATTATAACGACTTACTGTATCTCGGTGGTCACGAATGGATTTCCACAGAGTGTCAAAGAAATGATCCACAACGAAGCTACACTACAATGTGCATCCATACAGTGAGGCACTCAAGAATCATGGATATAAACTCCAAGTCTACACTTACGCCAGTTTTTAGCACGAACGACAAACTGCTGCACTTTGTGTCCAGCTTGCCCTTAACTATATCCTTTATAAATAGAGGCATGTATGCGACATATAGAACAGTGCAGGTTATTACATCTAGACACTTACCTTTATTTTGTCACTCATATATATACCCATACGCGCATGCTCAGACGATCAATTACACAATGCATATTAGAGTTAGCTCGGCTCCGTCACACTGCTCTCTAGCACCTTTCACGATATACGGTATACTCTTTAAGCCCGAACAGTGCAACACATGTAGCTGCACATCATGATGAATTTTTAAATGCACTAGGATGGCACAAGGAATGAACCTGTAGTAAACCATTAATTATCAATGCTCATGAATACCATTAAGGCAATCTCACAATAATGAGGACTGCAGAAAATCATGTACAAAATTAATCGATTGCTGTAGAGCTTGGAAGTACTCATTAACCAGCATCCTTTGATTGATGAATTTGAACCAGTATGGGCTCTGCTGCAAATGTATAAACACAACGTGACATATGCTTGCATGCATTTTTCCTTGTTTAATTGAAGATTTTACAGGAACCACCATTGATTCCATGTAATGTTTATTCCAATAATTTGTGTACTCATACCAGACAACATGCGCAGTTCTCAGGCAATAATATACATGTATAATTATGCTCTTGTGGGACGAACAAATTAGAGACAGAAAACCTGCTCTGCAGTGGTGTATGCACGCTCGAGTAAATGGGTGACCCAAGCAGCCTTTTTTTCCTTTCATTTGAGCAGGATAAATGATGGAAGGTTCAACTCAAACGAAGCATGATTTTGTGGAACACAATGAGTTAGGAACACTGATGCATTATAGCACTGATCAGTTTGACTAGCTGTCTGTATTCCCATTCAGAGTTTTCATGCACTGCCTCTTAATTTAGAAATTCACTAGCCTTTCTACCTCAATACATACATGCATAGTCTTTAAAAAGTCTATGGACCTCACAGGGTTTTGTTATCCGAATACTAACTCGCTTTATTTAGTTATTGTTCATACATGTATACGAGAGTGTACGTTCTGCATACATTTCATGTGACATACACTGTATTAATTGCATTTTTCAGCATGCCGCTGATATGCGTGAGTTTTCCAATACTCCATTCTCTAATGCTTAGTGCACTTGTATATGGCCGGATACAAGTAACATTTCCGCATGCAAATCCACACTTATTGACGAGAATATATAAAACGCGCATGCACTGTGTGCTATACAGATCTATAATTCGCTGGCAAATCGAAACTTAAACATGTCTGGGCACGACGACAAAGATGTCATGCATATGGTTGTGCCATGCAACCACATCCCCACTACATCTGTAAGAGGCTGCATGATGGGTCAAAAATGATTTCTGGACAGTTTATTTATTATTATTATTATTTATTGTGCACATTAAATAACTCACAACATTAATCATAAACAATGCTCAAACAAAAAAACAAAATAAAACTCGTTTGATGCCAACTGACGAGTGTGAAGGACTGGGAACCAGTCCTTCCGTAATGAGAACAGATCCATACATGAATACAGGTGAATACAGGTTGAAAGCCCTCTACCATCGTCGTGAAGTTTGGAAGGCTACATTCTTAGTATATTGTGTACCGGCCGGGCCGTTGGACTGTTTCCCACAATTGTTGCATTGATTTGTACGTATATAAGGACATACATTTGTGCAAGGGGGCTCCTGGTTTTGTGAAATAGCTAGCTTTGAGCTTAGCTACTGCGCTAGCCGACGTGCGTACTCTTACTGACCAACCTCGGATCGTAACAACGAGAATGAGAGTTTGCTTCCTCTCACCAGTCTTAACATACTTACCCCCTGATGTAGGACAATTTTTGATTCATCATAGTAGAAAAATGAAAAGAACGAATATCAAAGAGTTGGTACAGTAGCAGAAGTCATTATTAGTGACTAGCAATGCAAACAAATCAAATCAGTTGTAAATTGAAAGTCACTAAATGGTTATCACACTTCACATAACATTGTCCCCTTTTGGATACAACCAGCACTTAGAATAATGGCACCATTCAACTGCAAACCATGAATGGCTTGCAAACACATACACTTATAAACTATATTATCCAAGAAACTACTTATCAACAACTTCATGCAATCACGCATGCCGAACTCATTTCACCCACTTTCAACAGAAATGGAAAGTTCAAAATACTTTGTGACTGCATTCCCCATCATCTTTCCAAATTTTTAAAACCATAATATACACAAAGTGAAAAGCAATGAATAAAAACATACTTACCGACTGATGTAGGACAATGTTTGATTCGTCATAGTAAAAAAATGAAAAGAACAAATATTAAAGAGTTGGTTCAGTAGCAGATGTCATCATTAGTGACTAGCAATGCAAACAAATCAAATCAGTGGTAAATTGTAAGTCACTAAATGGTTATCACACTTCACAGAACATTGTCCCCTTTTGGAGACAACCAGCACTTAGAATAATGGCACCATTCAACTCCATTAACCATGAATGTTTGGGAAACACATGCATCCTGCATTTATAAAGCCTTTTATCCAGGAAACTACTTATCAACAATATCATGCAATCACGCATACCGAACTCATTTCACCCACTTTCAACAGAAATGGAAAGTTCTAAATAGTTTGTGACTGCATTCCCCATCATCTTTCCGAATTTTGAAAATCATCATACACACAAATTGAAAAGCGATGAAAATTAATATACTTACCTCCTGATGTAGGACAATTTTTGATTCATCACAGTAGAAAAATGAAAAAAAACGAATATTAAAGAGATGGTACAGTACCAGAAGTCATCATAAGCAACTAGCAATGCAAACAAATCAAAAAGTGCCAAATACTAAGTCACTAAATGGTTATCACACTTCACAGAACATTGTCCCCTTTTGGATACAACCAGCACTTAGAATAATGGCACCATTCAACTGCATTAACCATGAATGCACATGCATCATGCATTTATGAAGTATGTTATCCAGGGAACTACTTATTAATGCTATAATGAATGTGGAACTCATTTCACCCACTTCCAACAGAAATGGATAGTTGAAAAGTCTGTGACTGCATTCCCCATCATCTTTGCAAATTTTTTAAATCACAAAATAAAAAGCTATGAATAAAAACACACTTACCCTCTGATGTAGGACGATTTGTGATTCATCATAGTAGAAAATCGAAAAAAAAGAAAATTAAACAGTTGGTACAGTAGCAGAAGTCATCATTAGTGACTAGCAATGCAAACAAATCAAATCAGTGGTAAATTGTAAGTCACTAAATGGATATCACACTTCACAGAACATTGTCTCCTTTTGGATACAACCAGCACTTGCACCATTCAACTGCATTAACCATGAATGCTTTAAAAACACATGCATCCTGCATTTATAAAGCATTTTATCCAGGAAACAACTTATCAACAACTTCTTGCAATCACGCATACCGAACTCATTTCACCCACTTTCAACAGAAATGGAAAGTTCAAAATAGATTGTGACTGCATTCCCCATCATCTTTCCAAATTTTTAAAACCATAATATACACAAAGTGAAAAGCAATGAATAAAAACATACTTACCGACTGATGTAGGACAATGCTTGATTCATATATCATAGTAGAAAAATGAAATTAAGAACAAATATTAAAGAGTTGGTTCAGTAGCAGAAGTCATCATTAGTGACTAGCAATGCAAACAAATCAAATCAGTGGTAAATTGTAAGTCACTAAATGGTTATCACACTTCACAGAACATTGTCCCCTTTTGGATACAACTAGCACTTAGAATAATGGCACCATTCAACTGCATTAACCATGAATGCACATGCATCATGCATTTATAAAGTATGTTATCCAGGAAACTACTTATCAACAACTTCATGCTATAATGAATGTGGAACTCACTTTACCCACTTCAACATAAATGGTAAGTTTTAAATAGTCCGAGACTGCATTCCCCATAATCTTTAAATCATCATACACACAAATTGAAAAGCGATGAATATTAACATACAGTACTTACCCACCGATGTACAGTGTACATGTAGGACGATTTTCGATTCATCAGAGTATAGAAAAACGAAAAAAAACGAATATTAAAGAGTAGCAGAAGTCATCATTAGTGACTAGCAATACAAAAAAATCAAATCAGTGGTAAATTGTAAGTCACTAAATGGTTAACACACTTTACAGAACATTGTACCCTTTTGGAAACCAGCACTTAGAATAATGGCACCATTGCAAACCATGAATGGTTTCAAACACATGTCTCAAGCATTGATAGATAATGCTATTCAGGAAACCACTGTCATGAACTTCATGCAATCATGCATGCAAATCTCATTTCACCTACTTCAAAACAAATGGAAACGATCATCTTCCCGAATTTTAAAACCATCATACACACGAATTGAAAAGCTATGATATAAACATACTTCCCTCTGATATAGGACAATTTATGATTCATCAGAGTAGAAAAACGACAAGAACAAATATCAAAGAGTTGGTACAGTAGCAGAAGTCATCATTAGTGACTAGCAATGCAAACAAATCAAATCAGTGGTAAATTGTAAGTCACTAAATGGTTATCAAACTTCACAGAACATTGTCCCCTTTTGGAGACAACCAGCACTTAGAATAATGATACCAGTCAACTCCATTAACCATGAATGTTTAGAAAACACATGCATCCTGCATTTATAAAGTATGTTATCCAGGAAACTACTTATCAACAACTTCATTGCCCAGGAATTCGAATCATAGTTTCATAGCATATCACTAAAATGATTATCAATGATTTCAACCTATTTGATGTATATGTAACCAGCTCTTTGAATAATGGTACCATTGAACTGCGAACCATGATTGGTTTAAAACACATGCCTCAACTGTTTATAAAGTATAGTAATAAAGACACCACTTATCAGCAACTTCATGCAATCATGCCATTTTGTATACTTTCAACAGAACTGGAAAGTGAGACATAATCCAAAACTGTAAAACATCATCCTCCCGAATACATTCCTCAAATACATGTATGAATACTGATATAGGATGATATTTGATTAATCATTGTAGAAAAAGGAAAAGAACGAATATTAATAGGTTGGTAGCAGAAGTCATCATACGTGACTAGCAACACAAAACAAATCAAACATTGTTAAATACTATGTCACTAAATGGTTATCACACCTGATATAACATTGATGGATATAACGAGCACTTAGAATAATGGCACGTTTGAACGAATGGTTTAAATCACATGCCTCAACCATTAATAACGTTGTCCAGGAAACCACTTATCATCAGCTTCATGAAATCATGCATGCGGAACTCATTTCACCCACTTCAACAGAAATGGAAAGTTCAAAATAGTCCGAGACTGCAATCCCCATCAACTTCTCGAATTTTTAAAATCATCACACACACTAATCGAAAAGCGATGAATATTAATATACTTACCCCCTGATGTAGGACAATTTTTGATTCATCATAGTAGAAAAATGAAATAGAACGAATATTAAAGAGTTGGTACAATAGCAGAAGTCATCATTAGTGACTAGCAATGCAAACAAATCAAATCAGTGGTAAATTGTAAGTCACTAAATGGTTATCACACTTCACAGAACATTGTCCCCTTTTGGATACAACCAGCACTTAGAATAATGGCCAGCACCATTCAACTGCAATGCTCAGATAGAAAAGGAAGCTCTTGCAGTCACCTGGGCATGAGAGTGCTTTGAGGACTACCTGCTTGGACCACCCAGTTTCTCATTGAGACTGATCATAAACCCTTACTACCTCTTCTTGGGAAGAATAGCCTGGATGAACTTCCACCTGGAATGTTGTGCTTTCGTCTCAGGCTCATGAGGTATAACTATGTGATTTTGCACTCTCCTGGCAAGAGCTTATTTACAACTGATACAACTCACACGCTCGCCAGCTTCAGGATGCGTTTGTCAATGTAGTGATGCAGAATCTCCCAATACATGAGAAACACTTGGAGGAAATACAACAGCACCAAACAAGAGATCCTGTTTGCAGACAGCTTAAAGCATACTGCAAAGATGGATGGCCTGTGATGAACACACTTAAAGGACCTGTCAATCATTACTGGTGTGCTTCTGGAGAGCTCACCATTCAAGGAGATCTTCTAATGAGAGTAAGTCGACTTCGAATCCCAGCTACAGTGCGAGCAGACATCCTACAACAGTTGCATGAAGGGCATCTGGGGGTTACGAAGTGCAGAGAGAGGGCTAGGCAGTCTGTGTGGAGGAAAGGTATGGACAGACAGTTGAGGGAATTTATACTATGCTGTTCAGTGTGTTGTAAGGAACAAACTCAAAGGGCAGAGCCACTCATACCAACACCATTACGTGATCTTCCATGGCAGAAAGTTGGCTCTGACTTGTTTGAGTGGAAGGGATTATCATATCTTCTGGTTGTTGACTACTACCCTAGATTTATTGAAGTCGCTACCCGGGAGAAAAAAACGGCGTTAATCGCGCTTGAAAAACGGCCATAACAACGCCAAATTACGCGGTCTTCAAAACGCTGTATCTTCTTGATTGTGCAATATAGTGGAGCTGCATTTTGCACATTTACAAAGCGGTCCTGTGTCTGTAGAAGTCCAAAGATGGTTTAGTTTGCGATGCATCGTTCCGAAGATATTCACATTCAAGTAAAGGGCTTGATTTCGCGGGGTTTTGTACTTGAAGCCCGCGAAATCTTGCTCTAAGTTGATTGTGAATATCTTCCGAACGATGCATCGCAAACTAAACCATCTTTGGACTTCTACAGACACAGGACCGCTTTGTAAATGTGCAAAATGCAGCTCCACTATATTGCACAATCAAGAAGATACAGCGTTTTGAAGACCGCGTAATTTGGCGTTGTTATGGCCGTTTTTCAAGCGCGATAACGCGCGATAACGCCGTTTTTTTCTCCCGGGTAAGCTTTCAGCAACTACAGTGGATAGTGTCATTACATCTATTTGCCAGACATGGCAGTAGTATCAGACAATGAGCCTCAGTTTTCAGCATCTGCATTCTCATCATTTGCCAAGGATATGGATTCACACATGTCACAAGTAGTCCAAGGTTTCCCCAAGCTAATGGTGATGCTGAGCAGGCAGTAGCTATTGTGAAGAATTTGTTAAAGAAATCAGTGCATCCTTATTTGGCCTTGGTTGTGTATAGGACAAGCCCTTTGAAGAACGAATGCAGCCCTTCAGAACTCCTGATGTGTAGGAAACTCCATTCTACGCTTCCTATCCATCCTTCACTACTTTCACAGAAGGTTTCCAAATACAGAAGTGGTCAAGCAAAGGGAGGAACATCTCAGACAGCGTTACACCACAGTTGGAAGTCCAGGAACAGGAAGTCGAGGATACTGTGATGGAGAACATGAACAGCACACTCTAAATGGACGAATATCAAGACCTCCTGATCGATATTAGAAAGGGAGGTGTAGTAATAGCAGTTGCACATGACTGTATATGGTAGTTGTGTGTAGTATTGAGGGGCATGTGGGGGAAAAGATGATTAGCTAAAGGATTTGTGGAGACATTGCACCATTAAGTTCTATTCACCTTTGGTATAACTTTGTGTAAATGTGCTATAAACTTCGCACATCTACAGTGTTCCAGAAGGCTTTATTGTGCCTTCAATTGAATCGTTCTTACCCTTCGGCTTCATTTCTCAGCAAATGTACTCTGAGGTATGCTTAGGGCCATTGTCCTGCATCAGCCTATGTCAGGTGGGATACAGACGCTGGATAGAGGGTAGAAGAGTCTACCAGTCTAGTCTATCCACATACAGGTCCTTTTTCATTATGCCTTTCTAAATAAAAATATCAGTTCTTCCTTGCAGCAACCCAAACATGAAATGTGAGGAGATGTTTAGGTCTGGAGTAGGATGGATTAGCTATAAGTACATGGCAATAAATATGCATTGATTTTGGTCTAGGAGGTTCTCACCCAAAACCTCCGGTCCGTGTCCTCATTGGTGCATATGAAGTTGTCAAAGGTTTCACATGCACTCACATTGCCTGTTGCCCAGACTACGTGTTTTTTCTTGTTCACGTCATGGATAAGCTTTCAATAGGCGCTCTCACGAAATGTTTAGTCAATGGAAGTCCTACAATGCAATACAATGCATATACCCGTGGGAAATAATCGGTGCAGCTGGTGTGCAGTAGTTTCGCCATCCTTCCTTCCTCATCTTTTCTTCGACAGACACTTTTTTCACCAGTTACTTAGAGGGTCTACCTGATCCTTTTTGTCAACTAATTGACTTTGTATACATAGCAGATGACGATATCATGCGATTAAAGGAATCATGCAATTGTTGGGGGCTTGTACCCTTTAAAATAATAATTACATGTATAAGTTTCAGTTCTTTGTATAATCAATGTAGACCATTTTTGAACATGTGAGTAAAGAAATTGCACCCTCTGTTTCCGATTGTGTACATTTAAGAAGGCATCGTTTAGTACAATGTACAATACACCCATTGTCAACAGACATGAAAAGCTTCACACTGAACTCCATCATCTTTCCACATGCTGCAAATCTTCATACAGAAATTTAAATACAAATATCCACATGCAATACTTACATTTTGAGAATATAGCAAAGCATAAAAATTATACAAAATTATTGATACATGTACATGACACAACATTGTATACGCATCAGTGCAGCATTAAACATATTACACATCTACCCTATTAAAAAATAACCAGTTATTAGAAAGATCACAGCATGGACATTAAAACCACAGATGTCCTAGCACGTCTTCCACACATGTTCAGTTGGGTTAAACCATATAATGAATTGGTACTTGATCTAAGTGTGCTCAGGTACATGCATGTAGGTCCTTGACATTTTTTAGCAGTGGTGCTCTAACTATATCTACACCATGGTCAATCATGTACCAGTCATAGCCACACAAATATGCACACAAACTCCGCCAACAGTACATTACTGACCATTGCATCATCACTTGACTACACACATACATGCGTGCTCTGTGATGTCAAATCCTCACACTCATTAGAGTCAGATGACACATATGCACATGCGTGTACCTGATCTGTATCATTGACGTTGACACCAAGTGACAGGAGTCGTTGAACAGTTTCCACATCACCAGCCTTGCATGCTGCAACTAACTGTTGATGAAACCAAATTATGTACAGGGCATTCTGATCAAATAACACAACATCAGAGGCAATGCAATGATGGCATTATTGTCAATGCACATAGGTTGATGTGTTTAGTGATACAAACCACTGCAAATGACATTACATTTAATAGTGATTCAAGTGAAGTTGATGAAACAATACAACTACCCTACTGCTTACCAACTACAACTATATGTTTGTCTAAAGTACCACAAAGTACGGTGTGTTTGAACCTCTTGTTTTATCTACATTATTTACATTTCTATACATATATGTGAAGCAGAAAAGTGATTGACTTGGTATGGAATGACCCTCAGTGAAAATCCCTGGATGGTGTAAAGTGAAGTCTTGGCAGTAGACTACTTTGTATAGCGTGCATCTTATTACATTTCAGGCAACAGAGTTCCAGAGAACCCACTCAGGTTATAACCTGCCTACAGACCTGGAAGCACATATAACAACACATGCAAACCAGCCAAATAAACGTATTTGGTTTCCTTTCTCCAGCGGCACCTTCTAGCCCATGCCCGAAGCAAGGCAGTAAACACTCATTACACAAATAAAGCAGTCATGCCTGGAATTCTCTAATTAAAGCCATCTCCCTTATATATACCTTTATATACCCTCCCCCATCTGGATTTCAGGAAACACCAATCAATACGAGATCCACTTATCTGGACACATTAAAAAGGTTGCTTACAAATGCAACCCACCTCCTTTATTGTAGGACGACGATCTGCACTTCGCTTCGCATCTGAAGATCGCTTCATGTTATGTCCCGCCAATGTTTGCCTAGTGTCGTAGTACCCAGACCCAAATGTACGTATGATATGTCACGACATAGATACTTCTATAGTATCTATGGTCACGATGATCATCGTTTGGGTGTGGGTACGAGACTAATGAATAGTGAAGGTTACGTTATTTAATCAGAGTAACCAAGGGCGGTTTTAGAGGAGGGGCTCTTCCTTACCTTAGAACACGCGGAAGGCAGGTGATAGATCATCGTGCCGGCAAACATTAGAGGAGGGGCTCTTCCTTACCTTAGAACACGCGGAAGACGGGTGATGGACAATAGTCAGCTTGCAGGGTTTGCAAACACATTCAGGGTGCGTGGCAGTACTATCATCCTTTACATCTATTGCAAGTGCTTGCTGCAGAAGTTCCTTGCACTTGTAAACTTTGTATGTACGTTTGCCGGCACGATGATCTATGCCCGTGTCCCCAAGAAGCACACTATTGCTTTTCAGTGGTATGCTCACAAAGCTGAAGGATGCAAAGTAAGAAATAAAGTTCAAATAAATGGGACAGTTTCCACGAAAATTGCCCCACGGTTGAATCGCTATAACTTCCCAACGGATAACGCTATCGACTTCCTATTTTCAACACTTCATCAGTGATGCCGCGGTTTGCCCGTCAACCGTGAAAACCGGCAAATCAGCCGATACGGTTGGCCTGACCGTGTCCGTGACCGCCAGAAAAGATGCATGACGTAATGTTGGTCGCGAATCACCGAACCGCCAGTTTTTAGCCGGGAACCGTCAAAAATTTACACGGTTACATATGTGCAATGCAACAATATTGACAATCAATGTGCAGCTGCTTGTTTCTCTCAACTTAAACTTATCGTGGAACGTAAACGGTGGCGTATGGATGGAGGAAGGGTTGAAAGGGTTATCTTTCTGCGATGCAACAAAAACTTCAATGCATAACTTGTCCTACTAAACGTACGTGTTCATTATTAATTAAATTTAATCAAACACATGCGGTTCGTCCGTAACCGCTTTGATTTTTCCCGGTAACCGTCAACTTTGATCGGGTGGGTTGTATACGGTCAGCTACCGTCCGTAAAGGTGACCGGGACGATCCGGTACGGTTAGCCGTGATCGTGACCGGATCGATAATAGCTGACCGCGGCAACACTGCACTTCATACTACACCATTTCACTATGAAGTGTTGAAAATAGGAAATCGATAGCGTTATCCGTTGGGACGTTATAGCGATTCAAACGCGATGCATTGTTATAACATTTGGGACAGTTTCCGCGAAAATTGCCCCACGGTTATAATGTTATAAAAATGCATCGCATTTGAATCGCTATAACTTCCTAACGGATAACGCTATCGACTTCCTATTTTCAACACTTCATAGTGAAATGGTGTAGTATGAAGTGTTGAAAATAGAAAGTCGATAGCATTATCCGTTGGGATGTTATAGCGATTCAAACGCGATGCATTTTTATAACATTTTAACCGTGGGGCAATTTTCGCGGAAACTGTCCCATTTAACCGTGGCCGCGGAAACTGTCCCAAATAATTATACGCATGTTGAAATTTCCAATATCCGGCAGCTTTGTGAGCACTTTCAAAAAACCAGCAAAGGGGTGAGAATGGTGAAGTCAATTCGTCAAACTGGTGTCTGGCCAAGCACACTATCCAGGTCATTGCACCAGCTACTGTAGCTGGTCCTGGCTTTCCCGGGCCACCAGTATCACCTGTCAAGCAAACTGGAATGCCCTTTGTGCTTTGAGATCCTTTCTCAGTCAATTGAGCTGCCCTGCAGTGTTCTTGTGTATGCCCAATGTATCATTGCATGGCTAAAAGTCGCAGGTACTGTTTAGTGCCCATGCTGCCACTCAGCAGTTCCTTTGGCTGCGGCTTCCTTGAGGCCAGCTTCTGCCGGATTTAATTATATTACGCCTGAATGGTTCAGTGCATATCCTGTGGCAGGAATATGGCATTTGTTAGAGCACCAGTTCACTTACAACAAGTGAAGCAAATATGGCAGGTGATGTTATTTATAGGCGTGTGGTCTCCAACAGTCCCACTGATGAGTGTCTGGTCAAAGTGTAGGCATGAGGCAGAGTTAAGTGTATTTATTATATCTAAACGGTACAAATGAAGGCCCATTTGAAGGTGCATTTGTCCTTTTGCTTTCAATATAGCCATAGCCATACAGAGCTTTATGGAAAGTTTAGGAAAGCATTTCCAAAAGCCACTACTCCCATCAAGATGCACCTCCTGGAACACCATACATTACAATGGGCCAACAGAATGCATGTCGGGTTTGGTCTTCTTGCAGAGCAGGGTGCCAAATCTATGCATGAAAAGTTTACTTCTCTGCTCTCCCAAAATAGACACACATAAATGAATAAATTATACAATCGTGCGGTTTCAAAAGCTCAGGGAAAAAAATGGGTTTTGATTTTATAAAAGATTTTAAATCGTCTGTAAAATCATTGTGTGATTGAATAAACGCGTGTGATTAATCACGCAATGATTCCAAAATGATTCTACGCGTTTTTTTCCGTGTAAACTACAATGTGTGCTGAAGAATCCGAAGCTTTACAAGCCGCTAGATGCTGTGGAGAAGCAGCGCTACACAGAGAAGCTCCAGCTGTTGGGCTTAACGCGCGATCCGTATGTTGCTCCGAGGGATGCCTTCGCTTAGCGGATCCAGTAACGTGGCCAGCAGTAGATTTCCCCGACAAATGCATTTATTTGACTACTCACCAAGTCCATATACAAAAAAGCGTTGAAAGCTTATAAAAGTACTGAGGCTGGGCTTACTTTTCAGCGGGCTATGTAAGTGACATAACGGTACATGTAACACTGATGCAACTCAACAGCCAAACATGCCTGTTCTAGCAAAGGTATCATATTAAATATTAGCTAGCAGCATTGCCTTCAATGTAGCAGTTTTTCATCAATCTCTCAGGTTCAGCATGGTCAGAAAAGAAACTCTCCACCTTTGAGACCATGGTGTGGTGTCCGTTAAAATGGAGAAATCACTTGTGCCCAATGCAACTGCATGGCGGGAACAGGAGAGCCTGTTCTCATATTACAGCATTGTTGACAAAAGGCAAAGTTGCGAAATGAAGTGGCTTGTACCTCTGTTATATGCAAATGGGTGACCTTGTTATTATTAATACACAATACTACACCTTGGAGCATCCCCAGATGGAGTAACTATGTGTGAGTGCTGTGATAAGGGTGTGATAGAGTTGAAATGCCCGTATTCTGCTATAGATTTTACTCCCAGGAATCTACATTGGTCGCTTAAAAAAGGAACACTCACTTCTATTAAGTGCAAACCCAAATCTTTTTGTGTCAAGCACAATTTGCACACTTTGAAGTATGGACACTCCACATTGAACATATAGAACCATGTGTTGAATTTTTTCATGGTGTAATGGCGAAAGTACAACCATTTTACCTCAGAGTTATTCTTCCAGAGCTTATAGGAAAGTGGTACTCAAAGCAAAAATTTACATCATGTACCAACAAAATAATCATCTCCAGCAGAGGAGGAACAAATAACTGAAGTGTGCTGCTATTGTACAAAACCAGAGGAGACTGGTAAACCTATGATTGGCTGCGACAATCCTGCCTGTCCAATTGAGTGGTATCATACATGTATGTCATGTTTAAATATGGAGTTGGTTCCGAGAGGAAAATGGTATTGTCCTGATTGTGAACTGCAATTTAAAAAGTAATGACGCATGTATGATATGCATGCATGTATTAATTGAATGGTACAACTGATTCACACATACTACATAATGCGAAACACACAGTTAGCATACAATCGATTGTAAAAAAAAATATCATTAGAGTTGTTCTTTAGTAGTGAAATTGGAATGACTCCCTTCAGAATTGTATACTTAGCCTTTAGGAGTGAAATAACACATTCAACATTGAATCCTCACATGTGATATTTCCCTTGACCAATCTACCACATGCCTGCTGAGTTGTTTTTTGCCTTTAGTAAATGGAAGAACAACAACTTGAGCACAACAAAGACCCACTGAGTTTACTATAGTGAAGCCACAATCAGCTAATATGATGCCACCAGGGATCAGATTTTCTAAAATGCCACATTGCTCTGTAATAAATTTATCGGATGCTCTTCCACCCCATGCTTTTGAAAGGAAAGAGACAGTGCCCTGAGGAGTAATTCCAGTAAGTACTTTAATGGTATTGTGGTTTTATAATTACTCCACGTGCTACAAGATCAATTCGTCTCTCTATAAATATCTCTGTCAAGTATAAAAATGCATCTGCCATCAAACTTTTTAAATGTTTGTGGCATACTCTTCATATCTTCATCTCTAGAAGGCCAGTAAATAAGAAGGCTCAGCCATTGAGCCATGATGACAATCCAATTGTTAAAGAGGTGTGAAACAGTTAACTGAGACACCCCAAACCTATATGCTAGATCCTGTTCATCACAGTTCAATCTTATAGCTTCATTATTACAAGTAGAATCTGCTGAAAGACAGCCAACCTTTTGCAATTCTTTTCTGTTATGTTCGCCGGATGACACAGACTGAACTTTAAGTTGAAGTGTTGCAAAGTTGGGGACTCGAGGCCTGTATAATACTTAACTTTTTTATCATCCCTTGAAATGTAATGATGGAATGTTTTGATGTAACATGTATGCTGAAGGTGTGTGCGTGTTCTGTGTGTGCATGTGTATTATTAGTTTCTAGAACAGTTACTAAAATTGCCACATCTCAAACTCTGTGGACACCGGATAATAGCAAGGTATGCTGTATCCAGATCTAAAGTTCTAGTACAATCATAGTAATGCTCATCCCCATCTCATTGATCAACCAGGACACATCCAGCAAATAGACGATTGAGCGTCCAAAGATAGGTGTGTCATCAGATTGTCAGAAATACAGTACAATCTATGTATACATGCACAAAGACACACTGCGCCACAGCATTTAGTATGCAGAGTTGTGCAGAGTCTGCATATCAACCATATGCAGATGAGTATTATTGAAGTGTGTTCATATGCCTACCTCTGCATACGAACATACTCATCTGCATATGGGTGGTATGCAGACTCTGCACAACTCTGCATACTAAATGCTGTGGCGTAGTGACAGTTGTATTTCATTAACACTGGTGACATTAGACAGCTGCTTTATTTACTCAAATGTTCATCATCTACATGCTCTTAACTGCATGATTATTATGAATTCATTTCATATAGCTATTGCAAAAACTTTATCAATCATTACTGAAAGTGACAAAGAAATAGACGAGGTAGGTAAACTTCATTGTTTTCATGTGTGCTAGTTGTTTTCTTTGGTATTCCACTGTGGAATGAATTTGTCTGAATAACTAAAGCATCATCAGTGTGCAAATCATTAGTGATGATTATGTCTGAACAGCTGTTGCATGTCTTGACATGTATTTTTGAAGGATGAAACTTCACCGTCTGTGAAGGCTTCAGATGTGATGAGCATTCTCTAACTGTACCCTCTTTTGTATTAATTTGTATTGTTGTATCCACAGTAGGCAATAATTCCAGAGAAGGACCCAAGCACAAATGATGTAGAGGACTATTCTCCCATGTGGTATTTACCATAAGACATGCCAGAAAGGCAGTTATATTATTTGTATATTCCATAGCCAAAACGCTACAGATTACTGTTCTGCATTAGACCTAGTTTCAAATATCCGCTGCAATTCAGAAGGTTTGTCTTCAAGTGGATATAGAGCATACATGATACCACCCTAAGCTTTCTTTCCTGCAGGATATGCCACGTGAAAAGTGGGAGCATCCGAAGACAAATGTCATTGAAGTAGGAGTTAGACTTTTACATAGTGCAAGATACGAAAGCAGAATTATTGCTATTCATGTTTCCAAATTTTATAAGTAGACAGTATAGGGAGTAACATTAGTAATCACATGCACCGCACTGTTCAAACATCAACTGTATTTGGCTTCAGTTTCATCAATTTGATCACAGACTAGTGAGTGAAATTTGCTAATAAATGGGCACACAGATCAGAGGTCATGCAGTGTATGTACATCGTCTTCATGTACTAAATAATCACAATCTAATAAGAATCATATGTATTATCGGGTGTAATCACTTCTAAATCGCTTCTCAATGCAGCATTCAATCTTACAAAATCAGTTCAACTTGCAGCTAATTAAAGAGCTATTCAGAGACTTAGCTGATTAAAGCAACATCTAACAACTTTCCAATACTTAATTAGTATGAATGATGACTGCGCAAAGTTTGATTCAAACAATACAATTACATGTAAGGTGCAATGAACGTGGAAACCATTAGAAGTCTAAATATCAAGTGTTCAGACAAAGCTTTGAATTAGTACGTTATTACACTCACTATTTTAAACTGTATTCAATCACCGTGTGTTCCTCGGCAAGTTTCGCGTATGTTAGCGAGAGTTCAGTTTTATCTTGCTGTAGAGTCAGTTCAAGTTCCTCATCTTGCATTTCCGTAACATCAGCCTGCCATGGGTTTCATTCAGCCTCGCTTACAGCGGTTCTAAACGCCAGTGTAGAGTGAGCAATATGTTACTTTCGTGTCTAGAGCACATGTTCCTGCTCGTTACGTTTCTGCAATCAGATCTGCTCAGTGAATTATACAATGTACACAATGCATCATTTTTTTACTCGTCAATATAAGCCTTGATTTATGATTAATTTACGTTGATACCTCATACGTAATGGTTACTGTACTATTTCATTCCTTGTGCCATGTGCTTTTTTGAATTCATCACAATTTGCAGTGTACACATGGTGTTTGTGGCTTAACAGACTACACTATATATCCTGAAGGAGGTATAAAACTATATATTCAACCCAATTCTTAATTAGGGAATAGTGGATTGCCCACATCTACATGACTGCTATCATAGAGCTCTGCACAAAGTTCAGTTTAATTGATTTAAACCAATATCACGAGGGCACCTGGGCACTGACAAGGAATGTATTTGTACTTAATGAACCACTACTTATCAATCTCACAATAATGTAGACACCTAAATGTAGAAATTGTATCTTTAAAGCTGTTGAACTTGGAAGTACTCGTTACTCAGCGTCTCTTGATCTCTACAATGCCATGCGTTATATTTATGAACTTGAACCATGCAGCATAGCGTATATACGAGCAAATGACCAAATGTTTGAATACCTATTTCCTTGTTCAGTTCAGTAAAGAATTTTTCAAAACCACCGTTGAATTCATTGCTAACACGTATTCCAGAAATGTGATCATTTCCTCATGCCTTATTTTGATGAATACCAGTGCAGTTCTCAGTGAAAGTATCGAAACAAAATTAGACAGAAACATGGCTGAGTATTAAACAATTGCATATACATAGTTGTGGGCACATGATTGTCAATTGCTGAGAGACAAGTAGAATCTTGCCATCCACAACACAAACTAATTCAAGTATCTACCAATGGGGTCTGAATTACCAGCTAAATGTAACATTGCCAAATTACATTACCGGCGGATCTATTTTAGCGGTTTGAAGCCTGTCACATTTACTAGCAAGTCATGCGAGTTCTCTATAGGCATGTTGGTTGTGTTTCAATTTAAATTCCATTCAAAGTTATCAAATTCAATTGACAAGTTATTAACATCCATACCGTAATATGAACACCTTCTATTTCACACTCAACACTTACACACATCGACACTAATAGTGGGAGGGGTTCCCGCCCCCTCCTGCCTTTGTGAGTTGTTCTTTACATAGTCTTCGTTTAGCTATAGGCTACCTGAAGCTCGACAAATAAAGGGCGTAGGCACGGATGAATGGGCCTCTTACTATGTCCCGCATGCAGGGACATGTTTTATCGCATGGCGGTGCAGATCACATTTTCACCACGTATATCAGCAGTATTGATCTGCACTCCTCACTGTGGATCTTTGCACTTCCTGTCGACTAGCACATTAATTATCACAGAAAACAAATTGGTCGAATCATGTTTTGATTTAAAGGATTTAAAATTCCTCTGTAAAACCATTGTGTCATTGCTTATTAAAATCAGACATGTGTGATTTTTACTGCTCAATTGCGCAATGATTCCAGAATGATTCTACGCCTGTAGCACGCAACAAGACAATCCAAATCGATCGCAGTTACTTTTTTATTTCTTCCATGTAGGTGATGCACTCCCCAAGTACGGGAGTGCTTAGGGACTCGAGTGCAGAACCACGTACGTTACATAAGCTTAGGACTGAGTAATAACAAACGGGGCCCCCCTTTTTCTGACGCAATTGTTATGTCAATTATCACACGTCTTATCGGTGGTATGATGAGTAAGAGAGCGTTCCTAGGCATGTGGTCATTTCCATCGTGCCTGATCCCTCACCTTCTTCTTCAAATACTTATTACAGATTAACCTTTTTAGTGCCAAGTGTGCAGAGCTCCTTTGTGTCGTCTATGACCTTGGTCTAAATACATGGACTAACACCTGCATGCACACTCTTTGGAAGGGAGTAGGCGGACGTTTAATCCCTGGCTTCATGTTGTCCTACACTCTGTCTCCTTTGCCTCAACACCCTCCCCCCCCCCAACACACTGCACCTACAGATATGCTCACACACATATACACATGCAGATATACACACTACACACACATACACACACACTGCACATGCAGATATACACACCACACAAAACACACCACAAACAAATGACACATAGACAAACACATTGTGCCTACAGATATAGACTCACCATACACTACACACACTGCATATGCAGATATACACACACGTGTGCACACATACACACACACACAATGCACACACACAATGCACACACATAATGCAAACACACACACACCTCATGTCTATTCAATGAGGGGTGGGATGGGGGCGTTTACTGTTAAGGAGTGTGGCTGCTGTTGGGGCAGGCAGTTAAGCAGATTCAATTGCCACACATGTACATAGAGAGACTGTGCTTTAGAGTGGGTGGTGTTGATAGGTGTCATTAAGGCATGTAACATTACCTTATTCATCAATTAGCACAGACCTGTGTAAACTAGAGATGGAGACAGGTTTGCTCCATTGCTGTGGTGTGGGTATACACATGATGTAGTGGCCACTTCGGGATGACCTGAAATGTTAAGGTGTTCCGTGCAATGGCAGCTAATGAAAGGCACTTTAATTGTATAGAAGTCCCTGCACCTTTGAGAGGGACTAATGAAAGTATAATTCAATTCCAATTTGCCTCTTATCAAGAAACCACATAACATGTTATTCCCATATGCTATCATCAGACATAGTGATGATTATATGAAAAAGGCCTACATTATCCACAGGTGCATAGTAGCATTGCCCTGGTAATTAGGAACCACTGACGTTCCTACACCAAGCACCTTGATATAGCTCCTTAGATTTGTATGGTTTGTGAATGCCATGTTTCCACTTGGGATGATTAGCAAATTTAAACACTACACCACACCTCCACTCACACCACCACGCACCAACACAGTCCCCAAAGACACACTTACATACCTATGAATCACTTTGCCACATAGCTGCAACCACCAGCCTTGCCAAATAGAAGCAACATGACATGGTGGCAGAGGGTGATTCTTTGCAACAAATAAAGGAAAAACAAGAGTCGCTCTAATTGCACTAGTTAATTTAAATATCCTTAACAATTGTAGGAAAATGTAGTCATACTTGATACATGAATTAGTGTTACTACTAAGCATAATTGTGACAAAAGGAGAGCACTTTTTGATGATACAGTCAATTTAGTACATAACCAACAGCATACACACACACACATGCAACACACTCAGAAAACAATTTACACATGTACAAAGAGCCAGACACAGTGCCCCCCACTGTCTAGTTTGACACACACTATGCACTTATACACTCCTCCTTTCACCCATCACTCTCTCCACTCCTCAAGCACCATACCACTACTCTTTGAGCATGGCTTCTAACAAACTGAACAACCATTATTGTATACACAGCATGTGTCCGTTCTCTGAAGCCCAACTCCACACACACACACACCCTTACCTCCTCCTCCCCCGGAGACCATAAGGTAAATGGGAGCACCATCTTTATCACAGCATTGATTCAGACAACTTTGAAGAACACTCTCAATTGCTGAGACAAATTAAACAGACAAACTAGTTGAAGGTCCCATGAGAGTTATAAATAGAGGGTTGGACAGCCATCATACAACCTAATACACTGAATTAGTCTATAAGCCTTCATACCTATCCTAGGCCTTCCAGAACTTTGAAGGCTTTGCTGGAACGCTTGTTTAATTAATGTGCAAAGCTTGATTTTTTGTGTGCATATAATGTTGTAGTTTTGTGACAGTTTCTAGTTCAAAAGCGTTACGAGTGCTTGTGTTCAGACAGACACACTCGGACCTTAGCCTCCCATTTTACCTTTATACAGTTTCTGTACAGTATGTGTTTGTGTGTGTGTGCATGTGTGTGCTTGTTTGTGTTATGTGTGTACAGTGATGTGGTGGGGAGGAGGGGTGTCTGTGAGAAATGTCCTGTGTGGCACGACCAGCACACACACACATGTAAATGTATATGCCACAAATAATATGCCCACCACACACAAACACACACACACACACGCACAAACACATGCACACACACCACGAGCATGTATGTGCGTGTATGTGGTAGTGTGTGTGCATATGTGTGTGTGTGTGCCTTTATGAATTATGTGCAGCCAACCACTGTCTTGTAGGTGGGAGTGGACATGTTAAGTGACCCACTCAGATGTACAGTGCAATTAAAGTTGTTTCTTAGAAGTGTACTAGTGTGTGTGAATATACATGTACATGAGATAGCTTCTTAGAATCATCTATGTTTGTGTGTGTGTGTGTGTGTGCAGTGTGTGTTGTGTTCGTGTATTTGTGCAGTATGCCTACTTGCACGCTCCCTGCCCTTACAAACGTTCTCAGAGGTGCTCAAGTGCATCCAATGGTAGCCAGGCATGCTAGCATGTGACGCATACCAGAAGTGGATGATAGATTTGGTTAAAAGCCTAGAGGTAAGGCATTGGCTTCATGCACTTCGCAACAGCTACATGTTTCATTGCCACAAATTAACCCACTGTGCTATTATTATTCTTTATTTCATATTATTTAGTTACCCAGGCAACAGTAACCCTGGCCACTTCCTAAAGTGCAGTGGTCCGGTGGTGGTGGGATGGGGAAGGGGTGTGGCATTGCACACCATTTCCATGGATGCATTGTTGACACAAATGATTCTAAATTTTTAAATCCATGCTTAACTGCAGTAGATAATTGGCAACAAAGACAAATGAACAAACTTTTAGTGATCATGAATTGGCAGTGCTTGATATGGCAAACAACAACATACGCCTAATTCCCTTATTGAACAAGTCTACATGCACTTGAGTAAGCATTGGTGTGCCTTTCGACTAGACCACAAGGCCTATTGACTAGACACAGGAAGCAGCTGGAAGGGGAAGGGGGGGGAGAGGCTATTAGACGTACATATTGCAGGACATGCCAATTTAGGTGTGAGAGAGTGTGTTGGGAGTATGGTGGGATAGGGTTCAGTTTAGAATGTAGTGCTTTGGAAGAAACTCAGTTGTTGGCACATGCTGTTACACAAGAAAATATTGCACATTTTACTTGAAAGCTACGTACAATGAAACCCGACTCACTGATATAGAGCGCTTTGTTGCTAGAGCCTTGCGTGAATAATGAAGAGTAGTTCCTTTGATGAGCTAATTGCATCTGCGTGTGTGTCTGTGTGTGTGTGTCACAAGATGTCAACTGGATTGGACAAGATTTGCATGTGCATACATTGTGTGTGAGATAAAGATGTGTGTGTGTGTGAGAGAGAGAGAGAGAGAGAGAGAATAAGTGATTTTTTAACATGTAATTCAAACTTGAGAACAAATGCACGTAATTAAATAAATAATAAGGACAAGGCCAAATAAAAAATTGTTCAGTGGACCTTTGCCTCTGCACAGGCCAAAGATATAGAATGGTGTTGTGAGTGGGAATGAAATGACCTGGTTCCTCGAAGGCACATGATTGCTGAGCGGAGTAAGGAAAAACTTAGTTTGCATCGCAACCAAAAAACAGTGGAAGAATACGGTTCTTGTCTCTTGTCAGCAATTAATCTCTTGTACACTATGGTTGCTATGGGACCCATACCTCCAGCTGTAGAGAATACCAAGGGTGTAAAAGATCCATGCTCAATCTCTCTTACTCTTTCTTCATATTCCCTCTTCTTATTCAGTTCATGTTTTCTATACCATTTTGATATGGAGGAATTCGCATAGGATTGAGCAAATGGGTTGAATATTCTGACATCAAAGTAGGCAGTTTGGTAGTCTTTTCCCCAGAAATTCTGTGCAGAAACATCAAGTCGAGCTCCTACCACTCCATTGGCAGACTTATACTTAAGGTGCTCACCCTGTTATGGCTGTAAAGTAGGTTCTGTATGTACATTATGACATACTTCACTGAAGAATGCAGAAGTCAAGTCTCGCACCTCATTGTGTCGAATTGAAGGAACGCCTCCTGATGGGCAATTCATGGCATGCTCCACAGTATAGAATAAGCAACATATGCAATGTGATGGTAATAAAGGAGGTTGCCAGCCATAGCGTAAACAGATAGCATCTCTGAAAGTACTCTTGTGTAGAGCAAAACCATGCCTAATCTCTACAGATCGTTTTTGTTTGGCTGGGAGTATAGCCAGTAACTCGGTGACAGATGCTGTTTCCATTGCTTTATGTTGGTTACATGCCAGGTTCTTTTCCTCAAGTTGTTGGATTCCAAGATCAGAAGGCATCAAAGTTGCACGGGTGATGACAAGGTTAGCCAGAGAAGTCACATTTACAGAAATTGTATAATGAATAAGTGATGCAAGTTCAAATGCATTTAAAATAAATGTATTCTGTTGTGCATGTTGTCAGGTGTGTATGCATTATATATGTGGGCATGAACAATATGCAACTGGAGGATTAAATCATATCCTTAAAGGCCTCTTCTTTTCAGGTCACAATGGTGTATCTGTGGAGATAAGATATGTGGTGTACTAAGGTGTGAGCTTTCCCATTGCGTGCGGCTATTTCACCATCAGACCCTGTCAGACATACACCAGGGTTCTTCAAATGATATAGTGTTTGCTTCATCCCTGTTCCCTCTATCAGTCGTTCAATTGTTACAGATATGCAAGGACAAGGGAAGTGGGAGGAGGGAAGGGAAAGGGGAGAAGGGAAGGAAGGGGGAGGAGGCATGGAAATGAATGTTTCTAACCTTCATGAAGGAAAAAAAATAACCAGAGGTTGCAAATCACTTTAGACCCAATGAAGAAACAACACATGTGAAGGGTTGTCTTGTCTTACATTTCTATTATAAGTGTTTAAGTTTTCATAAATCTTTTAATTCAATATGTACTTGATAATACTTAGTTTGGGGTACCTACAATGGTATTATAAATGGACTGCAATGACCAATGTGTGAAAGTGAAAACATCTGATGAAACGACCACATTACAAGGGTTAAACCTTACTCCTGGCTCCGTGTTTGACATACCTGCCAAACATTTAGTCTTAATTCGACACACAACTGCAAATATCAGAGGCAACATCAATTCATAAATCCTAACTTCAGTGCAGTAATGTTAATAATACATAACATCAAAAGTGGTCACTCAGCACTAATTATAATTCCTTACAGAGTGAATAAATGAAACCAACCCCTCATCAAATTCAGAATGATTGATCACCTGCAGTAACATTTACACCTAATTAGAATTGAAGGTATCTGAGAGTGGAAGGTGTAAATGAGATACTATAGGATGGTGAGGAAGGTGAGGTGGGAGAAATGTAGGTGGGGAGAAAGGTGTGTGAGAAGATGTGGATAGAGAGTGAGGGTGGGAGAAGGGACATGAGTGAGGAAAGGGGAACGTGAGTGAGCAGTGGGTGTGGATGAAAAGAGGAAGTCAGGTAAGTGTGGAAGGATGAATAGGGGAGGTGTAAAATAGCAGAGGTAAGGAGAGGGAGGTTGGTGTGTGATAGAGACAGGTGTGAATAAGACGAGTGGAAGATGGAGGCAGAGAGGGAGGTGTGCTCAGGAGAGGACTAGGGTGATGGGTGACAAGGAGAGTGAACTGGTGTGGTGGACATTGAGAGCCAACCAGAACAAGGTAGGGGTGTGAAGAGGGGAGGCGTCAGCTGTGAAGAGATGTACGTGTGGAGAGGAAAGGTAAATGAGAAGGAAGCCAGGTGGAGGTCTGGCGAGTGGGGAAATGAATGCTGAGAGTGAAAAATAATGTAGGTGAGGAGAGAAAAAAGCTGGAGATCATGATATGTGTAGAGGAGTTGATGAGGGGTTGGGGGGGGGAATGGATGAAATTGGGTGGGGAAGGTGTGGAGAGGGAAGGCAAGAGATGTGAGTGCAAAAATGGGAAGCAGGTGTAGAGTAGTGTCCTTCATCCCATCCTCCCCAACCCAGCACATTTCACAACATCACAACACACTACTGAAGAAGGTTCTGTTCATAGCATACTTTCAGCAATGCCTGGCCTAAACACCTGTGATAAAAATTAATGAATACATCAGATAGGAAGAAAATCAAATGGATTCTCACCTAACTATTTGAACAGTCCAGATCCAAACAGACAAACTGAGCATCACTGCTGTAGAATGAAGAATATATTGTTAATGAATACACTGTACAACTGACATAAAAAACATTTTATACTGTTTCAGCAAACTTACCATGACAGCTACATTATAGTAGATATCTATAATAGATGACAGTGGTGCAAATGTGAAATCTAGAATAGGTCTCCATTGCTTTGAATAGCCAGAGGAATATTAAGAACTAAAAAGTCCATGAGAAATGCATATTGGTGTTCACACATAGCTACGTTGTAGGGCAAAATATAGTGTACGTTGACCCTGATGACTAGAGACAGTGTGACCCTACAAATCCCAACAGGTTCTAGAGACAAGGTCCCACACAAAGCATTAAGATGCACATGTATGTTTCAACAGAAAAGCTTTATACTAATACTAAAAGGGGACATATACATGTACGTTCAGGCAGATGAATGTACACATAACCAGTTCTAGCCCTGTGTAAAATATATTTTACCTGATCAGTTCCATCCTCGCGCGAGAGTACTTTCCATTTTCCAGCGGATTAACACACTTTGGTTAAATGTAGCCTTGCAGCATTTTCCTGTAGAAAACGAGTGAGGATTGGAACAAAAGAAAACACATAAGTGTGCACGCAACCACAAAGGATACTTAGTACATGCAGCTAGCATAGACCAAAATATAAGTCATAATTCCGTCTACTGACCTGAAAATATGTTCGGATAGGCATCTGCTTTCAGTAGTTTTTGCTGACTACTACAGTGGCCTTGTGCAATTACACCAATTGAAGTTTGTGACACTCAGCAAAGATGCTCAGCTAATTTATTTCGTTCCCGCTAAGCTTCAACCACACGTGGCGCCCCCTTCCCCCTTCCCCCTCCGCCCCCCCCCCCCATCTTTCGTCTAAAAATAGATATTTTTCAAACTGTTGTTTATGATTATGACATTTTGGATCTGTAAATCGTATGCATGTAAGCTAACTTCACGTTATACATGTAGCTGTATGCAATTCTTAATTTTTGCTTGCCGGAAGGAAAGATGTCAGCCTCCCATGCACCCCCTCCACTTATAATATCATTCCGCTGTGCAATGCCTAGTCCTAAGCGTGTTGTAATTGTACTGTAGCAATGTATGGGAATAACATATATACACTCCCCTTCCCACATTTCTCCTCCACACGTCCCACACTCTCTCATCATCTTCTCCTTACCTCCCGCTTCCTTACTTCCCTCCTTTCTCCAACCCCACACTCTCCTATCATCACAATGTCCCCTCTCTCTCTTCTCCTTGCCCATCTACCCTCTGTTCAACCACACCCTCATTACATTTTACTTACACTCCTTTTTTCCATCTTCTCATTCCTCCTCTGCTGATGGATGAGGTGCATGTGTGTGTGTGTGTGTGTGCATGTGTGTGTATGTATATGCATGTGTATATGCATGTGCATATGCATGTGTGTGTATGCGTGTGTGTATGTGCATGTGTGCATATGTGAAGAGAGAAGTTGATGTGAGGTGGGTGAGGTGATTGTGGAGTAAGTAAGGAGTTATGGTGCGGGATGTAGGAGAAGGGAGGTCAGTAAGGAGAGGAGGCGGTGGTGAGGGAAGGAGACTGAGGATGAGGTAACGAATGGAGGCATGCGAGCAGGAGAATAAGATGTGGGCAAGTTTAATTGGTGGATGAGAAGGAAGATCGATGGGGAGAGTGAAGGTGGAGAGAGGTTAATGAGGTACTGAGGTGGGTTCAGAGGAGATGATTATAGGTGTGGGAGTACGGTACGTTGAGGAGAGATGGTGAAACGGGAGGAGGAAGTGGGTGATGGAGGGGAGGTGACTGAGACGGGAGTGAGTGGAAGGATGGACGAGAGGGGAGAGTTGAGTGAAGAGATTAAAGTGGAGAGGTGTAGGTCAGGTTATATAAGGGAGTAGAGGAAGTGGGTGGGAAAAGGACCGAAGGGAAGAGAGGTGGTAGGAGAGATGGGAAAGTAGTGGGTAAGGGGAGGAGGTGGATGAGGAGAGGGGCAGGTGGTGAGGAGGTAAAAGGTGAAGAGGAGGGGAAGATGTGGTCAGGTTAAAGAGGTGTGTTAAAATGTGGAGAAGCAGGGGAAGATGTAAAGAGGTGTGTGGGATGGTAGGATAGCGATGTGGTAGGGGTGAGGAAGAGGGTGTAGGTGCGTGGGAGGTAGGAGAGGTGAAATAAGGGGGTGAGGAAGGTGGGTGGGGAAAGAGGAGACATATGGGGATGAGGAGAGATAATTTGGTGAAGGAGTGAGGAAAGCAAGTGAAGGCAATGAGTGTTTGGGGAAGAGGTCAGGTCAAAGATGGGAGGTGAGGATTGTGATGAGAAAAGGGAAGCTAAGGGCTAAAGGGAGAGAGAGAATGCAAAGGGGGTGGTGTGCAGTTGAGTGTGGAGAGGAAGGATGGGGAGGGAGATGAGAAGATGGAAAAGAGGAGAGTGGGTAAAATGTAAGGAGGTGTGGTGAACAGAGGGTAGACGGGCAAGGTGAAGCAGGGAGTTAAGGAGATCATGATGAGAGTGAGGTTGGTGAAGTGTGGAGATGGGATGTAGAGAAGAGAGGAAGTGGGTAATGAGAGGGGTGTGGGTGGGAGGGTGAGGAATGGGGTGTGTAAAAGGGAAGGTGGAGAGGAGAGTGCTGCAGACATGTTTGGAGAGGGAGGTGTGTGGCCCGGGGTAAGGTGTAGTAGAAGAGGGGAGCTTGGAGAGAGATACAGGTGGGACAAGGAAAGGAGTATGTAGGAGAGGTGGGTGAGCAGGTAGAGGGAGGTGTGAGGAGCAAGAGTAAGAAGGTGCATTTGCATGTGTGTATGTATGTGCATGTCTGTATGTATGTGCATGTGCGTGTATGTGTATGTGTGTGCATGTGTGTGTATGTATGTGCATGTGTGTGTATGTATGTGCATGTGTGTATGCATGTGCATTTGTGTGTATGTGTATGTGCATGTGTGTGTATGTATATGCATATGTGTGTATGTATGTGCATGTGTATATGTGTTTATGTATATATGTGCATGTGTGTGTATGTGCATGTGTGTTTGTGCATGTGTGTATGTGCATGTGTGTATGTGCATTTGTGTATGTGCATGTGTGTATGTTCATGTGTGTATGTGCATGTGTGTATGTGCATGCGTGTGTACGCCCTTGTATTTGTGCGTACGTGCACATGTGTGTGTATGTATGTGTATGATGTATGCGCATGAATGTGGAGATGGTAGGATAGGGATGTGGTAGGGGGAGGTTAGGGGTGTAGGTACGTCAGAGGTAGGTAAGATGAAATAAGAGAGGTGAGGAATGTGGGTGGGGAAAGAGGAGTAATGAGAGCAAGTGAAGGGGATGGGCAAGGAGAAGAGAGGGGACGATAGGAGAGTGTGGGGTTGGAGAAAGGAGGGTAGTAAAGAAAGGGGAGATAGGGAGTTAAGGAGATCATGATGAGAGGTTGGTGAAGTGTGGAGATGGGAGGCAGATAAGTGGAGTAAGAAGGTAAGTAAGGAATTGGTTGATGGAGAGGAGGCAGGAGAAGAGGTGTGTGAGGAGGGAAGTAAGGAGATGTGGGTACAGCTAATAAGGCAAGTAAGGTATAAAGTGTGGAGTGCAGTAAGTGCAAAGAGGCGGGTAAGGGAGTATAGGTTGGGGAGGAGGAAGGATGTGGTAAGGTGTGTGAGGAGAATGAAGGTTTCTGAGAGTGGAAGGTGTAAATGAAAAACTATAGGACAGGTGAGGCTAACTATTTATTCAATTAAAGCATAGTGCATTTATCCATACACATAATACTGTATTATCTAAGTGACAGATGCACTGCGCGTCAAGGTCTACAATGGCCTTGCAACCTCTACATGTCCATGCACAATGAGGCCAAGATTCTCTGCACCATTATACATCACAAGTACACTCTATGCCCATCATGCAATAATGTAAGGATCGAGATGTTATTTGTTCACTTTATGGTTTTTGGGATATCGCATTTTTCTTGCACACGTTGCTCAGCCACTGACAGCAAAAATAAAATACCCTAAATGTTCAACTTTGGGCTGGCCTTCCTTTGGTGCTTAGGTGACACTAGCCATACAAACTTTTTCCCACTTGGCTTCCCAGCTTGCCTTGCAGGTGTGCTGTTCCAAGTCATTGAGTTCTTCACAACTTGTAAACATATATTATACCCTCCGATACTAGAACATTAATTATACCCTCCGATACGGGACCATTAATTATACCCTCCGATGTTAGAACATTAATTTACCCACCGATGCTAGAACATTAATTATACCCTCCGATGCTAGAACATTAATTTACCCTCCGATGCTAGAACATTAACAAAACATCTTTTCACATGCAGTCGCAGCATACAATTACATACTATCCATTCTACGTGCCATTTCTATACCATTCTATACCATTACGTGCCATTTCTATACCATTCATATTTGCCTTCGTTTATTTGCAGGTCCATATGCTTGACTCTTCCATTAACTACATGCATTGGTGCACATGCTGTTGCCAGTCAGTTGTGAGAATACATGATGCCACACACATATAAGGAAAGGATTTTTAAATCTGGTACAGTCTGATGGTGTGATGTTATGATTTCCCATGTCTAGTTGGATGCTAACAAGACAAAATGATGGGGCTGTAATTCAAAAGTTTATGCCAATAATTGACTACTGTCTTAGACATGTACAAATGTTTTGTAATCATGCATAATCTGATAACTATGCATGGATTTTGCATCTTGTTTTGGCAAGATACATGTACAATTTACAATATTGGTTCTGAAAAAGCTGCTACTCGACACCTGCATACCTTCACACTATTGACTATTACGATGTTTGTGATTTCTCTACACTACACAATGAAAAATATTTTCAATCTTTCCTTGTCTTATGCACCACATAATTCTAAGCTATGAAACTGAATCATCATTAAATAAAAAAGGTTCTCTTAGGGTAAAATAAAATGTAGCTTTTTCTTGAGATGTACCTCCAGATGCATGGCTTCATGACATAATATTTTTTACGAGGTATACCTGGTTTTTGCTTGCTCCATATATGGGTAACTAGAGTATAATTCCAAGCATCATAGCATAAATGATTGGCATTAGCGCAAAGATGTGAACAAGAAATACGTGAAAGTTGCGGCTGTCATCATTTTGGCCAAAGAGGGTGTAAGCCGTACCGCCAAACTGCAAACTCACGGCAACAAGGTTTGATAGCACTGTGTCAAGAATGTTAACAGATTATACGCGGAAGACGCAAATTTGCGTCCGCAGCCCTGGCCGTATAGCATGTGCTCCACGACATTGCCTGTAGTTATTGCGTCATTGCCAGAAATTTCGGACATTGACCCATAACTCGTGCTAGGAATTGATTTATCAATTTCTGCTTTCACCGTTAAATTTTATATTGAAAGCAAAGATTTATCAAAACATAAAAACCGCTAATTATTAAATCAATCAATTAACTTTAATCACGACAACAAATTATTTGTAAGTACCTGTATGAGTAAAGAGTTCATTGTGATACAATATACAAATATATCTCTTTTAGTATAACTTTTACATTCGATTTCATGTATTCATGTTTTGCGCATGCGCTTGCGGCAGCGTCATCGCGTTACTAAAAATGGCTCTTACATCACTCCAATGTCTGACTTTCTAGTCCTCAGACTCGTGTAGCCCCTCCTTCTGTAGTACTTACTAGTCTCGTACCCAGACGTACAAATGGTTCATACCATTTATATGTCTGGGTACGAGACTAAGTTCTTAACACTCTGTTCGTGCATTTGTCAATGTGTGTATAAGCACCCTTACTTAACAAGAGAGGCATGTGTATGGATTGAATCAGCTTCGTCACCAGCTTGTAATCACTATATGCTCTTTTCCATTTACAGGGCCATAGCTTCCAAAAACACACCGTTCAAAATCAAACACTCCCTGACCTGCACAGCAATTCAGGTGCTTCCGAATTTTGTGCGCCATGTGCTCTCGAAATCGTGAGTGGACCGATTTCATACGAATGATTTCTCGGTCCCGGAGGATTATTTGTATGCGCACGGGGTAATTCGAGAGCAACGTCGCGCGCGAACGTGCAATTTTGTACGTGACCGAGGAACCTACCGTGTACGCGCAATATAGAACTATCGTATGACGTAAGGAAAGTTAAATATACTAGTTACATTATTTCTCAGGTTATTGATCACATAGTCAAAAAATTTAATGTTTCAAGTTTACAAATATGAAACATAGAAAGTTGATAAGAGAACAAACCTGTTCGTAGAAAAGAAAGCATAACTGAAACAACACTTTTACCAAAAAATGGCCTTACCTCCCAGCAGTTGATGGTGACGTTGTAACATCTGACTTCCACAACACAGGTCTTTCTTTAGAATAGTTCACTGCTGTCAACCCGAATGCACGTAGAATACACCGCCATTTGAGCGAAAGGAAAAGGGTAACAATAACTAGGTGCTGTTACATCACGTACGTTTTAGCGCTCTCGTTCAGCCAGGATGTTTCAGCACCATGCCAAATTGAAATTATCCACAAGGTGTATCCGCCCGTTTTACATGTGTTTTATGCGTGTGTGTACATGCTGCATATGCATTTGATGTATAACTTGTGTTTTCGCTCGTAGTACACGTGTTATCCACTCTATCGTTTAACGCGCGTTACTCTAGATGTATAACAAGCGTTTCAGTCTACTTACGCATGTTATACACCGAGGTGTGGATTGCGTGTTTACACTTTGTATACAACGACCGCATTCAATCTGGATAAGCTTTGTATATCCTAAGGCGTATAACCGGGAATTTAATTTGTCGTTATGCCGGGGATGTGCATGGTGACACGACACAACTGCAAACGTGATTGTATTGCTGACTTTTGCCGTCGTACTCATCATTCCCCTCTTTTGGAGCAAGGTTGTGGTATTGGTCCAGCCAAAGCCCCGGTGACATTGTGATACCAAACTGGTCACAGTCTCGGTCTGCAGCATTAGACATCAAGGTTATACATACCCTCAAAAATTCTAAGATTTCAGATGCTTGTCAGACCTCAGGTGCCTCAGCTGCAGTGAGTGAAGAGGTGCTTTGGGTTGTCTCAAAAGAGGCTAAATGTGAGTGGCGTATGGAGACTGGGAAATCACTGCTAATGAAACATTCTCAAGAATTGCTAGGCTCCTGGTCATCCACTCCCACTCATCCAACTCTGAACTCTAAATGCAATGTTCTACTGAATAGTGTTGTATAACTGGTTGCAATGATATGCAGAATAATTTATGCATGCATATTGCCATATGATGTCAATTTCTTTCTTTACATGTACAAAGCAATATCAACATTTAGCTACCCAGTTTACCGCTTCAATAATACAGTATGATGAATTTGCTACTGAAAAATGTATCTGTTTTCACATAATTAGCCTGATTAATACCTGTCTTAGAATGGTCACAACATAAGCCTGCTGCTGCTGCGTGATGCCTGAGGCGAATGATTAATGATTTTTATCTGTCAACGCAATATGTAAATCAGCTGAAAATTTTATATAATAATAGCAAATGAAAGCACATTTAATAATGGTTTTAATAGCCGTGCTTTACCAATGGAGACACAACACAAACACAATCTTCTCCGTAATCAAATTGAATGTACTGATTGTTTGCAATAGCACACCTATTTGCTATACGGCTCACAGGTATAAATGATGCTGGACCCTCACTTTCAAACAAGGTTGTCACAACTCTAATTGGGTCAGGGGAGTGATTCTCCCTAGGATGCTTTCCATACCAAGTAACTTTGGCAAACAGGTGGTCTGTATTTTTCATGCTGGGTTCGTCCGAAACATCAATATGATATGCATGCTTCAAGAAATACTGCACAATTCCAAATCTGTATGATGCAGCAGTGTGTAGGTTGACTTGCCCATCAGAATCATACCAGGATGCCATAACCACTGCAGAACGTTGAGATTTTGATTTTGCTGACAAAAAACGTTCTCCGTGTATTTCAATATCACTGCAAATCAAATGTCGACGAGAAACTGGCTGCTCAAATTGGTTTATATTGGGATATAGTATGTGATACACAGCCGACAAAGCAGTAAGTTCTATGTCATTTAAATATCTTTCATAACACTTTGAAAGAATTGCATGATGGTTTGATGAAAATATAGCATTAATGTTGTCACCATATATATTCCTGGCATACATGTCTTGCTTATAAACATCCGCAATGGTTGACTGAAGAGATCCAACATGACATTCAGAAATTATGCAAGATTGGATGAAATCATGAAGGGGACAATCGAGTGATGAGTCACTTGCACATGATACAATATTCTGATAGGATGTAAATTTTCTCATTATCTGCATCTCAGGACTCCTCCAATTATTAATGAACGATCCCATCACTCCATTATAGCGCTCAAATGGAAATACCCAAAAGGATGAAATTGGCCCAAAGTCTATTATGCAATCTTTAAGATGTGCATGAAGATGCATGTTTGGTGTGCATGCTGTCTTTCCATACAGCTCTTCAAATGTTTTACAAAATCCAATTATTTTGGTGTCTGCTAATGAAACATCATCAGGTGACAGTGATGACTGGGACAAAATGATTGATGCCTCAACAAATATTGTCCAACATGCATAATCCCTTTCTGGTAGAATACCTTTCAGTGCATATAATGAATAAATATTTGTCCAATTACGCCACTGGTCTGCAGTGAGTTCACTAAATTTAGAACTTATTTTATACGGTATGCGTCCTATCTCAATTGGAACAAGCATACTATCAATTCTAGTTTGTATAATATCAAAGTCAGCATTTCCTAAAATTCCCCTATCCTTCCATATGCTTACAACATGCTTTGCTGTTCCTAAATACATATTGTGCATGGCATCTGTCACATGCTGTCTTATGATATCAAAGTAAGGAAGACGTAAAAGTTCACTGTATCTGACACCATTCTTTTTTATTACTTGCTGTACTTCTGTTGGGGTCCTTGCAGATTCCAATTCATGAATTGCAAGTAGATGTTGTTCCATACTTCGTGGAATCCAAGCATCTCTATCAAAGCCTGAATAATCTAGCTTCTCTCCAAAGGACAGGCAGGTAAAAGATTTTAAACATTTAGAACACCCCATGGTAGCTGAATGACCAGAAAATCCGCACACCTTTCTAGTTGCAGGTACATCACAGGACACTGCAAGTAATGCACCACGAATACATATTGGTAAATCACATGAAGGAGAATCTATTGTTATTCCTTCCCATAAGACTCAGAGTTCATCCACAAGTGGCTTTAAGTAAGGATTGATATTGCTGGGTTCCTTTGGACCAGGTATACAACCCACAATAATGACATTCTCCAACTTATATCGTTCTGATCTTGGTAAATTTAGAATAGCAAGATAAATTACACCTATACTGTATTGCGTGTGTTCATAAGGTTGAAACCAATCCACGTTAAGGATTAAACCTAAATTGTATGGTACATCCAAAAAGGGTCTTCCATTTACAACAGTAAACTCATTCCATATTGCACCATCATAAATGTCAACATATTTTCCATTGAAACTTCTAGACATCCATCCATCCAAATTAGAACAAATGCTCTTTCTGGTTATTAGGCTTTTAATTGTTTTTAGTATACTACTATAAATGTATGTTTTTTGAGGTAAAGTCTTCGACATTTTTGAAAACTTGACTACTTTGCAAATTAAGGACTGGCAAGCAACTCTACGGCTCTTATGAGGGTGATTTGGAAATGGTACATGTGAGCACCTATTTTGATTGGAAAATATCACGGCCTTTGCTTCACCACATAGAGTATCACACTTCGGACACATAACATACTGCAGAAGTTCTCTTTGTTCAACACTCAGTCTTGTTCTCATTGCATTCAGTGAAGAAGGAAATTGATTCATTAGGAGCTTTAATGATGAGTTGGATGGAACTATTAGTGAGATTAGAGCAATCATGACTTTTAGGAAAGAAAGAAGAAGTTGCATTTCTCTGTCTGGTACATGAAATTTGAGTTGATAATAATTGAGGAACAGACATATGGCACCAAAAGGAAACTGTCGGATGCGAACCAACCGGTCTTAGAACCTTCAGGAGTGCTACAGCCTGTGCAATCAAAGGCTAAGTCATCGTAATCTGAATCGAGGACGACTTCTGTTTCCTGATAAGCATCTGCGTTTTCCATTACATTAACATTTCTGTCTTCGAGATGCAAGTCATCAGCCGCGGAAGTTGGCTGCTCTTCCGCCTCTTCGGTGCACAGCGTGTACCTGTCGTTCACGTTATCCATATCGCTGCTCTCTTCATCCATATCAACGCTGAGGTTACTTGTTTCTTGTGACGTACGTGTATTAGTACCCTTTGTCGTATGACATTCCTTTGTCTGCATTCTGACCAAAGCGGGACATCCATTTCGTCGCATATGCCTGTAATAGACAGATCGTGATAAGTCTTGTTGACAAATCCAGCATCTGTATCGCTTATTTGGCCCTTCCATGCTTTGTACGAGGGTAAAAAAAAAGCTGATGTGAAATTCGAAATTTTACAATTACGACGAAATGCACGTGCGCATGGGCAGCTGCGGAGTATGATTCATTGAAATCGACTGCTTGAGTCTTTTGATGGACAGGTACACGTATTCACCAAGAAGATCATTATATTCTGGTCCTAACAGTTTCGTTGACTCTCACGAAGTTTCACCGGAGATAGGCCTGCAAAATGCTGAATCGTTTTACGGATCAGCTGGAAGATCTTTGTCTCGAATTTGTCACATAAGTATGTTACACATTATGGAATACAGTTTTGCATGTGTTCTACATCTAAATATTAATAGGAACGAGTCAAGTAACACCTCCGGCAAGAATACCCTCCGCAGGTAGTGTGTGTGTGTGTGTGTGTGTGTGTGTGTGTGTGTGTGTGTGTGTGTGTGTGTGTGTGTGTGTGTGTGTGTGTGTGTGTGTCTGCATGTGTGCGTGTGTGCGTGCCGGTGTGTGGTGTGTATGTGTGTGTGTGCGTGCGTGTGTCTGTGTGTGTGGATGTGTGTGTGTGTGTCTGTGTGCGTGTGTGCGTGCCGGTGTGTGGTGTGTATGTGTGTGTGTGCGTGTGTGCGTGCCGGTGTGTGGTGTGTGTGCGCGCGTGTGTGTGTGTGTGTGTGTGTGTGTGTGTGTGTGTGTGTGTGTGTGTGTGTGTGTGTGTGTGTACCAGTACATGCACTTCGACAATTTAGGGTTCTATATGCAACAATTTATATAGTTTTTCTTTTAAATAAAGCACTTCCTTACAATGATGACATCGCGTCACCAAGATCTGTAATCTCTCGCGGTAGTAGAACACCAGCTCCAGTAGATGCGGTTTCTGCTATGTGGCATGACGTCAAATCACTTGTCGCCAATGAGATGGCCAAAGTGAATGAAAAAATGGAGGGAATCTGTCAGAAATTGAGTACCCTTGAAATCAAAGTGCAGGCGTTAGAGGCTGATAAAGGGACTTGTACATCAGAGGCCCCAGCAGAGCCTGCAAAAAGGAAAAGACGTACTCCGTTGTGTCTTCAGGTTTGCCAAGCTAAATTAGCAGCCATTCATTTGCTCAATGCATGCATGCTTTCAATCGAGTAGAGCAGTGTACACAAACTTTTAAAATCTTTCAATGAAGGTTCACAACTCAGAACCGAAGAACCGTAAGCAAGCATGCTTTTGTCAGTTCTGCTAAAAATTTTGATTCACATGCATATAGTTTGGAAAGTCCCCACAACGAAGGAGTTTGTAAGAAACTTCATCAGGAACTAAGTGAATTTCAATACATTGAAGTACAGTGTAAGTCACATGTGTTTTGTTCCAATTCGTTCATTTGTTCGATTTATTCAATATCTATTCTATTCTCTATAGCTGCACTAAGAACTTACAGGAAGTCTCTAAAGCGAGTAGTTACTGACGACCGCCAAAAACGAATACGCGTTCGAGCAAGGCAGCAAAGGGTACGTGTGTGATATAATCATAGCGTTACGAATGTAGTGTCATTAACTAGCTTTGGGAGCGCCGCAGTAAAGTCCTTACAAATGAAGAAATGGAGGCATGGAAGTGCATTGCAACTGGCATGATGTCGGAGGAAGAAACTACGGGTGATGGGAAAATAGAAAGAAGACGGCCTAGCTGGAGATCGGAAAGAATTAATAATTGGATGGACGAGCTGGATAGACGGGGAACAGACACATGGAAAGTGGCCAGAAAAGAAAGGATTGATGGACCTCTTCTCCAGTTACAGGCCCCGGCTGGTTTACATGCCTGGATGATGAAATCCTAGCCGCGAACACTGAGCCTTTAATTTGTTTTCAGATCTTGTGCATGCAATGCATTTACATGTACCTGAATATACGTTTTGATGTGATTAATTTTCTTTTCCTACTATTATAAAAATAAATAAGATAATGCGATCGTCACAACGCGTCATAAATATGCGGAGTTATACAGATAGTTTCGTTTTGCATTCACTCTAATAACGCTTGTTGTACGCTTGTTATCATCTCCATACACGGCGTTATACACAGTTGTTATCCATCAGTTATACACTAGAGTGTAAGACAGTCTCCTTCCACTAGTTATCCACTGCTGTATACACCGTGTTTACCGCAAGTGTTAAACACGTGTAAGCAAAGTGGATACACGCATTCTACACGGTCGGAAAACATCTAATTGGCACAGTGTGAGAACTGCACTGGTATTCATCAAAATAAGGCATGAGGAAATGATCACATTTCTGGAATACGTGTTAGCAATGAATTCAACGGTGGTTTCGAGAAATTCTTTACTGAACTGAACAAGGAAATAGGTATTCAAACATTTGGTCATTTGCTCGTATATACGCTATGCTGCATGGTTCAAGTTCATAAATATAACGCATGGCAGTGTAGAGATCAAGAGACGCTGAGTAACGAGTACTTCCAAGTTCAACAGCTTTAAAGATACAATTTCTACATTTAGGTGTCTACATTATTGCAATATTGTGAGATTGATAAGTAGTGGTTCATTAATTAAGTACAATTACATTCCTTGTCAGTGCCCAGGTGCCCTCGTGATATTGGTTTAAATCAATTAAACTGAACTTTGTGCAGAGTTCTATGATAGCAGTCATGTAGATGTGGGCAATCCACTATTCCCTAATTAAGAATTGGGTTGAATATGGGACAGTTTCCGCGAAAATTGCCCCACGGATATATTATAAAATGTTATAAAAATGCATCGCGGGTGAATCGCTATAACTTCCCAACGGTTTACGCTATCGACTTCCTATTTTCAACACTTCATACTACACCATTTCACTACGGGGAAACATATTTTGGGGCCTTGCACTAGTTCCTTGCCGATGCTACGAAGTCCGATACCCCATGGGGTTCAAAACCGTCACATCTTCAGCTAGGAGAGTTTAAATCGCTTCAAACTCCGTATTTACATACAGGGGTCCTGTTGCTATTGATGTGTTCAGTTCGTTAATTTTTACTCTATCCGTCACGGAGATACAGCTGTGCAAAGTTAATGTACATTTCCCGCTCAATTGCACCATTTTTGCATGCAACCCGTGTTCCATTCTCCCAATCCACAATAAATTTTGATAACTTCTTTGTTCCGCCCATTTTTCCCTTAAACTAAGCTAGCCGTTCCCAACTGTTTTTGTCTCACTCAGGCAGTGAGTTTATGCGGGAAAGTTAAAAGAAGAAGAACGCTGCTCAGTTCCAGACGATCGTACCAAATTAACGGACCCCAAGTGAATATAACCTTGCGCCTCCCACGTCGCCGGCAGTATTCAAAACGGCACGCGTAAGGCTATTTGATAAGCACTCACATCATCCTCTAGTCGTGTAATAAAGCTTTCCTATTTGCCATCATCTTGCTAAAATCATCGTCTTATATCTGCCACGCCCACTCGGCTACGATTGCAATGATTTCGGTCTCACACAACTTTCAGCTCACACATAGTACATGAACTCATGCTGGCTCCCACTTGTGCACACACTTGCATTGTTGCGTACATGGCCCTGTACACTATCGTATGGCGTTATACACACCACACACACACACACACACACACACACACACACACACACACACACACACACACACACTCATGTACAGCGTACTTGCACACACCAGTTATACATGTGGCAAACAATACACCTGTCTGATGATAGTACAAACACTCTCACTCACAAACATTGTCACATGCACATGTACATGTATTCTATTCAATTCAGCTGATTGCATTTCAATTTGTGTACCAAGCTTGCATAAAACACACATGCACAGGCACACACACACACACACACACACACATGACATACACACACAGACACACAAATGCACACACAGACACACTAACACATGACATACACACACAGACACACAAATGCACACACAGACACACTAACACATGACATACACACACAGACACACAAATGCACACACAGACACACAAATGCACACACAGACACACAAACGCACACACACATACACACACAGACACACAAATGCACACAGACACACTAACGCACACACACATACACACATGACATACACACAGACGCATACAAACACACACAGACACACTAACGCACACACACACACACACTCACACAGACACACACACAGGCACACACAGACACACAAATGCACACACAGACACACTAACACACACACACACAAACGCACACAGACACACACACATGACATACACACAGATGCATACAAACACACGCACACAGATACACAGACACACACATGGACACACAAAAAACACGACACACATGGACACACAAAAAACACGACACACATATGACAAACACACACACACGCACACACACACACGTACACACACATGGAAATACACACTAGCACACAGACACACATGCACACACACATGCATGAAATACACACTAGCACACACAGACACACTACATACACACAGACGCATTCAAACACACACACACACACACACTAACGCACACACACACACAAACACACACACGCACACATAACATATACACATACACACACAGACACACACACACACAAACGCACACAGACACACACATGACATACACACAGACGCATACAAACACACACAGATACACAGACACACACATGGACACACAAAACACACGACACACATTATGACAAACACACACACGCACACACACACACGTACACATACACACATGGAAATACACACTAGCACACACAGACACACATGCACACACACATGCATGAAATACACACTAGCACACACATGCACACACAGACACACATGACATACACACACAGACACACTAACACACACACACATGACATACACACACAGACACACAAATGCACACACAGACTGCATTTCAATTTGTGTACCAAACACACACATGCACACGCACAGGCACACACACACACATGACATACACACACAAATGCACACACAGACACACTAACGCACACACACACAGACACACAAATGCACAGACACACTAATGCACACACACACACACACACACACACACACAGGCACACAGACACATGACATACACACACAGACGCACAAATGCACACACAGACACACTAACACACACAGACACACACATGACATACACACTGACGCATACAAGCACACACACACACAGATACACAGACACACACATGGACACACAAAACACACGACACACATATGACAAACACACACACACGTACACACACACATGGAAATACACACTAGCACACACAGACACACATGCAGACACACATGCATGAAATACACACTAGCACACACATGCACACACAGGCACACACAGACACACATGCATGCACACAGATGCATACAAACACACACACACAGACACACTAACACACACACAGACACACACATGACATACACACAGACGCATACAAACACACGACACACACATATACAAACACACACACACACACGCACACACACACACACATGGAAATACACACTAGCACACACAGACACACATGCATACACAGGCACACACGAAATACACAGACACACACACGAGACAGTCACACAAAACACTCAGACACACACATGCACCGACACACACAGGAACATACACACACGACAGACACACACACACACACACACACACACACACACACGGACACACAAGCACACACACGAAATATATACACTCACGAAATACACAGACACACACACAGAAACACACAGACACGCAGACTTGCACACAGACTCGCACACACAAAATACATATAGACACACATGCACAGACACAACACACACGACACACACATATGACAAACACACACACACACATGCACACACACATGGAAATACACACTAGCACACACAGACACACATGCATACACAGGCACACACGAAATACACAGACACACACACACGAGACAGTCACACAAAACACTCAGACACACACATGCACAGACACACACATGCACAGACACACACAGGAACATACACACACGACAGACACACACACACAGAAACACACAGACACGCAGACTTGCACACAGACTCGCACACACAAAATACATATAGACACACATGCACAGACACAACAGACACACACTCACAGATACACACACAATACACACAGACACACATACAGATACACACATGCACACAGACACATGCACACAGATATACAGACGCACACACAGACTCGCACATGTGCACAGAAACAAAGCACACACTGTTGTTCATGTGGAAAAAAACAGTAGTGCTCTCTGATAATGATGGTACACACATTTTCTCTCACTGAATGCCTTCTCTGCACATGCATTTTTGATCTATCTATTGAACAGCTCATGATGCCATGAGACATGTAGGTACATGTAGCAACGTGTACACTGTAGTGTCATAGGAGTGGTCCTTTATGCATACATTGTGTCCTTATAGGACTGTCCCCTGACACAAGGGACAAGTCATACATGTAACCATGGTTTGCTAACAAGCTCAAGAGGCTTCTGTTTATCTTGAGTGCTTGTGGAATGATGAATATTGCTATCCATTGTGTCTGTGTAAACTTACCACGGGCCCTGACCTACCGCAATCAGCAATGATAGGGTAATTCATCGCCAGGCAGAACCATCGCCCTTCATAAAAAACTGCTTGGTACATCCTTCTAGAAGAGGCAGCCTTAGTCTCGTACCCAGACCCAGATTCCCAACAGCTGCGGGTGGCGCAGCTGTTGGGAATCTGGTTCTGGGTACGAGACTAAGGCAGCACACTGTACTAATTTTTATGCGTAAATTAAATGACTACTCGTAGAAGGCACTACATACTTTGTACTTATGGTGAGGAACAGCAATCTGAGTTCATGTACACTCGTTTAATTCGCTGCATTCAATTAGTACGACATGGGACACACAACATTGTGCTGATGAAAACAGTAGGCCTGTGAGACCTGCGATGGTACAGTGTACCTCCCGTATCGTTGCAGATCGTGGTAGGTCAGGTAAGTTTACACAGACATATCGATAGCAAGCTAGTAACGATATTCATTATACTGTACTCCGAAAAGGCTTTTTTACAGGTCAGACGAGCACTTGTACAGAGTGCTAGATGAGAGAAGAGTATACGTCTGCTTGCAACAATACAGAGGAAACACACAGAGATTGGTGTGTGTGTGTGTGTGTGTGTGTGTGTGTGTGTGTGTGTGTGTGTGTGTGTGTGCTCAGGATGTACAGACGCATTTGCACAACATATACACATGCATCAGGGTGTGTGAACCAACATGAGGGCATGTTCATGTACTCTGTGTGAGCTAAATATTGTATGGGCAAAGAGAGACTCAAGTCTCTGCAACTGGTACACAAGCCACCTAGCTGAGTAGTGGAGGCATAAAGAATGATAAGAAGTTGTTCAAGGATCAAGGATTTTGCCAAACAAGAAAGCTTTATTACACGATTGTACGTAACTACAAAAAGATGGATGTGAGTGTGTAAGAACTTAAAGTCTTATGCACATTGCTGCAGGGACCCTCCACACACACACCACAATTTTTGGCCAACTGTGTAAATCTCATCAAGGAATGATAGCTGACAACAACTTTTTCGATGACAACATCATACGCATCATGATTAGAAATAAATTCGTGCATCTCTACATGTAGACTTGTATATTTAATTATTCATTTTGCTCAAAAGAAATCAGCCAGCCCCCCCACACACACACACACTTTTTAATATTGTACCATGGGGCCCAGTGCTGTGGTGAATACAGTGATATACTTTGCCACATGCATACAGTGGTACGGGACACCAATCCTATGGGGGCTGAGGACCAATTCTTTGGGAGTATATGACATTGAGCTCGCACTTTGGAGACGGTACATACACACAGGTACATGTAGCTACATGTGTGTCTGTATATGTGTGTGTCTGTGTGTATGTTGTGTGTGTATCTGTGTGTCCATGTCGTGTGTGTATCTGTGTGTCCATGTGTGTGCATGTGTGTCTCTGTGTGTGTCTATTTCGTGTGTGTGTCTATATGTATTTTTTTGTATGAGTCTGTGTGCATGTATGTCTGTGTGCGTATCTGTGTATTTCATGTGTGTGTCTGTAGGTGTGTTTGTGTATTTCGTGTGTGTGTCTTTGTGTGCTTGTGTGTCTGTGTCTGTTGTGTGTGTATGGCATGTGTGTATCTTGTGTGTGCGTGTGTGTGTCTGTGCATGTGTGTGCGTCTGCATGTGTGTGTCTGTGCATGTGTGTGTCTATGCTTGTGTGTCCATGTGTGCCCACGTCTGTGTGTCTGTCTGTCGTGTGTGTGAGTCTGTGTGTATGTCGTGTGTGTGTCTGTGTATTTCATGTGCATGTCTGTGTGTGTCTCTGTGCATGTCTGTGTGTGTCTGTGTCTGTGTATGTGTCTGTCGTGTCAGAGTGTGTTGTGTGGGTCTATGCGTGCCTGTGTGTGTGTGTCTGTGTGTGCGCCTGTGTGTGTGTGTCTGTGCATGCCTGCATGTGTCTGTGTGCATGTGTCTGTGTGTATGTGTCTGTGTGAGTGTCTGTGTGTGTCTGTGTGTGTGTGTGTCTGTGTGTGTGTCTGTGTGTATGTTGTGTGTGTGTCTATGTGTGTGTGTGTCTGTGTGTGTGTGCATCTGTGTATGTGTCTGTGTGTGTGTGTCTCTGTGTGTGTGTGTGTGTCTCTGTGTGTGTGTGTCTGTGTGTATGTTGTGTGTGTGTCTATGTGTGTGTGTCTGTGTGTGTGTGTCTGTGTGTGTCTGTGTGTTGTGTGTGTGTCCGTGTGTACCTGTGTGTCCGTGTCCGTATGTGTGTGTGTTTGTGGGTGTATGTCATGTGTGTGTCTGTGTATCTATATGTTGTGTGTGAGCGTTTTTGCATGTGTATTGCCACATTTATACAGTGGTGTGTGTGTGCAAGTGTGCAATGTTTGTGTACATTTAGAGTACCAGATGGGGACACAATGTATTCAATCCTTGGAGACACGATACATGTACAGAAAGCTTGGTACACAAATTTACATAGAATCAGTGGTCTGTACAGGCATGCACAAGTACAGTTGAATTGAATAGAATACATGTGCATGTGACAATGTTTGTGAGTGAAAGTGTTTGTACCATCATCAGACAGGTGTATTGTTTGCCACATGTATAACTGGTGTGTGCAAGTATGCTGTACATGAGTGTGTGTGTGTGTGTGTGTGTGTGTGTGTGTGTGTGTGTGTGTGTGTGTGTGTGTGTGTGTGTGTGTGTGGTTGTGTATAAGAAAATATGCCATACGATAGTGTACAGGACCATGTACGCAACAATGCAAGTGTGTGCACAAGTGGGAGCCAGCATGAGTTCATGTACTATGTGTGAGCTGAAAGTTGTGTGAGACCGAAATCGTAGCCGAGTGGGCGTGGCAGATATAAGACGATGATTTTAGCAAGATGATGGCAAATAGGAAAGCTTTATTACACGACTAGAGGATGATGTGAGTGCTAGCAAATAGCCTTACGCGTGCCGTTTTGAATACTGCCGGCGACGTGGGAGGCGCAAGGTTATATTCACTTGGGGTCCGTTAATTTGGTACGATCGTCTGGAACTGAGCAGCGTTCTTCTTCTTTTAACTTTCCCGCATAAACTCACTGCCTGAGTGAGACAAAAACAGTTGGGAACGGCTAGCTTAGTTTAAGGGAAAAATGGGCGGAACAAAGAAGTTATCAAAATTTATTGTGGATTGGGAGAATGGAACACGGGTTGCATGCAAAAATGGTGCAATTGAGCGGGAAATGTGCATTAACTTTGCACAGCTGTATCTCCGTGACGGATAGAGTAAAAATTAACGAACTGAACACATCAATAGCAACAGGACCCCTGTATGTAAATACGGAATTTGAAGCGATTTAAACTCTCCTAGCTGAAGATGTGACGGTTTTGAACCCCATGGGGTATCGGACTTCGTAGCATCGGCAAGGAACTAGTGCAAGGCCCCAAAATATGTTTTCCCGTAGTGAAATGGTGTAGTATGAAGTGTTGAAAATAGGAAGTCGATAGCGTAAACCGTTGGGAAGTTATAGCGATTCACCAGCGATGCATTTTTATAACATTTTATAATATATCCGTGGGGCAATTTTCGCGGAAACTGTCCCATATATAGATTTATATCTCCTTCAGGATATATAGTGTAGTCTGTTAAGCCACAAACACGTGTACACTGCACATTGTGATGAATTTAAAAAAGCACCTGGCACAAGGAATGAAATAGTACAGTAACCATTACGTATGAGGAATCAACGTAAATTAATCATAAATCAAGGCTTATATTGACGAGTAAAAAAATGATGCATTGTGTACATTGTATAATTCACTGAGCAGATCTGATTGCAGAAACTTAACGAGCAGGAACATGTGCTCTAGACACGAAAGTAACATATTGCTCACTCTACACTGGCGTTTAGAACCGCTGTAAGCGAGGCTGAATGAAACCCATGGCAGGCTGATGTTACGGAAATGCAAGATGAGGAACTTGAACTGACTCTACAGCAAGATAAAACTGAACTCTCGCTAACATACGCGAAACTTGCCGAGGAACACACGGTGATTGAATACAGTTTAATAGTGAGTGTAATAACGTACTAATTCAAAGCTTTGTCTGAATAGACTTCTAATGGTTTCCACGTACATTGCACCTTACATGTAATTGTATTGTTTGAATCAAACTTTGCACAGTCATCATTCATACTAATTAAATATTGGAAAGTTGTTAGATGTTGCTTTAATCAGCTAAGTCTCTGAATAGCTCTTTAATTAGCTGCAAGTTGAACTGATTTTGTAAGATTGAATGCTGCATTGAGAAGTGATTACACCCGATGATACATATGATTCTTATTAGATTGTGATTATTTAGTACATGAAGACGATGTACATACACTGCATGACCTCTGATCTGCGTGCCCATTTATTAGCAAATTTCACTCACTAGTCTGTGATCAAATTGATGAAACTGAAGCCAAATACAGTTGATGTTTGAACAGTGTGGTGTGATTACTAATGTTACTCCCTACTATCTATTTATCAAATTTGGAAACATGAATAGCAATAATTCTGCTTTTGTATCTTGCACTATGTAAAAGTCTAACTCCTACTTCAATGCCATTTGTCTTCGGATGCTCCCACTTTTCACGTGGCATAACCTGCAGGAAAGAAAGCTTAGGGTGGTATCATGTATGCTCTATATCCACTTGAAGACAAACCTTCTGAATTGCAGCGGATATTTGAAACTAGGTCTAATGCAGAAAGGTAATCTGTAGCGTTTTGGCTATGGAATATACAAATAATATAACTGCCTTTCTGGCATGTCTTATGGTAAATACCACATGGGAGAATAGTCCTCTGCATCATTTGTGCTTGGGTCCTTCTCTGGAATTATTGCCTACTGTGGATACAACAATACAAATTAATACAAAAGAGGGTACAATTAGAGAATGCTCAACACATCTGAAGCCTTCACAGAAGGTGAAGTTTCATCCTTCAAAAATACATGTCAAGACATGCAACAGCTGTTCAGACATAATCATCACTAATGATTTGCACACTGATGATGCTTTAGCTATTCAGACGAATTCATTCCACAGTGGAATACCGAAGAAAACAACTAGCACACATGAAAACAATGAAGTTTACCTACCTCGTCTATTTCTTTGTCACTTTCAGTAATGATTGATAAAGTTTTTGCAATAGCTATATGATAATAATCATGCAGTTAAGAGCATGCAGATGATGAACATTTGAGTAAATATAGCAGCTGTCTAATGTCACCCAGTGTTAATGAAATACAACTGTCACTACGCCACAGCATTTAGTATGCAGAGTTGTGCAGAGTCTGCATACCACCCATATGCAGATGAGTATCATTGAAGTGTTCGTATGCAGAGGTAGGCATATGAACACACTTCAATGATACTCATCTGCATATGGTTGATATGCAGACTCTGCACAACTCTGCATACTAAATGCTGTGGTGCAGTGTGTCTTTGTGCATGTATACATAGATTGTACTGTATTTCTGACAGTCTGATGACACACCTATCTTTGGATGCTCAATCGTCTATTTGCTGGATGTGTCCTGGTTGATCAATGAGATGGGGATGAGCATTACAATGATTGTACTAGAACATTAGATCTGGATACAGCATACCTTGCTATTATCCGGTGTCCACAGAGTTTGAGATGTGGCGATTTTAGTAACTGTTCTAGAAACTAATAATACACATGCACACACAGAACACGCACACACCATCAGCATACATGTTACATCAAAACATTCCATCATTACATTTCAAGGGATGATAAAAAAGTTAAGTATTATACAGGCCTCGAGTCCCCAACTTTGCAACGCTTCAACTTAAAGTTCAGTTTGTGTCATCCGGCGAACATAACAGAAAAGAATTGCAAAAGGTTGGCTGTCTTTCAGCAGATTCTACTGTAATAATGAAGCTATAAGATTGAACTGTGATGAACAGGATCTAGCATATGGGTTTGGGGTGTCTCAGTTAACTGTTTCACACCTCTTTAACAATTGGATTGTCATCATGGCTCAATGGCTGAGCCTTCTTATTTACTGGCCTTCTAGAGATGAAGATATGAAGAGTATGCCACAAACATTTAAAAAGTTTGATGGCAGATGCATTTTTATACGTGACAGAGATATTTATAGAGAGACGAACTGATCTTGTAGCACGGTCACAAACGTGGAGTAATTATAAAATCACAATACCTTTAAAGTACATACTGGAATTACTTCTCAGGGCACTGTCTCTTTCCTTTCAAAAGCATGGGGTGGAAGAGCATCCGATAAATTTATTACAGAGCACTGTGGCATTTTAGACAATCTGATCCCTGGTGGCATCATATTAGCTGATTGTGGCTTCACTATAGTAAACTCAGTGGGTCTTTGTTGTGCTCAAGTTGTTGTTCTTCCATTTACTAAAGGCAAAAAACAACTCAGCAGGCATGTGGTAGATTGGTCAAGGGAAATATCACATGTGAGGATTCAATGTTGAATGTGTTATTTCACTCCTAAAGGCTAAGTATACAATTCTGAAGGGAGTCATTCCAATTTCACTACTAAAGAACTACTCTAATGATATTTTTTTTACAATGGATTGTATGCTAACTGTGTGTTCTGCATTATGTAGTATGTGTGAATCAGTTGTACCATTCAATTAACACAGCATGCATATCATACATGCGTCATTACTTTTTAAATTGCTGTTCACAATCAGGACAATACCATTTTCCTCTCGTAACCAACTCCATATTTAAACATGACATACATATATGATACCACTCAATTGGACAGGCAGGATTGTCGCAGCCAATCATAGGTTTACCAGTCTCCTCTGGTTTTGTACAATAGCAGCACACTTCTTCAGTTATTTGTTCCTCCTCTGCTGGAGATGATTATTTTGTTGGTACATGATGTAAAATTTTTGCTTTGAGTACCACTTTCCTATAAGCTCTGGAAGAATAACTCTGAGGGAAAATGGTTGTACTTTCGCCATTACACCATGAAAAAATTCAACACATGGTTCTATATGTTCAATGTGGAGTGTCCATACTTCAAAGTGTGCAAATTGTGCTTGACACAAAAAGATTTGGGTTTGCACTTGATAGAAGTATGAGTGTTCCTTTTTTAAGCGACCAATGCAGATTCCTGGGAGTAAAATCTATAGCAGAATACGGGCATTTCAACTCTACCACACCCTTATCACAGCACTCACACATAGTTACTCCATCTGGGGATGCTCCAAGGTGTGGGTATTGTGTTTTAAAAATAACAAGGTCACCCATTTGCATATAACAGAGGTACAAGCCACTTCATTTCGCAACTTTGCCTTTTGTCAACAATGCTGTAATATGAGAACAGGCTCTCCTGTTCCCGCCATGCAGTTGCATTGGGCACAAGTGATTTCTCCATTTTAACGGACACCAATCCATGGTCTCAAAGGTGGAGAGTTTCTTTTCTGACCATGCTGAACCTGAGAGATTGATGAAAAACTGCTACATCGAAGGCAATGCTGCTAGCAAATATTTAATATGATACCTTTGCTAGAACAAGGCATGTTTGGCTGTTGAGTTGCATCAGTGTTACATGTACCGGTATGTCACTTACATAGCCCGCTGGAAAGTAAGCCCAGCCTCAGTACTTTTATAAGCTTTCAACGCTTTTTTGTATATGGACTTGGTGAATAAACGCATATGTCGGGGAAATCTACTGCTGGCCACGTTACTGGATCCGCTACGCGAAGGCATCCCTCGGAGCAACATACGGATCGCGCGTTAAGCCCAACAGCTGGAGCTTCTCTGTGTAGCGCTGCTTCTCCACAGCATCTAGCGGCTTGTAAAGCTTCGGATTCTTCAGCACACATTGTAGCTTTGAAACCGCACGATTGTATAATTTATTCATTTATGCGTGTCTATTTTGGGAGAGCAGAGAAGTGAACTTTTCATGCATAGATTTGGCACCCTGCTCTGCAAGAAGACCAAACCCGACATGCATTCTAGTCTGTTGGCCCATTGTAATGTATGGTGTTCCAGGAGGTGCATCTTGATGGGAGTAGTGGCTTTTGGAAATGCTTTCCTAAACTTTCCATAAAGCTCTGTATGGCCATGGCTATTGAAAGCAAAAAGACAAATGAACCTTCAAATGGGCCTTCATTTGTACCGTTTAGATATAATAAATACACTTAACTCTGCCTCATGACTACACTTTGACCAGACACTCATCAGTGGGACTGTTGGAGACCACACGCCTAAATAACAGTGAAGTTGGGAAGTTATAGCGATTCAAACGCGATGCATTTGTATAACATTCTTACCGTGGGGCAATTTTCGTGGAAACTGTCCCATTAATTTGAACTTTATTTCTTACTTTGCATCCTTCAGCTTTGTGAGCATACCACTGAAAAGCAATAGTGTGCTTCTTGGGGACACGGGCATGGACAATAGTCAGCTTGCAGGGTTTGCAAACACATTCAGGGTTAGTCTCGTACCCGGACCCACGCCACAGCAGCGGATGGATTACATCACCGCTACGTGGAAGTAGGGTCTGGAGAATCGTGGCTCCCGCCGTTCGATTCTGAACGGTACAATCGGATTGCAAGCATGCACAATTAGTGGTTTTAATTGAATTTTTCGCGTGACAGTCACGCGCGCGATCACCTCCGCTGCAATCAAGCTTGGCTTTCAGTCTGACAAGCGAGCAGCTATTGAAGCCTTTATGAGTGGTTGTGATGTCTTCGTTTCTTTACCAACTGGAAGCGGGAAGTCCTTCTGCTATTGAATCCTACCTAAACTGTTCGACAGACGAGCGGGAGGGTCAGTAGTCATCGTTGTTCGCGTTAATGAAGGACCAGATCGAAGCACTAACAAGGAGAGATGATACAGCAGTGTATGCAGGAGCGATGCCATTCTACTAGACAGGGCAGATATCAGTAACTCCTCTTACCAACACTGCAGGTGACAATTGATTACCCACAAGGTCACCACGATTATCTGATGACCTCTTATACATGTAATCACCCGCAGCGCGCGACAGTAGTATTAATTATTACATTCCACTGGCCACGATTTTGCCGAGAGATTCTCCAGACCCTACTTCCTCGTAGCGGTGATGTAATCCATCCGCTGCTGTGGCGTGGGTCTGGGTACGAGACTAATTCAGGGTGCGTGGCAGTACTATCATCCTTTACATCTATTGCAAGTGCTTGCTGCAGAAGTTCCTTGCACTTGTAATCTTTGTATGTATGTTTGCCGGCACGATGATCTATCACCCGTCTTCCGCGTGTTCTAAGGTAATGAAGAGCCCCTCCTCTAAAACCGCCCTTGGTTACTCAGATTAAATAACCTATTCATTAGTCTCGTACCCACACCCAAACGATGATCATCGTGACATCGTATGATCATCGTTACGTACATTTGGGTCTGGGTACTACGACACTAGGCAAACATTGGCTGGACATAACATGAAGCGATCTTCAGATGCGAAGCGAAGTGCAGATCGTCGTCCTACAATAAAGGAGGTTGGTTGCATTTGTAAGCAACCTTTTTAATGTGTCCAGATAAGTGGATCTCGTATTGATTGATGTTTCCTGAAATCCAGATGGGGGAGGGTATATATAAGGGAGATGGCTTTAATTAGAGAATTCCAGGCATGACTGCTTTATTTGTGTAATGAGTGTTTACTGCCTTGCTTCGGGCATGGGCTAGAAGGTGCCGCTGGAGAAAGGAAACCGAATACGTTTATTTGGCTGGTTTGCATGTGTTGTTATATGTGCTTCCAGGTCTGTAGGCAGGTTATAACCTGTGTGGGTTCTCTGGAACTCTGTTGCCTGAAATGTAATAAGATGCACGCTATACAAAGTAGTCTACTGCCAAGACTTCACTTTACACCATCCAGGGATTTTCACTGAGGGTCATTCCATGTACCAAGTCAATCACTTTTCTGCTTCACAGAAATGTAAATAATGTAGATAAAACAAAAGGTTCAAACACAACGTACTTTGTGGTACTTTAGACAAACATATAGTTGTAGTTGGTAAGCTGTAGGGTAGTTGTATCGTTTCATCAACTTCACTTGAATCACTATTAAATGTAATGTCATTTGCAGTGGTTTGAAATTAGTGTAAAGCATCTTAAAACCTTGGTGACAACGATTTAATCCAGGACATTAGGTAGTTTGAAGCGTGTGAATTAATTTTGCATTTGGTATTCAATATCACTAAACACATCGACCTATGTGCGTTGACAATAATGCCATCATTGCATTGTCCTCTGAAGTTGTGTTATTTGATCAGAGTGCCCTGTACATAATTTCAACAGTTAGTTGCAGCATGCAAGGCTGGTGATGTGGAAACTGTTCAGCGACTCCTGTCACTTGGTGTCAACGTCAATGATAGAGATGAGGTACACGCATGTGCGTATGTGTGATCTGACTCTAATGAGTGTGAGGATTTGACATCACAGAGCACACATGTATGTGTGTAGTCAAGTGATGATGCAATGGTCTGTAATGTACTGTTGGCGGAGTTTGTGTGCATATTTGTGTGGCTATGACTGGTACATGATTGACCATGGTGTAGATATAGTTAGAGCACCACTGCTAAAAAATGTCAAGGACCTACATGCGTGTACCTGAGCACACTTAGATCAAGTACCAATTCACTATATGGTTTAACCCAACTGAACATGTGTGGAAGACGTGCTAGGACATCTGTGGTTTTAATGTCCATGCTGTGATCTTTCTAAGAACTGGTTATTTTTTAATAGGGTAGATGTGTAATATGTTAAATGCTGCACTGATGCGTATACAATGTTGTGTCATGTACATGTATCAATAATTTTGTATATTTTATGCTTTGCTATATTCTCAAAATGTAAGTATTGCATGTGGATATTTGTATTTAAATTTCTTATGAAGATTTGCAGCATGTGGAAAGATGATGGAGTTCAGTGTGAAGCTTTCCATGTCTGCTGACAATGGGTGTATTTTGCATTGTACTAAACGATGCCTTCTTAAATGTACACAATCGGAAAGAGGGTGCAATTTCTTTACTCACATGTTCAAAAATGGTCTACATCGATTATACAAAGAACTGAAACTTACACATGTAATTATTATTTTAAAGGGTACAAGCCCCCAACAATTGCATGATTCCTTTAATCGCATGATATCGTCATCTGCTATACATACAAAGTCAATTAGTTGGCAAAAAGGATCAGGTAGACCCTCTAAGTAACTGGTGAAAAAAGTGTCTGTCGAAGAAAAGATGAGGAAGGAAGGATGGCGAAACTACTGCACACCAGCTGCACCGATTATTTCCCACGGGTATACGCATTGTATTGCATTGTAGGACTTCCATTGACTAAACATTTTGTGAGAGCGCCTATTGAAAGCTTATCCATGACGTGAACAAGAAAAAACACGTAGTCTGGGCAACAGGCAATGTAGGTGTGAAACCTTTGACAACTTCATATGCACCAATGAGGACACGGTGCAGATGGAGAGGGACCGGAGGTTTTGGGTGAGAACCTCCTAGACCAAAATCAATGCATATTTATTGCCGTGTACTTATAGCTAATCCATCCTACTCCAGACCTAAACATCTCCTCACATTTCATGTTTGGGTTGCTGCAAGGAAGAACTGATATTTTTATTTAGAAAGGCATAATGAAAAAGGACCTGTATGTGGATAGACTAGACTGGTAGACTCTTCTATCCTCTATCCAGCGTCTGTATCCCACCTGACATAGGCTGATGCAGGACAATGGCCCTAAGCATACCTCAGAGTACATTTGCCGAGAAATGAAGCCGAAGGGTAAGAACGATCCAATTGAAGGCACAATAAAGCCTTCTGGAACACTGTAGATGTGCGAAGTTCATAGCACATTTACACAAAGTTATACCTAAGGTGAATAGAACTTAATGGTGCAATGTCTCCACAACTCCTTTAGCTAATAATCTTTCCCCCCACATGCCCCTCAATACTGTACACAACTACCATATACAGTCATGTGCAACTGCTATTACTACACCTCCCTTTCTAATATCGATCAGGAGGTCTTGATATTCATCCACTTAGAGTGCGCTGTTCACGTTCTCCATCAAAGTATCCTCGACTTCCTGTTCCTGGACTTCCAACTGTGGTGTAACGTTGTCTGAGATGTTCCTCCCTTTGCTTGACCACTTCTGTATTTGGAAACCTTCTGTGAAAGTAGTGAAGGATGGATAGGAAGCGTAGAATGGAGTTTCCTACACATCAGGAGTTCTGAAGGGCTGCATTCGTTCTTCAAAGGGCTAGTCCTATACACAACCAAGGCCAAATAAGGATCCACTGATTTCTTTAACAAATTCTTCACAGTAGCTACTGCCTGCTCAGCTTCACCATTAGCTTGGGGAAACCTTGGACTACTTGTGACATGTGTGAATCCATATCCTTGGCAAATGATGAGAATGCAGATGCTGAAAACTGAGGCTCATTGTCTGATACTACTGCCATGTCTGGCAAATAGACTTCATTTATGTAATGACACTATCCACTGTAGTTGCTGAAAGCTTAGGGACTTCAATAAATCTAGGGTAGTAGTCAACAACCAGAAGATATGATAATATGATAATCCCTTCCACTCAAACAAGTCAGAGCCAACTCTCTGCCACGGAAGATCACGTAATGGTGTTGGTATGAGTGGCTCTGCCCTTTGAGTTTGTTCCTTACAACACACTGAACAGCATAGTATAAATTCCCTCAACTGTCTGTCCATACCTTTCCTCCACACAGACTGCCTAGCCCTCTCTCTGCACTTCGTAACCCCCAGATGCCCTTCATGCAACTGTTGTAGGATGTCTGCTCGCACTGTAGCTGGGATTCGAAATCGACTTACTCTCATTAGAAGATCTCCTTGAATGGTGAGCTCTCCAGAAGCACACCAGTAATGATTGACAGGTCCTTTAAGTGTGTTCATCACAGGCCATCCATCTTTGCAGTATGCTTTAAGCTGTCTGCAAACAGGATCTCTTGTTTGGTGCTGTTGTATTTCCTCCAAGTGTTTCTCATGTATTGGGAGATTCTGCATCACTACATTGACAAACGCATCCTGAAGCTGGCGAGCGTGTGAGTTGTATCAGCTTTAAATAAGCTTTTGCCAGGAGAGTGCAAAATCACATAGTTATACCTCATGAGCCTGAGACGAAAGCACAACATTCCAGGTGGAAGTTCATCTAGACTATTCTTCCCAAGAAGAGGTAGTAAGGGTTTATGATCAGTCTCTATGAGAAACTGGGTGGTCCAAGCAGGTAGTCCTCAAAGCACTCTCATGCCCAGGTGACTGCAAGAGCTTCCTTTTCTATCTGAGCATTGGCAGTTGAATGGTGCTGGCCATTATTCTAAGTGCTGGTTATATCCAAAAGGGGACAATGTTCTGTGAAGTGTGATAACCATTTAGTGACTTATATGATTTGATTTGTTTGCATTGCTAGTCACTAATGATGACTTCTGCTATTGTACCATCTCTTTAATATTCGTTCTTTTTGTTTTTCTACTATGATGAATCAAAAATTGTCCTACATCAGGGGGTAAGTAATTTTATGTTCATTGCTTTTCAATTTGTGTGTGTGATGATTTTAAAAATTCGAGAAGATGATGGGGATTGCAGTCTCGGACTATTTAGAACTTTCCATTTCTGTTGAAGTGGGTGAAATGAGTTCCGCATGCATGATTGCATGAAGCTGATGATAAGTGGTTTCATGGACAACGTTATTAATGGTTGAGGCATGTGATTTGCACCATTCGTTCAAACGTGCCATTATTCTAAGTGCTTGTTATATCCATCAATGTTATGTCGTGTGATAACCATGTAGTGACATAGTATTTAACAATGTTTGATTTGTTTTGTGTTGCTAGTCACGTAAGATGACTTCTGCTACCAACTCATTAATATTTGTTCTTTTCCTTTTTCTACAATGATGAATCAAATATCAGTATTCATACATGTATTTATGGAATGTATTCGGGAGGATGATGTTTTACAGTTTTGAATTATGTCGCACTTTCCAGTTCTGTTGAAAGTGTACAAAATGGCATGATTGCATGAAGTTGCTGATAAGTGGTGTCTTGATTACTATACTTTATAATCAGTTGAGGCATGTGTTTTAAACCACTCGCAGTTCAATGGTACCATTATTCAAAGAGCTTAGATCAAATAGGTTGAAATCATTGATAACCATTTTAGTGATGTACTATGGAACTAAGATTCGAATTACTGGGCAATGCCCTTTATAATTGGTTCTGCTAAGGCGAAGTAGGAGTATATGGATGTCATCTCTTTCATGTAGCAGACACCACTGTATGGAGCAGCTGCAAATAGTCATACAGCTGTGGTGGAGATGCTGTTGAGGGCTGGAGCTGATATGAATAAAGTGAGTGACTCGTTCGGTGTGTGCTATTATGTTTAACTGCTGTCCATATGTACACTGTACATGTAGTTACTAAATACAATTGTTAGTCTCAGACCATTTTGAACTTTCCATTTCTGTTTAAAGTAGATGAATGAGTTCGGCATGCATGATTGCATCAAGTTGTTGATAAGTAGTTTCCTGGATAATATACTGCATGTGTTTGCAAACCATTCATGGTTTGCAGTTGAATGGTGCCATTATATTCTAAGTGCTGGTTGTATCCAAAAGGGGACAATGTTCTGTGAAATGTGATAACCATTTAGTGACTTACAATTTACCACTGATTTGATTTGTTTGCATTGCTAGTCACTAATGATGACTTCTGCTATTGTACCATGCATCTCTTTAATATTCGTTCTTTTTGTTTTTCTACTATGATGAATCAAAAATTGTCCTACATCAGGGGGTAAGTATATTTATGTTCATCGCTTTTCAATTTGTGTGTGTGATGATTTTAAAAATTCGAGAAGATGATGGGGATTGCAGTCTCGGACTATTTAGAACTTTCCATTTCTGTTGAAGTGGGTGAAATGAGTTCCGCATGCATGATTGCATGAAGCTGATGATAAGTGGTTTCATGGACAACGTTATTAATGGTTGAGGCATGTGATTTACACCATTCGTTCAAACGTGCCATTATTCTAAGTGCTCGTTATATCCATCAATGTTATGTCGTGTGATAACCATGTAGTGACATAGTGTTTAACAATGTTTGATTTGTTTTGTGTTGCTAGTCATGTATGATGACTTCTGCTACCAACTCATTAATACCTCGTTCTTTTCCTTTTTCTACAATGATGAATCAAATATCAGTATTCATACATGTATTTATGGAATGTATTCGGGAGGATGATGTTTTACAGTTTTGAATTATGTTGCACTTTCCAGTTCTGTTGAAAGTGTACAAAATGGCATGATTGCATGAAGTTGCTGATGAGTGGTGTCTTGATTACTATACTTTATAATCAGTTGAGGCATGTGTTTTAAACCAATCATGGTTCGCAGTTCAATGGTACCATTATTCAAAGAGCTGGTTACATGTACATCAAAGAGGTTGAAATCATTGATAACCATTTTAGTGGTGTACTATGGAACTAAGATTCGAATTACTGGGCAATGCCCTTTATAATTGGTTCTGCTAAGGCGAAGTAGGAGTATATGGATGTCATCTCTTTCATGTTGCAGACACCACTGTATGGAGCAGCTACAAATGGTCATACAGCTGTGGTGGAGATGCTGTTGAGGGCTGGAGCTGATATGAATAATGTGAGTCACTCGTTCGGTGTGTGCTATTATGTTTAACTGCTGTCCATATGTACACTGTACATGTAGTTACTAAATACAATTGTTAGTCTCAGACCATTTTGAACTTTCCATTTCTGTTTAAAGTAGGTGAATGAGTTCGGCATGCATTATTCTAAGTGCTGGTTGTATCCAAAAGGGGACAATGTTCTGTGAAGTTTGATAACCATTTAGTGACTTATGATTTGATTAGTTTGCATTGCTAGTCACTAATGATAACTTCTGCTACTGTACCAACTTTTTAATATTCGTTCTTTTCATTTTTCTACTGTGATGAATCAAAAATTGTCCTACATCAGGGGGTAAGTATATTAATAATCATCGCTTTTCAATTAGTGTGTATCATGATTTAAAAAATTCGGGAAGATGATGGGGATTGCATTCTCGGACTATTTAGAACTTTCCATTTCTGTTGAAGTGGGTGAAATGAGTTCCGCATGCATGATTGCATGAAGCTGATGATAAGTGGTTTCCTGGACAACGTTATTAATGGTTGAGGCATGTGATTTAAACCATTCGTTCAAACGTGCCATTATTCTATGTGCTCGTTATATCCATCAATGTTATGTCGTGTGATAACCATTTAGTGACATAGTATTTAACAATGTTTGATTTGTTTTGTGTTGCTAGTCACGTATGATGACTTCTGCTACCAACTCATTAATATTCGTTCTTTTCCTTTTTCTACAATGATGAATCAAATATCATCCTATATCAGTATTCATACATGTATTTATGGAATGTATTCGGGAGGATGATGTTTTACAGTTTTGGATTATGTCGCACTTTCCAGTTCTGTTGAAAGTGTACAAAATGGCATGATTGCATGAAGTTGCTGATAAGTGGTGTCTTGATTACTATACTTTATAAACAGTTGAGGCATGTGTTTTAAACCAATCATTGTTCGCAGTTCAATGGTACCATTATTCAAAGAGCTGGTTACATGTACATCAAATAGGTTGAAATCATTGATAACCATGTACTATGGAACTATGATTCGAATTCCTGGGCAACGCCCTTTATAATTGGTTAAGGTCTGCTGTCTGCTAAGGCGAAGTAAGAGTATATGGATGTCATCTCTTTCATGTTGCAGACACCACTGTATGGTGCAGCTGCAAATGGTCATACAGCTGTGGTGGAGATGCTGTTGAGGGCTGGAGCTGATATGAATAAAGTGAGTGACTCGTTCGGTGTGTGCTATTATGTTTAACTGCTGTCCATATGTACTTGTAGTTACTAAATACAATTGATAGTCTCAGACTATTTTGAACTCTCCATTTCTGTTGAAAGTGGAAATGAGTTCCGCATGCATGATTGCATCAAGTTGTTGATAAGTAGTTTCCTGGATAATATACTGCATGGTTTGCAAACCATTTATGGTTTGCAGTTGAATGGTGCCATTATTCTAAGTGCTGGTTGTATCCAAAAGGGGACAATGTTCTGTGAAGTGTGATAACCATTTAGTGACTTACAATTTACCACTGATTTGATTTGTTTGCATTGCTAGTCACTAATGATGACTTCTGCTACTGTACCAATTCTTTAATATTCGTTCTTTTCGTTTTTCTGCTATGATGAATCAATAATCGTCCAACATCAGGGGGTAAGTGTGTTTTTATTGATAGCTTTTTACTTTGTGATTTAAAAAATTTGCAAAGATGATGGGGATTGCAGTCACAGACTTTTCAACTTTCCATTTCTGTTAAAAGTGGGTGAAATGAGTTCCACATTCATTATTGCATGAAGTTGTTAATTTTTAAACCATTCATGGTTAATGCAGTTGAATGGTGCCATTATTCTAAGTACTGGTTGTATCCAAAAGGGGACAATGTTCTGTGAAGTGTGATGACCATTTAGTGACTTACAATTTACCACTGATTTGATTTGTTTGCATTGCTAGTCACTAATGATGACATCTGCTACTGAACCAACTCTTTAATATTTGTTCTTTTCATTTTACTACTCTGATGAATCAAACATTGTCCTACATCAGTCGGTAAGTATGTTTTTGTTCATTGCTTTTCACTTTGTGTATATTATGGTTTTAAAAATTTGGAAAGATGATGGGGAATGCAGTCACAAAATATTTTGAACTTTCCATTTCTGTTGAAAGTGGGTGAAATGAGTTCGGTATGCGTGATTGCATGAAGTTGTTGATAAGTAGTATCCTGGATAAAATGCTTTATAAATGCAGGATGCATGTGTTTTTAAACCATTCTTGGTTAATGCAGTAGAATGGTGCCATTATTCTAAGTGCTGGTTGTATCCAAAAGGGGACAATGTTCTGTGAAGTGTGATAACCATTTAGTGACTTATATGATTTGATTTGTTTGCATTGCTAGTCACTAATCATCATGACTTCTGCTACTGTACCAACTCTTTAATATTCGTTCTTTTTGTTTTTCTACTCTGATGAATCAAAAATCGCCCTACATCAGTTTGTAAGTATATTTGAATTTATAGTGTGTATATGATGATCTTATGTATTTGGAAAGATGATGGAATGCATTTTCAGATAACTTTGAACTTTCCATTTCTTTTGAAAGTGGGTGAAATGAGTTCTGCATGCTTGATTGCATGAAGTTGTTGATAAGTAGTTTCCTGGATAACATAATATTACTTTATAAATGCATGTTGCATGTGTTTTTAAACCATTCATGGTTAATGCAGTTGAATGGTGCCATTATTCTAAGTGCTGGTTGTATCCAAAAGGGGACAATGTTCTGTGAAGTGTGATAACCATTTAGTGACTTACAATTTATCACTGATTTGATTTGTTTGGATTGCTAGTCACTAATGATGACATCTGCTACTGAACCAACTCTTTAATATTTGTTCTTTTCATTTTTCTACTATGATGAATCAAACATTGTCCTACATCAGTTGGTAAGTATGTTTTTATTCATAGCTTTTCATTTTGTGTATATTATGGTTTTAAAAATTTGCAAAGATGATGGAGAATGCAGTCACAAACTATTTTGAACTTTCCATTTCTGTTGAAAGTGGGTGAAATGAGTTTGGTATGCGTGATTGCATGATGATGTTGATAAGTAGTTTCCTGGATAAAATGCTTTACAAATGCAGGATGCATGTGTTTTTAAACCATTCATGGTTAATGCAGTTGAATGGTGCCATTATTCTAAGTGCTGGTTGTATCCAAAAGGGGACAATGTTCTGTGAAGTGTGATAACTATTTAGTGACTTTCAATTTACCACTGATTTGATTTGTTTGCATTGCTAGTCACTAATGATGACTTCTGCTACTGTACCAAATTCTTTAATATTTGTTCTTTTCGTTTTTCTACTCTGATGAATCAAAAATCGTCCTACATCAGTTTGTAAGTATATTTGAATTTATAGTGTGTATATGATGATCTTATGTATTTGGAAAGATGATGGAATGCATTTTCAGATAACTTTGAACTTTCCATTTCTTTTGAAAGTGGGTGAAATGAGTTCCGCATGCTTGATTGCATGAAGTTGTTGATAAGTAGTTTCCTGGATAACATAATATTACTTTATAAATGCATGTTGCATGTGTTTTTAAACTATTCATGGTTAATGCAGTTGAATGGTGCCATTATTCTAAGTGCTGGTTGTATCCAAAAGGCGACAATGTTCTGTGAAGTTTGATGACCATTTAGTGACTTACAATTTACCACTGATTTGATTTGTTTGCATTGCTAGTCACTAATGAAGACTTCTGCTACTGTACCAACTCTTTAATATTCTTTTTTTCGATTTTCTACTATGATGAATCAAAAATCGTCCTACATCAGAAGGTAAGTCTGTTAATATTCATCCCTTTTCATTTTGTGTGTATAATAACTTTAAAAATTCGGAAAGATGATGGGGAATTTAGTCTCTGACTATTTAGAACTTTCCATTTCTGTTGAAGTGGGTGAAATGAGGTCCGCATGCATGATTGCACGAAGCTGATGATAAGGTGTTTCCTGGAGAACGTTATTAATGATTTAGGCATGTGATTTATACCATTCGTTTAAACGTGACATTATTCTAGATGCTCGTTATATCCATCAATGTTATGTCACGTGTGATAACCATTTAGTGACATAGTATTTAACATTGTTTGATTTGTTTTGTGTTGCTAGTCACGTATGATGACTTCTGCTACCAACTCATTAATATTCGTTCTTTTCCTTTTTCTACAATGATGAATCAAATATCAGTATTCATACATGTATTTATGGAATGTATTCGGGAGGATGATGTTTTACAGTTTTGGATTATGTCGCACTTTCCAGTTCTGTTGAAAGTGTACAAAATGGCATGATTGCATGAAGTTGCTGATAAGTGATGTCTTGATTACTATACTTTATAAACAGTTGAGGCATGTGTTTTAAACCAATCATGATTCGCAGTTCAATGGTACCATTATTCAAAGAGCTGGTTACATGTACATCAAATAGGTTGAAATCATTGATAACCATTTTAGTGATGTACTATGGAACTATGATTCGAATTCCTGGATTGGTTAAGGTCTGCTGTCTGCTAAGGTGAAGTAAGAGTATATGGATGTCATCTCTTTCATGTTGCAGACACCACTGTATGGTGCAGCTGAAAATGGTCATACAGCTGTGTTGGAGATGCTGTTGAGGGCTGGAGCTGATATGAATAAAGTGAGTGACTCGTTCAGTGTGTGCTATTATGTTTAACTGCTGTCCATATGTACTTGTAGTTACTAAATACAATTGATAGTCTCAGACTATTTTGAACTTTCCATTTCTGTTGAAAGTGGGTGAAATGAGTTCCGCATGCATGATTGCATGAAGTAGTTGATAAGTAGTTTCCTGGATAACATACTTTATAAATGCATGTGTTTGCAAACCATTCATGGTTTGCAGTTGATTGGTGCCATTATTCTAAGTGCTGGTTGTATCCAAAAGGGGACAAGTGGGTGAAATGAGTTCCGCATGCATGATTGCATGAAGTTGATGATAAGTGGTTTCCTGAACAACGTTATTAATGGTTGAGGCATGTGATTTAAACCATTCGTTCAAACGTGTCGTTATTCTAAGTGCTCGTTGTATCCATCAATGTTATATCAAGTGTGATAACCATTTAGTGACATAGTATTTAACAATGTTTGATTTGTTTTGTGTTGCTAGTCACGTATGATGACTTCTGTGATAACTGATGTATTATATTATGTAATGCGCATGCGCATGCTAGTATTTAAGTGTTGCCGCATTGGATTTTGACAGATTAAAATTGGTACTTTAGCCGAGTTACTACATAACTGGCGACGAGGGTGTTCATGGCACTCTTTGGAGCGGTTGGAGAATATGTGGAGGGGGAAGAAGACTGGTCACATTACGTCGAAAGGCTTGGGCACTTCTTCGGGGCTAACGGAGTGAGTGATGCAAGTTAGAGGCGCTCAGTTCTTCTTTCCACCATAGGGCCGAAAGCGTACCAGACGCTAGCTAGTCTGGTTGCGCCAGAGACACCGGGAGGCAAGACGTACGATGAACTGATAAAATTGATGGCGGAGCATTTAAGTCCCAAGCCGCTGGTAATAGTCCAGCGGTACAGGTTCCATAGCAGGGTCAGGCAACAAGGCGAGTCTGTAAGTGTGTACGTAACGCAGCTTAAGGAGCTAGCTCGGAAGTGTGAGTTTGGTGATGCCCTTAACGATATGCTGCGAGACAGACTAGTATGTGGCATTAACGACGAGCGAGTGCAAAAGAGACTCTTAGTTGAGGTAAATTTGACGTTTGATTCAGCCCTTAAGATTTCTCAAGGTTGCGAAGTGGCAGAACGGTGCACAAAAGAAATACACAGTGGACGCTCTCAGGAGTTGGCCGAGCACCAAAACCAACAGGTACATGCTGTAACTTCTGGACGACCTCAGTAGAGAACAGGTCCTGGAACTGGAACCCCGAGGTGTTACAGGTGTCTGCGGAGGGACCACGCTCCTGATAAGTGCCCACATCGAAGTGCTGAGTGTTTTGGGTGTGGCAAAAGAGGTCATATCCGGAGGGCGTGTAAACAAGTACAAGCGAAGGCTGGGGGAATGCAGCCATCTCGGCGAGGAGTACAGGTGTTGCAAGAGGAGTCAGAAGACCTAGAGGAGGAAGGAGACAGTACTAACGCACTCCAACAATTGCGTATACAAGGTGTATTATGCAAAATCAATAATGAACCCATTCAATTGCAGGTGTCACTCGATGGAGTATTGGTCACAATGGAGCTAGACACAGGAGCCGCTGTATCTATTGTTTCGGAATCAACATTCCGGCACCTATGGTCAGGGAAGGTCTTAGAGAGGTCAGGAATTCGGTTGTGTACATATTCTGGTGAGTCATTAAAAGTGATAGGTAAATGGGAAGCAGACGTGAAGTACAATAACCAAACAGATAAATTGTCAGTAATTGTGTTGGAGGGAACAGGACCATCACTTTTGGGGAGAGACTGGCTACACCGCTTTAGGATTGACTGGAAGTCTTTGTTTGTTATACAGAAGGGTGCTTCATTAGAAAATGTATTGACAAAGTATGAAATGGTGTTTAATGAAGGGCTAGGTACAGTGCTAGGCTATGAAGCAAAACTAGTTATGAAAGAAAATGCAGTACCTTGATTTTGCAAAGCTCGACCAATGCCATATGCCATTAAAGAAAAGATTGAGAAAGAACTGAATAAACTAGTTCAAGAGGGTATATTACAACCAGTTGAACTGTCGGAGTGGGCAGCACCAATTGTTCCTGTGGTTAAGCCTGATCAATCTATTAGAATATGTGGTGACTTCCGGCTAACTGTAAACCAGGCCTTAGAAACTGAACGGTATCCACTGCCAAAAATTGAAGATATATTGGCCTCATTGGCAGGTGGGGAAAGGTTTACCAAGTTAGATTTGAGTAAAGCATATCTGCAGGTCCAACTGGATGAGGCTTCCAGAAAATTTATGGTAATTAATACACATAAAGGATTATTCCAATATACTAGGATGCCTTTTGGGGTGTCATCAGCTCCTAGTATATTTCAGAGGATAATGGACAGTGTACTTCAGGGGATCCCAAAGGTGATTGTGTATATTGATGACATTTTAATAACAGGCAGTACTGACAAAGAACGTTTGGAGACACTTGAAAAAGTTCTGTATAAGTTAAAAGAAGCTGGTATTCACCTCAACAAAGATAAATGCGTCTTTTTGCAGGAGTCAGTTGTGTATTTGGGATACAAAATTGATAAAAATGGTATTCATCCCTTGGCAGAAAAGGTAGAAGCAGTGAAGAATGCACCAGAGCCTAAGAATATAACAGAGTTAAAATCGTATTTGGGGCTTCTGACATACTACTCTCGGTTTCTTCCACGCATGGCAACCATGCTGGCACAATTGTACAGGCTACTGCAGGCTAAGATTCCATGGAATTGGACACAGAAGGAGAAAATGGCCTTTGAGAACTCAAAGAGTTTGCTACTGTCTGCCAAGGTACTTGTACATTTTGACCCCAATAAGGAATTGATTTTAGCATGTGATGCTTCATCTTATGGTGTGGGTGCCGTACTGTCCCATAAAATGTCAGATGGTACAGAGCGACATTGCATTTGCTTCTCGTACACTGTCTAGTGCAGAAAAAAACTATTCACAACTTGAAAAGGAGGGGCTTGCTTGCATATTTGGTGTAAAGCGGTTTCATTTGTATTTATATGGAAGAAATATTACAATTGTAACAGATCACAAACCATTGTTGCAGCTATTTGACCCCCAAAGGGGAATCCCTATGCAGGTGTCAGGGAGAATACAAATGGTGGATAATGACTCTAGCAGTGTACAAGTACAAGTTGGTTTTCAAGAAAACTGAAGAGCAAGGTAATGCAGATGCATTGAGCCGGCTACCAATGGACGAGAAACAAATTGAAGAGGAAGAAGTAATACCCACAGAATTGGTCCTACTTTTTGAAAGTCTAAAGGACTCACCAGTAGACTGTTCACAAGTGAAGCATTGGACTAAGAAAGATCCAATCTTGTCACAAGTGTTGCAGTATATATTGGCAGGGTGGCCACTACATCCGCCTTCAGGTGCATCACAGACCCTGTTATCTTTCTGGCAACGTCGAATGGAGCTATCAACTCATGATGGTTGTATCCTTTGGGGTAATCGGGTGGTTGTCCCAGAAAAAGGAAGAAATTATGTATTGCAAGAGTTGCATGGGGGACACCCAGGAATATCTAGAATGAAAAGCTTGTCTAGAACATTTGTATGGTGGCCGGGAATAGATAAAGATATTGAAATGCTGGTTTCCAAATGTCCTCAGTGTCAGGCTGCAAGACCATCACCACCAGTGGCTCCCTTACAACCTTGGAGTTGGCCTACCAGACCATAGGCAAGATTACACATAGATTATGCAGGCCCTGTCGAAGGGCAGATGTTGCTGGTGGTGATTGATGCTCATTCAAAGTGGATCGAAGTGGAGGTCGGGAAAGATGCTACTGCAGAGGGAACTATCCAGCGACTACGAACAATATTTTCAAGGTTTGGAATACCAGAAACAGTGATGACGGATAATGGGCCATGTTTTTCAAGCAGGGAGTTTCATGACTTCCTTAAAAATAATTGTGTGACACACATTAGGTCAGCACCACATCATCCGTCTTCTGCAGAAAGGGCTGTGCAAACTGTGAAGCAGGGAGTAAAGAAGATGACAACTGGAACACTCAGAGATAAGTTGGCAAGATTCTTATTTCAGTACAGAATTACCCCCCAGACGACTACTGGTGTCTCTCCTGCTGAACTTCTGTATGGCAGAAGACTCCGATCCCGTTTAGATGCATTGCATCCAAATTTAGCGGAAAGAGTGGAAAGGAGGCAGCAGGGACAAAAGGCAGCACACAATACCAATGCAGTTGAAAGGAGTTTTCAAGAACAGGAAAGCGTGTATATGTGAAATATTATGCGCGGGGGGGGGGGGGGGGGGGGGGGGGGGGGGGGGGGGGCAGATGGAAATGGGTTCCTGGGAAAATCACAAAATGCAAGGGGCCATTATCGTTTGATTTGGTGTTAGAAAATGGGATTGTGTGCAGAAGACACCAAGATCAACTAAGGAAGCGAGCAGGTGAGGCTGATGATACGTGGATGGGAGACAGATTATGGCTGCAGAAGATCCAGAGCTCAATAATGGAGCACAAGATTAGCAAGAGGAAGATGCAAATAATTCAGTGGCGGGCGATGAGCCTGAGATTGACGAAGAAATAGATCAAGAAGCCCGCCCACCAGTCATCGTGCAACAAGCACCAGACCAAAGATATCCCAGCAGGAACAGACGGCATCCTGAACGGTATCAAGCAGGGTTTTCTTGAGAAGGAAGAAAGATGTGATAACTGATGTATTATATTATGCTACGCGCATGCGCATGCTAGTATTTAAGTGTTGCCACATTGGATTTTGACAGATTAAAATTGGTACTTTAGCCGAGTTACTACAACTTCTGCTACCAACTCATTAATATTCGTTCTTTTCCTTTTTCTACAATGATGAATCAATTATCATCCTATATCAGTATTCATACATGTATTTATGGAATGTATTCGGGAGGATGATGTTTTACAGTTTTGGATTATGTTGAACTTTCCAGTTCTGTTGAAAGTGTACAAAATGGCATGATTGCATGAAGTTGCTGATAAGTGGTGTCTTGATTACTATACTTTATAATCAGTTGAGGCATGTGTTTTAAACCAATCATGATTCGCAGTTCAATGGTACCATTATTCAAAGAGCTGGTTACATGTACATCAAATAGGTTGAAATCATTGATAACCATTTTAGTGATGTGCTATGGAACTATGATTCGAATTCCTGGGCAACGCCCTTTATAAATGGTTAAGGTCTGCTGTCTGCTAAGGCGAATTAGGAGAATTTGGATGTCATCTCTTTCATGTAGCAGACACCACTGTATGGTGCAGCTGCAAATGGTCATACAGCTGTGGTGGAGATGCTGTTGAGGGCTGGAGCTGATATGAATGAAGTGAGTCACTCGTTCGGTGTGTGCTATTATGTTTAACTGCTGTCCATATGTACATGTCGTTACTAAATACAATTGATAGTCTCAGACCATTTTGAACTTTCCATTTCTGTTTAAAGTAGGTGAATGAGTTCGGCATGCATGATTGCATCAAGTTGTTGATAAGTAGTTTCCTGGATAATATACTGCATGTGTTTGCAAACCATTCATGGTTAATGCAGTTGAATGGTGCCATTATACTAAGTGCTGGTTGTATCCAAAAGGGGACAATGTTCTGTGAAGTGTGATAACCATTTATTGACTTACAATTTACCACTGATTTGATTTGTTTGCATTTCTAGTCACTAATGATGACTTCTGCTATTGTAGTCAACTCTTTGATATTTATTCTTGTCGTTTTTCTACTCTGATGAATAAAAAATTGTCCTACATCAGGGGGAAGTATGTTTATATCCATAGCTTTTCAATTCGTGTGTATGATGGTTTTAAAATTCGGGAAGATGATCGTTTCTATTTGTTTTGAAGTAGGTGAAATAAGATTTGCATGCATGATTCCATGAAGCTGATGAAAGTGGTTTCCTGGATAACATAATCTATCAATGCTTGAGACATGTGTTTGAAACCATTCATGGTTTGCAATGGTGCCATTATTTTAAGTGTTTGTTGTATCCAAAAGGGGACAATGTTCTGTGAAGTGTGATAATCAGTTAGTTTAGTGACAGTATTAAGTACTCCTTTGATTTTAAGTAGCTAATCATATATCATGACTTCTGATACCAACTCTTTAATATTCATTCTTTTCCTTCTTCTACAATGATGAATCAAATATCGTTCTTCATCAGGAGGTAAGTATATTTGTAATAATCGTGGGTATATGACGATATTATGTATTCGGGAAGATGATGGAATGCAGTTTCAGACTATTTTGAACTTTCCATTTCTGTTTAAAGTAGGTGAATGAGTTCCGCATTCATGATTGCATGAAGTTGTTGATAAGTAATTTCCTGGATAATATACTTTATAAATGCATGTGTTTGCAAGCCATTCATGGTTTGCAGTTGAATGGTGCCGTTATTCTAAGTGCTGGTTGTATCCAAAAGGGGACAATGTTCTGTGAAGTGTGATAACCATTTAGTGACTTACAATTTACCAATTTTAAATTTTACAATTTATTTATAACATACTTTATAAATGCATGATGCATGTGTTTTTAAAACATTCATGGTTAATGCAGTGATTTGATTTGTTTGCATTGCTAGTCACTAATGATGACTTCTGCTACTGAACCAACTCTTTAATTTTTGTTCTTTTCATTTTTCTACTATGATGAATCAAACATTGTCCTACATCAGTTGGTAAGTATGTTTTTATTCATTGCTTTTCACTTTGTGTATAATGTGGTTTTAAAAGTTTAGAAAGATGATGGGGAATGCAGTCACAAACTGTTTTGAACTTTCCATTTCTGTTGAAAGTGGGTGAAATGAGTTAGGTATGCATGATTGCATGAAGCTGATGATAAGTGGTTTCCTGGATAACGTTATTAATGGTTGAGGCATGTGATTTAAACCATTCGTTTATTCTAAGTGCTCGTTATATCCATCAATGTTATATCAGGTGTGATAACCATTTAGTGACATAGTATTTAACAATGTTTGATTTGTTTTGTGTTGCTAGTCACGTAAGATGACTTCTGCTACCAACTCATTAATATTCGTTCTTTTCTTTTTTCTACAATGATGAATCAAATATCATCCTATATCAGTATTCATACATGTATTTATGGAATGTATTCGGGAGGATGATGTTTTACAGTTTTGGATTATGTTGAACTTTCCAGTTCTGTTGAAAGTGTACAAAATGGCATGATTGCATGAAGTTGCTGATAAGTGGTGTCTTGATTACTATACTTTATAAACAGTTGAGGCATGTGTTTTAAACTAATCATGGTTCGCAGTTCAATGGTACCATTATTCAAAGAGCTGGTTACATGTACATCAAATAGGTTGAAATCATTGATAATCATTTTAGTGATGTACTATGGAACCATGATTCGAATTCCTGGGCAATGAAGTTGTTGATAAGTAGTTCCCTGGATAGCTTTATAAATGCATGATGCATGTGTTTTTAAACCATTCATGGTTAATGCAGTTGAATGGTGCCATTATTCTAAGTGCTGGTTGTATCCAAAAGGGGACAATGTTCTGTGAAGTTTGATAACCATTTAGTGACTTATGATTTGATTAGTTTGCATTGCTAGTCACTAATGATGACTTCTGCTACTTTACCAACTCTTCAATATTCGTTCTTTTTGTTTTTCTACTATGCTGAATCAAAAATCGTCCTACATGTACATCAGTTGGTAAGTATGTTTATATTCATAACTTTTCAATTTGTGTGTATGATGATTTTAAAAATTCGGAAAGATGATGGGGAATGCAGTCACAAACTATTTTGAACTTTCCATTTCTGTTGAAAGTGGGTAAAATGAGTTCCACATTCATTACAGCATTAATAAGTAGTTTCCTGGATAACATACTTTATAAATGCATGATGCATGTGCATTCATGGTTAATGCAGTTGAATAGTGCCATTATTCTAAGTGCTGGTTGTATCCAAAAGGGGACAATATTCTGTGAAGTGTGATAACCATTTAGTGACTTACAATTTACCACTGATTTGATTTGTTTGCATTGCAAGTCACTTATGATGACTTCTGCTACTGTACCAACTCTTTAATATTCGTTCTTTTCATTTTTCTACTGTGATGAATCAAAAATTGTCCTACATCAGGGGGTAAGTATATTAATATTCATCGCTTTTCAATTAGTGTGTATGATGATTTAAAATATTCGGGAAGATGATGGGGATTGCATTCTCGGACTATTTAGAACTTTCCATTTCTGTTGAAGTGGGTGAAATGAGTTCCGCATGCATGATTGCATGAAGCTGATGATAAGTGGTTTCCTGGACAACGTTATTAATGGTTGAGGCATGTGATTTAAACCATTCGTTCAAACGTGCCATTATTCTAAGTGCTCGTTATATCCATCAATGTTATGTCGTGTGATAACCATTTAGTGACATAGTATTTAACAATGTTTGATTTGTTTTGTGTTGCTAGTCATGTATGATGACTTCTGCTACCAACTCATTAATATTCGTTCTTTTCCTTTTTCTACAATGATGAATCAATTATCATCCTTTATCAGTATTCATACATGTATTTATGGAATGTATTCGGGAGGATGACGTTTTACAGTTTTGGATTATGTCGCACTTTCCAGTTCTGTTGAAAGTGTACAAAATGGCATGATTGCATGAAGTTGCTGATAAGTGGTGTCTTGATTACTATACTTTATAAACAGTTGAGGCATGTGTTTTAAACCAATCATGGTTCGCAGTTCAATGGTACCATTATTCAAAGAGCTGGTTACATGTACATCAAATAGGTTGAAATCATTGATAACCATGTACTATGGAACTATGATTCGAATTCCTGGGCAACGCCCTTTATAATTGGTTAAGGTCTGCTGTCTGCTAAGGCGAAGTAAGAGTATATGGATGTCATCTCTTTCATGTAGCAGACACCACTGTATGGTGCAGCTGCAAATGGTCATACAGCTGTGGTGGAGATGCTGTTGAGGGCTGGAGCTGATATGAATAAAGTGAGTGACTCGTTCGGTGTGTGCTATTATGTTTAACTGCTGTCCATATGTACTTGTAGTTACTAAATACAATTGATAGTCTCAGACTATTTTGAACTCTCCATTTCTGTTGAAAGTGGGTGAAATGAGTTCCGCATGCATGATTGCATCAAGTTGTTGATAAGTAGTTTCCTGGATAATATACTGCATGTGTTTGCAAACCATTCATGGTTTGCAGTTGAATGGTGCCATTATTCTATGTGCTGGTTGTATCCAAAAGGGGACAATGTTCTGTGAAGTGTGATAACCATTTAGTGACTTGCAATTTACCACTGATTTGATTTGTTTGCATTGCTAGTCACTAATGATGACTTCTGCTACTGTACCAACTCTTTAATATTCGTTCTTTTCGTTTTTCTACTATGATGAATCAATAATCGTCCAACATCAGGGGGTAAGTGTGTTTTTATTGATAGCTTTTTACTTTGTGATTAAAAAAATTTGCAAAGATGATGGGGATTGCAGTCACAGACTTTTCAACTTTCCATTTCTGTTAAAAGTGGGTGAAATGAGTTCCACATTCATTATTGCATGAAGTTGTTAATTTTTAAAACATTCATGGTTAATGCAGTTGAATGGTGCCATTATTCTAAGTGCTGGTTGTATCCAAAAGGGGACAATGTTCTGTGAAGTTTGATAATCATTTAGTGACTTCCATTTTACCACTGATTTGATTTGTTTGCATTGCTAGTCACTAATGATGACTTCTGCTACTGTACCAACTCTTTAATATTCGTTCTTTTTGTTATTCTACTATGATGAATCAAAAATCGTCCAACATCAGGGGGTAAGTGTGTTTCCAACATCAGAAGCTAATGTTAAGTGGTTTCTTGGATAACGTTTTTAATGGTTGAGGCATGTGATTTAAACTATTTATTCAAACGTGCAATTATTCTAGGTGCTTGTTATATCCATCAATGTTATGTCAAGTGTGATAACCATTTAGTGACATAGTATTTAACAATGTTTGATTTGTTTTGTGTTGCTAGTCACGTATGATGACTTCTGCTACCAACTCATTAATATTAGTTCTTTTCCTTTTTCTACAATGATTAATCAAATATCTGTATTCATATTTATGGAATTTATTTGGTAGGTTGATGTAATACAGTTTTGGAGTATGTCGAACTTTCCAGTTCTGTTGAAAGTGTACAAAATGGCATGATTGCATGAAGTTGCTGATAAGTGGTGTACTGGATAATATACTTTATAAACAGTTGAGGTATGTGTTTTAAACCAATCGTGGTTCACAGTTCAACGGTACCATTATTCAAAGAACTGGTTACATCAAATAGGTTGAAATGATTGATAACCATTTTAGTGATGTACTATGGAACTATGATTCAAATTCCTGGGCAACGCACTTTATAATTGGTTAAGGTCTGCTGTGTACCAGTACTTGGTTCTAAGGTGAAGTAGGAGTATATGGATGTCATCTCTTTCATGTTGCAGACACCACTGTATGGTGCAGCTGCAAATGGTCATACAGCTGTGGTGGAGATGCTGTTGAGGGCTGGAGCTGATATGAATAAAGTGAGTCACTCGTTCAGTGTGTGCTATTATGTTTAACTGCTGTTCATATGTACATGTAGTTACTAAATACAATTGTTAGTCTCAGACTATTTTGAACTTTCCATTTCTTTTGAAAGTGGGTGAAATGAGTTCGGCATGCATGATTGCATGAAGTTGTTGATAAGTAGTTTCCTGGATAGCATACTTTATAAATGCATGATGCATGTGTTTTTAAATCGTTCATGGTTTCCAGTTGCATGATGGCATTATTATAAGTGCTGGTTGTTGTGCATGTGTTTTTAAACCATTTCCATGTTTTTGATCTTCATGATGAATGTGTTTTTAAACCATTCATGGTTTGGTTGTATCCGAAATGGGACAATGTTCTGTGAAGTGTGATAACCATTTAGTGAGTATTTAGCACTGATTTTATTTGTTTGTACATGTATGATGATTGTAAGTTTCGGGAAGATGATGTAATGCAATCATCGATTATGTTGAACTTTCCATTTCTGCCGACAATGGGTGAAATGAGGTCCGCATGCATGATTGCATGAAGCTGATGATAAGTGGTTTCTTGGATAACATATTGCATCAATGTTTGAGGCATGTGCTTTAAACCGTTCATGGTTTGCAGTTGTATGAAGTCATTATTCTAAAAGCTGGTTATATCAAATTGGTTGAATTGGTCTATAAAGTGTAATAACCATTTTGAGATGTACTCTGTAACAGTAATTTGGTTTGTTTGCGGTACCATGGAAACGTTAACCACCAACTCTTTATCATTCGTTCTTTTCCCAATGGTAAATCAAAAATCATACTACATCAGATGGTAAGTTTATTGTTGTTTTTTGTGTGTGTGATGATTTTAACTATTTGGGATGATGATGAAATGCAGTCTTGAGTATGTTGACCATTTTAGTTCTTTTGAAAGTGGGTGAAATGAAGCCCGCACGCATGGTTGCATGACGCTGTTGATATGTGGTTTCCTGGATAACATACATGTACTTTATCAATGTTTTAGGCATGGTTTAAATCGTTCATGGTTCGCTGTTCCATGGTGTCATCTTTCTAAGAGCTGGTTATATCAAACTGGTTGAAATAATCTAGTAGTGTAATAACCATTTTGAGATGTAATCTATTATAATGATTTGATTTGTTTGCGGTGACATGAAGTCTTTTGCTTATGATAAATCAAATATCATTCAGCATCAGGGGGAGTATGCATGTATTTATATTCATATTTATGTGTTGATTTAAGTATCTGTGAGGATGTACATTATGTCGAAATTTCTCTTTCTGTTGAAAGTGGGCAAATTAAGATCCACTTCCATTTTTGCATATTGCTGTTGATAAGCGGTTTCCTGGATAACATTATTTTTAACAGTTGCAGCATTTTGTTTTGATGGTGTGTTTTAATTAAAAAATCATCCTACATGTACATATTTGTATTCATTGTTGGTGAGTTTCTTTATGATGTGCTATTCTCTAATCGGTAGTGGTTTGTGTCCTAAACAATTGGTGGGTTGCAGATTAATTCTGAGATTATTCTAAGAGTATTATTTCCATTAGGGCAAAGTGTTGCGTAAAATCTGATAAACATTTAAGTGATGTTGTATGTAACATTGATTAGATTAGATTGTGTTGCTATTCATGTATATTGACTTTTGCTACCAACTCGTGAATTTGTTCAGCTCATATTCAAAATGATTGGAGACCGCCTTGTTGTCGGCATTCAGGATCAGGCCCTCTCAGAGAGGCTTTGCTTGTAAGCGGCTTCTATATCAGCTTCATGCTTCTGAAGTTTGATTCACACTCCCTTGAGAGGGTCGAGTGTATAAAGCGGGACTATCAATGACACAATGCTCTTACTCATAGCAAGAGACTGTTTTAAACCTTCTGCCTTTCTTCGTGTGGGTGCATCACAATATTAACCATCAGGAGCACACCTGCCAAAGTGTGTAAATAACTATTATACATTGTTTGGTATTGCTAATGTCCACAAATCTTACACAAAGACATAATATGTCCATGTTTGCATACTGATCTGTGACTCCATCTGTAAGTTTAAAAGGTTCCATCACTTTCTCACACAAAGATAACATAATGGCATGGATGACTTGATTTTTAAATATTGTTTTAATTTGTTTTTTGGGACGTCATACATTTCTTCAGGTACTGTTCCCTAGTAACTGGATGGTTTGTACAAGAATGAGCTGTGTTGTCATCTCTGTGACCCCTTAAGGGCAAGCGTTGCATCCTACATAGCTTAATGCCCTCCACAATGACAAGCAGTATGTGTTTGTTTTGATCTGAAATAGCATTATAATTCTCATCTTTCAAAATGGTGTCAATCCTTGTTGAAGCATGTGAGAAGAGACCACAGTACTTACAATATCCCCCACCTTGTGAAAGTGAGTATGCAAGGCACCATTTATTCTGAAATTTAAGTAGTATGGTCTTTCCTGATTTTCTCATTTTGTATGCAGCAACGATGGTTGACTTGGATTCTGCTTTGAAAAATATATACTTCTCTTTATCTGCCAGATATGAAGATAATATGGGGGTGTCCTGTAATAAACATCCCAATATCATAATCATTTTCATGCATAGACTTCTCCTTCTCCACAAGGGCCTCTGATCCCAAAACCTAAGCTTTGGCCGAATTTTGCTGATCGAGGAACATGAATTAGTCTGAGTTAGTAGTGCTAGCTGTTCACTACCATATAATCTACATGTAGCTGAGTCACCTTCAAAATCACTGTTGTCTCATTCCTGACCACTGACTTTCATACACACCTTCTTACTCTTTTACTTCAACTGATTGAAGTGTGCTTGAAACTCTATGGATTGTTTGACACACTTGGTATGATTAGTGTCATGGTCTTCTTCATTACTGCACTGCTGTAACGGTGCTGTTGAACTGTTTGGAATGATGCCCAATGATGATGATGAAGCTATTTCCCCAGATATGCATGGTAATACACCATGGCACAATGGAAGAGAAGTCAAACTTCCTTAGTGTCAATGACGCTTGGATCCACTGGTTGTTCTGACAAATGTTCTATATTATTGTGTTTTTCTTTCAGCATCCTTATTGGATTGTTTGCGTGCAGGTTTCTTTTAATTGAGATGTACTCATGTGTATGTTTTGATTGTCCTGAGATGTATTTACATTTTTTTGGATTGTTTTCTCCACACACAGTCAGGATCCACCACTCCCCTTCACCGAGCTGCTGAAAAGGGTCATTATGACATAGTGGCAGTCCTGTTGTCATATAATGCTGACGGCACCATAAAGGATCAGGTATGAAACACACACATTTCTATTGCAGTGTCTACGTACAGTCATCTTCAATACTTTGGCAGTGATATATCTGCTATGCCAAATGCATGCCACACTTACATGTTGAGAAGGTGTTGCATATTTAGTGCGCTTTTTTGATCCTACTTCTGTTTTTAACTGCGCAATGTACCATTAGTGATGCAGTTACAGTGTATGCACCATTTAGTACATGGACTGTAATGTTACATTTCTTTTTTTAGAAGGGGAGAACAGCACTTGACCTATTAGTACAGAAATATAAAGAAAACATTTCCGGACTCTTTGCCAAGGTGAATGACTCTTCATAAGTTTAGTACTATTTCTAAACAAATGACGTGATGGTAGAATTGATGCACAAAATATTATGCATTCATTCAGTCAATAATAATAATTATTATTTATTATTATTATTATTTTTAATTTTCAGTTGTCAAGTATACATGACATACTAGTAATAAATGTGTTAATTATCTAAACAAAGTTACAATTATTCAGCCTGATTGTGGTAGTCTGGAGAGGATGGCTCTGGACACTGACCTCACCTAGATGATAATGATTCTAAATAATGCCGCGCGGTAAGCAGTGCTTAGTCTGTGATAAGAAAAACGTTGATACGACTGCTCCTCAAGGTTTGACGTGTACATACTGCGGTGCTGTATTTCATGCAGAGTGCTCTGCTACGTTTTCTAAAGTGGGTCTGGATGCTTTAACCATTGTCAAAGAGGTATGCACGCCATGCCCTGGTTGTGAGTTCGCGTTGCGTCAGCTTCCAGCCAAAGTAGCCAGTTTGGAAAAGCGACTTCAGGACTTCGTCGAAAAAACTGAGTCTGCCCTTACCAATGTTTTGTCTGCCTCCCACGTTGCCGCTACCTCAGCTGTTCAGTCGCAGTGTACGTACACCGGTAAATAAAGATGTTGATAAAGCAGTGAAGGAGGCGTTGTCTCACCAGGAAAACAGAAGAAGCCTAGTTATTTCAGGTATAAAAGAGTCCATTTCACAGGATGAAGACGCCCGCTTTGTTAAAGATTTGTTTTCTTACCTTGGCGAAAAAGACGTGGTTGTTGTTGACTGTTTTCGACTGGGAAAACCCCTTGTCACTAGCTCCACACCTAAACCACGTTTGCTCAAGGTCAGCCTTGCTAACTCAAACCAAAGGACATCTATCTTAAAGAAAGCAAAGTTGCTAAAAGATTCTGACCCCTTCAAACAGATTTTTGTGCGTCCAAGCTACACCCTTGTTGAACGAATACACATTAAAAGTCTTTATAATACCCTTCAAAGTCAGCAAGAGGAAACTGGAGTTAACCACTTCATAGATTGCAGGGGACCTGTCAACCTTTGGACTGTAAAAAGAAAAGATTTACCGAAGGTACCAAGTGTCAATGGTGGGTTTACTGCCTCTGCTTCTAATTGCCCTACTAAAGGTAATTAGGGACACGAGGCAAGTACTGGCATTCTACGTTGTAAATTATTCGATGCACGCTCTCTTAGAAATAAGCTTGATAATTTATCTTGTTTGTTACAATCTGCTGATTTTGATGTGATCTTTATAACTGAGTCATGGTTGAGATATGATTTTCCTGATTCTCTTGTCTTGTCCAAAACTTCCTATAGTTGATTCAGAAAGGATCGACTTGATGGTTATGGTGGAGTTGCTGTTTTTGTAAGCAATTTGCTTAAAGTTGTGAGCATTGATATACCACCTATGTACAGTTCTTTAGAATGTGTGGCATTTGATTTAGTGCTTTCCAGGGCCTCTTGCTATCGTTTTATTTGTTTCTACCATCCCCCAACTTGTGCTGCTAGTAGTGTCGACACTGCAAATCTGTGCTCACTCATTGATTCCCTTTCCACGACAACATATCCTTTGTTTATTGTTGGTGACTTCAACCTACCCAATATTAATTGGTATGTGCCTATTAGTCTGGGTTCTCCTTCTCACGATTTATTTTTGACTTGCATGATGCGAAATGGTCTTACTCAACTGGTTTCACATCCTACGCATGGATCCAATTGCATTGATTTGGTTTTGGTATCCACTCCTGACTTGATCTGGGACATTTCTGTTGTTGAACCATTCTCTTCCTCATGTGATCATTCGGCTATACACTTCTCAGTTTCTTACCCTGTTGTGATTAGTGATAGACAAAACCATTGTTTTCTTGACTTCTTCAATGCTGACTATTGTTCTATGATATCAATTATGAAGGATATTGACTGGTCTTTCTTGTGTCAAAATAGTTTGTCTGTTGAAATGTTCTGGTCTAAAATATCAAACGTCCTACATTCCTGTATAGTCCAATTTGTTCCTCGCCGTTATCAGTCCCGTAAACCGTTTTCTTATCCCTTGCACATAAGGCGCCTGCTGGGATTGAAAAAGTTGTGGTATCGTAAAGACAAGGTTCGCTATAAACACTTTGCTAGAAAGTATGATATGGCTGTCAAAGATTTCATCTTGTCTCATGAAAACAACGTTCTCAAGAAGAAAAGCTTATCATCTTTCTATTCATATGTAAATTCCAAACTTACTACCTCTCAGTGTATACCCCCTCTCATTGACTCCAATGACAATTTGGCTGTCTCAAATCATGATCAATGTACTGTGCTTAATGATTATTTTGCTTCTGTTTTTACTGTTGATGATGGTTTGCTCCCAGAATTTGTGCCTCGTCTCTCTGAAAACAAATCCCTAAACAAGGTTCTTAAGACTTTAAAATCATTGCCCTCAAAATGTTCTAAAACTCCTGATGGCTTCCCCGCATTTTTCTTAAAGTCTTTAGCCCCGGCTATTGCTTTCCCATTATCACTCCTTTTTGAGATGTCTATGAGTACAGGACATATACCCTTAGTTTGGAAGACTGCTTTTGTATGTCCTGTCTTTAAAAAGGGTTCACGTAAACAGCCCAGTAACTATAGACCTATCTCACAAACGTGTATCCTTTGTAAAGTTATGGAAAGTATTATATCATCTTCTATGATATCCTTTCTTCGTACTCATAATCTTATCTCACAGGATCAATTTGGTTTCCTCTCTCGACGTTCTGCTTGTACTCAGTTATTGATAACTCTGAACAACTGGACTTTGAATGTTGACAATGGCATGAAGGTGGATGTTGTGTACACTGATATTGCTAAGGCCTTTGACACTGTCTCCCATTTGAAATTATTGCTAAAGGTTGAGGCTTATGGCTTTAAATCAAACTTACTTCAGTGGATAAGAGCCTTTTTAAACGACCGCACACAATGCGTATATGTAGGACTTGATGTATCATCTCCTAAATCCATCACCAGTGGTGTACCTCAGGGTTCTGTCCTTGGCCCTCTCTTGTTTCTGCTATATGTCAATGACCTTCCTAACCATGTCCAATCTCCAGCTGGCATTAAAATCTTTGCCGATGACACAAAACTGTATCTTGGTTATACTGAAAATCAAAATACACCACTTATGCAATCCTTAAATCAATTTTGTTCATGGTCCAAGACATGGCAACGGACTGTTGCTTATTCCAAGTGCTCTGTCATTTCCTTTGGTTCTCATGGTTATGAGCCTACTTCACCTTACTCACTTTCTGGTATTCCTTTGCAATTCGTATCATCTATAAGAGATCTTGGGGTGTGTTTGAATTCAGATCTTACGCCAAGTATGCACTGCTCAAATATTGCCGCCATGGCTTTCAATAGGAGTTGTCTTCTCTTAAAATGCTTTCATTCTAACGATGTGTCTCTCCTTGTGCGTCTGTATAAGGTGTATGTTCGTCCCCTTCTGGAAAGTAATACCCAAGTTTGGAATCCCTGGTTCCATAAAGATATTCAATGTATTGAATGCGTTCAGAGATTTTTCACTCGTGCCATACTCAAACGTGCTGGTGTACCATATATGGATTATGATGATCGCCTTGTGAACCTGGGTTTACAGTCCTTAGAGTACAGGAGAGTCTTCTACGACCTTGTCATGTGCTACAAGATCTATAATAACCTGGTTGATTTACCTTTTGAGAGTTTTTTCACCAAACCGGCTAGGTCTTATTCCATCCGAGGTCATCCTTGTATCCTGCGATCCAAACATTTACCCCATCATGCATTCCGAGCGCATTTTTTCACTGAACGTGTGATACCTATATGGAACCACTTACCCCATGATGTTGTCACCTCATTGAACATTACAGCTTTTCGTACCCGACTTAGATCTGTTGACCTATCACCCTTTTGTACGTTATATCCCTTCCATGTTTAGGCAGTTTGTAAGTGCACGTACACATCGTGCCACTACTTGCCTTCTTGCATATGTATGTGTGTTTATATGTATGCAATCAATCAAATCAAATCAAAAATCAATGATGTTGAGACGTCCATAAATGTCGGCAACCACTGCAGCTCTGGGCTGGGAGAGGCTAATTGACAGGTGGGATGCCAACATAGACAAAACACTCTGAGCCTCCTTACCCCAATGACCAAATGTTTCGACAGCCATGGGGATACATGTCCAGCCCAGTTCCGTGCACTTGGTGCTGTTAGCATTAAGCTTTCTTAGCTCAGCTCCATTAGCTGCAGCTCCAGAGCTTCAGGTAGGATGGCAGGGCAAAGTGGTGAAGCCACAGTGATATCCAAAGCTGCATGTTTGCCTCTATCCCACCCAGCAATCAATACATCAGCTGGACGAGTATGGTCATGACCTCCACTCCCTTTCTCCTCTGCTATACTGAGATGGGCAGTGCAGCACAAACTAGTTATGGCTTCACACAGCAGGTTGTGTCGCCACACTACATCTCCTCCATGTCGGCGAGTGACACAATGATGACCCAAAGGGTCCAGACCAACACCTGGGCAGAAAGGGAACATTGCAGTCTCTGATGTGTCCAATCCCAGCCACCACCGAACAGCCACCTGGTACTCAATGGGTTCCAAGTGTAAACCAAGTTGAATAGAAGGACCACTGATAACCAGGCAGCAGCATGGGAGGCTGATTCAGATAAGAGGCAAAGCCTTGTTGGCAGGAGAAGCATTTTCTAACAAATCGTGGAAGAGATTCATGTCAATTTTGGAGGACAGAGTTTTTTTTGTTAGTGGAGAAGCTAGTACTGATTCAACAGTGAGTGCATCTGGTGGAGAGACTTTGGCATTGTACAATGTGACTGCCTGCTGAAGACAAGTGTTGTCCAAGCATCCATGGCCAGAAGACATCAAAGACGCAATGAAAGCGGCAGGAGCATGAAGTGAGATAGAGCAAAGACCAAGGCCTCCATGCCTAAGTCCAAGTTGTGCCTGATGTCACACCCCATCAGAAACATCAACTGCAAGAGTTGAAAAACACTCTCTCACTGCCTTGTCAAACTGTTCAAGAGCATCAGAGGCCAAACTGTGTGGGGTGGCACGAGCCAAATGAACCATCCGGCAATAACTTCCTGCTACCCGAAGAAGTGTGACAGCCACTTGTAAGTCAATTCCTGCCATCTCTTGTAGGCACTGGAGTAGAGGTTTGGCCTGTGTGCGCAGCTCTGCAATTACCCTGGAGCAAGGTATGTAGTCACCCACCGGGGCTCCCAATATAACTAATTTGGGCAGCGATATTGCAGAAGGAAACAAAGTGTTGCCTCTACGGGCAAACAATTCACACTTACCCAGGTTAATGTGGAAACCAAGAGCTGGGCCCATTCCTGGATGAGAAAGAAGGCTCTCGATACTGCTAGTCGATTACCTGCTAGGACCCCATCATCCAGGTACCAAGCATGAAACAGGAGGTCAATGCACTCTTCATCAGCGTCAATACTAGCTGCTAGTTTCTGCAGAACAAGAGAGAACAACAAAGGTCTCAATGGGTCTCCCTGCTGCACACCAAATTGAGGGATGCCAGAGGAAAGGGTGGGTCCCGTAACACCAAACAACCCAGGGTAGGATTTCTGGGAAGAAGGTAGCACATTCATCCAGGATAGCCTGTCTTGATACCATGTTGAAGGCATTCAGCATGTCCACTTTAAAAACCACAAAGTCATCATCATCCCAATGGTCATCGATACATTTCCTAAGTCCATGGATGATACGTTCAGAGCCTGAGCGGCATGCTACCCCCACCTGTAGGGGTTGGAAGAGATCACGTGCTTTTGTTATTATTATTATTGTTATTATGATAATACCACTAACGTGCTTGGGGATTGGTAATGTCATTTGGGAGACGGCAATCCAGGGTTGACACATTTAAAATCCATGTGATAAATTTGGTTACATCCAGACATTACTGGATGTACATAGCACATGTATGATGCTTAGCATTTTATTTATTGATGAGCATTATCATTTTCTGTATCTATTAATTTATATTGTTCTTGTTGCAACGTTTTGCAGAAGTCAGCAGGATCTATTGCAAAATCGAATGAACAGTTGATAAACAAATTATCCACTGAGAAACAGAAATTAATTCTACTTCAAAAGTGGGCATCCATTGCAGAAGAAAGAGCTGCAACAGCTGAAAGAAGAGCCGCTGTGGCTGAAGAGAGAGCCATTCGAGCTGAAGAGACTGCTTCTGTGGCTATTAAGACAGCTACTTGTCCTGAAGAGAGAGCCATTACTGCTGAGAAAAGAGCAGTCACTGCTGAAGAGGGGAAAATGGCTTCTGACAGCAGGGCCACATTGTATGAGGAGAGGGCCATTTCAGCTGAGACCCGAGCTGCATCAGCAGAGGAGAGGGCCACTGCAGCTGAGCAACGAGCCATTGCTGCAGAGGGAAAAGCAATCACATTTGAACAACGAGCCAGTGTAGCTGAAAAAGAGTGTGCAATCACTAAACAGAAATGTTCTGAGGCTTTAAGACTAACTGCTACTGCTGAAGAGCGTGCTAGGACAGCGGAAAGAAGGGCTGCTATAGCTGATGAAAGATCCAGCATTGCCAACGAGAATGCCAAGACAACAGAAAAAAGAGCAGTTATATCGGAAGCAAGAGCTACTTTAGCTGAGACGAGGGCCTCTGTAGCAGAAGACAGGATCAAGGTTGCTGAAATGGAGACCATAGCTGCTGAGAAGAAGGCCACCAATGCAACCACCATGGTAGCAACACTTGAAGAGAGAAGCAGGAAAGCTGAGGATGCAGTGAAGATGTTGCAAACTGATGCACGTATGTCTGATAACAGATTTGCAGAGCTTGTGCAAACTAATGCAGCTTTGGAGAGAAGGGCCACAAGAGCTGAACTGCAGATTCGTGACCTGACTGCACGATGCCAACACCTCCAAGAACAGCTAGACAAAGCCAATGCACCTTCATGGGTTCTGAAGAAGGATGACATTGTGTTTACCGACAAAGAGTTAGGCAGAGGAGGGTGGGGTGTGGTGAAGGCAGCAAGGTTCTGTGGACTGGATGTAGCTGCTAAGCTCCTTCACGAAGCAATCTTATCTCCCCACAACCAGCAGCTGTTCATGAGGGAGATGAACATTGCTGCACTGGTGCGCCACCCTAACATATTGCTATTCATCGGAGCCACCCTGGGTCAAGAGTGTGTCATCCTCACAGAGCTGATGCAGACATCCTTAAGGGCAGTTCTGGAAGAGAAGGAAATAAATAAGTTATCCATGTCACGCCAGCAAGTGTCAAACATTGCTATGGATGTGGGAAAAGCCCTGAATTATTTGCACTTGATGAAACCAGATGCCATCATTCATCGAGATGTAAGCAGTGCTAATGTGCTCCTGGAGCAATTAGGAACAGATGTGTGGAAGGCCAAGTTGTCAGACTTTGGTTCATCCAACTTTGCACGTCTGGTAAAGACAGCAGGCCCTGGTAACTTCACCTATGCAGCCCCTGAGAGTTCTGATCCTGAACTGCAATCTCCCAAAATGGATGTCTTCAGCTATGGAATTCTTCTTTTGGAAATGTTGCATGGTTACTTTCCAGATGTGCACAAAAGACAAGAGCTCATTCAAAAGCTTTCATGGTCAATTTTGAAAACAATCATTGTGGAATGCACAGCAAAAGACCCAAAGTGTCGTCCAAGCATGGCTGATGTACTGATCAAACTTAATAGCATATAATTAATTCCTATGATGTGTAGAATATTTGAAGTTGAAACTCTATTATTAGCCTTCCCTGTGTTTGATAATTGTAAGTTGATGTGATTTAGATTCTACTAATGCCGTACACCAATATTGGGTTGGTGCTTGGGTGTGATGGCTGTGACAGATCGGTAACCATTCAAAAGCCTGACCTGGGGACATTCAGGAGTTTCAACTGTGCTGTGTTGTAGATAGGAAGTTTAGGTTAATTAGTCACGTATTTATTGTTAACGGTATGTGTATACATGTAAAAGCATGTATCGGGCATTAAAATTGAGCTCTTCCAGTAATGTAATTACAAAGGAGAGTTACGCATTGGCAATCTATATGATACGTTAGATTGCAGAGTGCGGGCTGCTTTATAGTTCAAGTGGAACTACAGGTCCGACACAGTGGCCTTGTGGGGGGGGGAAGGGGGGGGGGGGGGCTTGTTGACTGTTACAGGATAGTCTGGGTGGTGGTTTTGGGTTTTTAACTTGGTCTTTGCACCTGTGTGTGGTGCTGGGCAATTTGGGTGGTGCCTGGGCTTTGGAGATTGATTATTGGGTATGGGTGTGGCATGTGACAATTGGCATGGAACCTGGACTCCAGTCCTGTGCATGGCTTCGGATCTCAGACAAGCCTCCAGATACACTTCTCCACATCTGTGTTTGTGAATGGTCACTAACCATGCAATTTCTTTTTTCTATTTTTCTTTCAGCTCATCATGCAACCCCTCTGCTTCTCTCCTGGTCTTCCAGCAAGTAGATATCGTCTTGTTTTTGGTGTTTTTATCTTTCTGTGCAGCAAGGATCTTCATGATTCTCCCTTCAATCTCATTTTCTTTCTTCTATATGTTGGCTGCTGTAATCTCCATACTAGCCTTTCTTAGGAGTCTCACATACTCCTCTCTCAGTTTGTCATCAGCTGCCACTGTAGCACATGTGGCAAATGCCCTTACCTCAACTGGAAAAATACCATTATTCAGGCACTCCTGGTTGAAGGTTCGGTGGTGGCACAGAGTCACATAGACCTTCCTGAAGCAAGTGTATACAGTATCCCACGTTCCTCCTTTGATGTTGGCATCAAGTTCCTTGCATGGTGAGAGGGCAGGGTTCTCTATTCCAGCAGAGCCAAAGGGTTACATGGTTTGGGGGGTCCTGAGGTGGTGGTAGATTGGAGTTCTCAGCTGTGGTTGGGGTTGCCTGGACTAGAGGGATTACCAGGTTTCAGAATGGTGGGGGGTTGGAGTTCATGTCTTTGGGTGTGGTTTTCTGGGTTGTATTTGCATGGGATGGTGGGAAGGTAAGATTTGTTGGGGCCACCTGGGTGGGGTGATTGCTGGGTCTATGAATTTGATAGGGCTGCAAAAAGACGTGAAACTAGTAATTAATAACATAATTGCAATAACTTAGGAAGTCTTAAGGTGATCTTTACACTTAGTATGACAAGACGGTTACACACCTATTTTAGTGCAGTACAATCATTTTATTCTAGCATCTGATACATGTAGGGAACAATGGCTGGTCACCATTGTGTTGACCTGTCTCCCAAACTGAGACACTGGTCATAGTTTTGTGGCAGTCCCAGGATAGAAGCCTGAAGGGTGTCACCCAAGTGAAACCCCCAAGAGAGAGAGAGAGAGAGAGAGAGAGAGAGAGAGAGAGAGAGAGAGAGAGAGAGAGAGAGAGACTGTCCTTGGGGGTTAATAAATCACATCCTATAGTGTCCAGGAAGGTAGCTATAAAGCATGTGTGTGTGTGTGTGTTGTGTGTGTGTGTTGTGTGTTGTGTGTGTGTTGTGTGTGTGTGTGTTGTGTGTGTGTGTGTGTGTGTGTGTGTGTGTGTGTGTGTGTCTTGGGGGGATGGGTGGGAAGCTATAATCATGTCCTGGGGGTAATGGACTGAAATATACTGCTGTCCGTGGAGATGTGGCGTGATATGGTGATATGTGACTGTCCGGTGGGGGTGGAGGGAGGGGGGGGGGATCATATATATGTCTTGGGAGAGGGTAAATTCATACGTGTCTAAGGTGGTTCCTTCATAATTGATGTCATCAGTAATGGTGTACACGTATTAACTGCAATAGCCTAATGCCATGTAAACGCAAACAGGGGGACGAGACTTAAAAGCCAAAAGTAATTTTAAGTACCGGATATGTGACATATGTCTATCATTATATGATGCATTTTTGTATCATAATTGCTACTACCTGGAACATCCGTTCACGCCCGATTCTGTATTATAATTCTTTCACAGTTACAGAGCCTCTGATTGAACAACCTCGATATTCAGGGGCGGATTTGGGGGGGGGGGGGGGGGGGGGGGGGGGGGGGGGGGTTGGCTAAGAAATGAGAATGAAGCCATTTAATGCACATGTATCTTACACAAACTTATAACTTGTATTACAGTAGCGGCTTGATATAGGGTAATTAACACATCCACTTTCCAGTACATTCATCTGGGGAAAAAAAAAAGAAACTTCTTCTGTACTTGGCAAACCCACCCTCCCGCCGAACCGTTTATACGAGCCTGTGCAGTGTAAACTGTAACCATAAAATTAAAAAGCCCAGTTCAGCTGCCATGTAGGTGAACTAAACGTTAGTGACTCTGATTATTTCCTCGTGTGACTACTTATATGAGCCGAATCACAGTTCGGCATTTAATTAATATCCATTCGAACAAATTATAGCATTTCTTTGAAGTAGAAATTCTGCATGATACAAGCATTATTAGTGATGCAATTTGGAGTATAACAAAAGAAGTTCATGATAACTTCAGACAGCATTTGAAGTAAAGTGGACATATATACTGCATTTCAATAAAGCCGCTTGCAAAACTGAATCGCGCGTCACAACGTAATCAATTGTTTGGACAATTCCAGATTTTAACATCTACGATGATGCAAATCTTTCGTTTGTATAAAAACACCTGTCCCTTTTTAGCCGTGTGCAGTTAATTAACTCAATAAATAATCAATTTAACAGAATAGTACGTTATTTTGGCTTCACAACAATATCTTGCACTTGACTCTGTGACCAATGGTACTTGAGATATGAAGATGTTAGGTAACAAAACTAATAAGTATTTCATCACCACAAATCTTATCTGATTGAGGTAGAGAAGTGGTAATTTGCATGCATATAATATACTAAACATGTATACAAAATATAGAGGAGGTTCATTGTGCACTACGTTCATTAATGTTGTGCAAAGCATTAAGCAAGTTGTACTTGTGGGATTGTTTGTTCTGAGCACTTCTTTCATCTTAGTACAACATCACTACGCATCGTAGGATACAATACTAATGAGTAGTTAAAGTTTTAAGCATCGTAGCTTGTGTTTACTTGCCGTATCTATGGTACGGTTCCGTCCACTTACTCGATCGATTTTTATCGAACGCTCTTTATAAACAAAAGGGTCCAGAATACCTTTGAAAGCCTAAATTGAGCTTAATAAAACAGAACAGGGTTTTTTAGAACGTATTTCGGAGTCTTTAGATCACTCAAACTTCGAACTGCAACCTCGATAATTGCTTGATGTACGTTTGTTACGCGCGTCTATTATACGAATCGCTGTAGCCCAAAGCTTGGTCAACCTTCTGCTACAGATTAGACAAAACACGCTCACTGGGATGGAAAGTTACAACCTAACTAGTCGACCAAGAAACTTTTGAAACGCAATTTAAAATCAATTCCGGCGCCTATAGCAACGTGACGCACTTAATTCAATCCAGGCATTAATCGGGTATGGTCTACAGGTGGACTGGCTAGCATTTGCAGTGATGAGCCTCCCAACAGTCTTGCTCCCATGGCTGCTCTGGTACCGCTGCTCCAGCAAGTATAGAAACGCTTACGATTGTTCATATATTTTACATTTGCTCCATTTCCTTTTTTTTTTTTTCTTTTGTGTGTACAGATGTCACATGTCAATTGAATTTGGGAATTTATTATTAGTGTGTTTTATATCTACAGCATATGCATACATCAGCAAATATCGCTCTCATGACAGTCTTAATAAGCTCCACTACGGAAACCCGTACATTTTGTATGGGATGAAATTCAAAAAAGCAACCTTCACCAGGTGGCCCAAGGGGTAGGGAACATTGAGAGCCTTCTGAAGTTTCTATAGCAAGCCACTAGAAAACCTCAGTGAAAAGGGGGTCTAGTCTACAGTGGGTGTGTTTAGGAAAAGTACTCGAGCTAATAGCTCTAGACTTCGCATAACTAAGTTGGGATCGGCTGGATTTGCTGTGGTGTCTGCTAAGTAGTGCTAGAGGAGAACAATTGAAATATATCTTTCTCAAGGAGTTTAGGAGTTGACTGATTGCAATACTTAACTTATTATAGGCTCCTTGTCAAAATGTTGTAAGTACCATTCTGTCATGTACACTGTAGCTTTCAAAGGAAACTTTAGTTGAACACATTTAGAGTTATGGAATTATGCTCTCTGTCTTTAATTTTTGCCACAAGCATGTTAGCACTACAGTGCACCCATTGCCCTTGACCCCCCCCCCCCCCCCCCCCCCCCCCCCCCCCAAGCCCTTGGTCATCATATTTTCATGTGCAGGCATCAAGAAAAGGGTCTTTCCACCAGATCCCACTGGAATAAAGACAAGCAAGATTTCTAATGTTTGTGTGTTAAGTGGCGAGGTAACACAGCGGGCTTATGTTGCAACCTTTAAAAAGTACATATATTAATCTGTCCCTTTCATCATAACACATTGTGGTTGCCGGCTCACGGAGGTCAGAAATGACCTCCCCTGCTTAATGAAATGGCACCACTTCATTCACTGGATCTCAAAACTTTAGAACTCTCCCTTCAGCGCAACACGGATATGATTACCAACCCTATATCCTCCAATCTCCTATTCCAGTAAATAATCGTACATTGTGTGTGTGTGTGTTGTGTGTGTGTGTTTGTGTGTGTGTGTGCATGTGTGTGTGTATGTGTGTGTGTGTGTGGGTGTGTGTCCTGCGGGCAGGGGTGGGAAGCTACAAGTCATGTCCTGGGGGTAATGGGCTGAGATATACTGCTGTCATGGGAGATGTGGCGTGATACGTGACTTTCTGGTGTGGGGGGGGGAGAGGGGGGGTTAATATGGGGGTAATTCATACGTGTCTAAGGAGGTTCCTTCATAATTGATGTCATCAGCAGTAGGGGTGTACACTTATTAACTGCAATAGCTTAATGCCATGTAAATGCAAACAGGGAAACGAGCCAGAAGTAATTTTCTGTACCGGATATGTGACATATGCATATGCCAATCATTATATGATACATTTTTGCTACCACCTGGAACATATCCGTTCAGCACGAGATATGGTACAGATTGTTCTAACATTATATTGAAATAGTTTGTACCAAACTGTAATAAAATGTATTATCATTTACTGTACAGTATGACATACACATACGGTGGCAATATACCCCGATTCTGTATTTACGCCGGAAGAAGTAATTCTTTCACTAAATAAATTGTGCTTTTACGTACAGTTACAGAGCCTCTGATTGAACAAACTCGACATTTGTATGAACAGCAATGAACCGAACAAGCACACCAGTAAGTGTACCCGTTAGTGCATAGCGATTTTCACAAAATAGCCACTTGTTATGTCATATGGTCCTATTCCAGATGTGCAAAAAAGACAAGAGCTCGTTCAAAAACTTTCAAGGTCAATATTGAAAACAGTGATTGTAGAATGCAGCAAAAGACCCAAAGTATCGTCCTAGGATGGCTGATGTACTGATAAAACTAAACAGTGTTTATTAAATTCCCCATCATGGTGTAGCTGTATATAATTTCAAACTGAAACATTGTTATTGACCTAAACTGTAAATGTGTTTGATAATTGTAAGTCTTTGTGATATAGAGTTCTTGTAACATTGCTGGCTTTGATTTTACATGTATGTACGTACACCAAGCAAATAAATGCTGTAGTTGAAAAAAACACATTTCTTAATCTACTAGAAAGTATTTGTACCTTCCATACACTTCACCTGACATACAGAAAGAGGTGTTGGTCATTTGGAGTTACACATTAGTAGCAGCTTTTTGACATTTCTTCTTCAGGAACAGGGCATCCATAATGATCAGCTGCAATGTATACTTGAACACATCGTTGTCCGGAAGATCCAGCAACTATAAATTGGAAATGAAATGCACACAACACATGTATACTATGCACATACGTACATGCATTACACGGAACCATAGCGTATGCGGTGCACCATATGAAATGATACCCTTCCACATTTGTAATGTATGGGTGCTCATTTATGCAGTCCTCCGTATTTCTCTCGGTATAGACACTATATGTATGGCAATACGTTGGTATGAAGCGCAATCAGTATATGCAGGCATACACAAATCTTTGTCTTACCAAGCGTATATTTACTGGCAGGATATGCACACCCACACAGCTGAAGACTCATTCCACAGAACATGCATGTACTCTTCCATCACCTGAGATGCAGTTCCACCCTCACCCCCAAGTTCACACACTACCATCCTCATCCCTCTTCACGATGTACATGCTTACCCGTGCACAGGGCTATAAAACTTACTGGGAGCATATTTTGTTACTTAAACTGCAAAGAAGTGTATTCATTATTATTTTCATAGCTTGTTGCATCAGTACTTGACAAGTCATTACTGTTAATCCTGGATAACTGGATTTAGTTTTGAATAAATAAATTAGGGTTGAATTCGTTTGCATACATGCACACATACACACATGCACAAGGAGACATGACAGTTTTGAGATTCCACATAATTGTGTCTTTCCACGAGATTGGTAGAAATAGAAATGGGGAAGCGGGAGATCAATGTTTAGAGAAGAAGGTGAGCTATAGTGTGTTGGTGCTCAAGATGCTGGTGTTCAAGCTGATCATGAGGTGCAGTGCTGGTGTTCAAGGTGATCATGAGGTGTAGTGCTGGTGTTCAAGATGATCATGAGGTGCAGTGCTGGTGTTCAAGGTGATCATGAGGTGCAGTGCTGGTGTTCAAGGTGATCATAAGGTGCAGTGCTGGTGTCATGAGGTGCAGTGCTGGTGTTCAAGGTGATCATGAGGTGCAGTGCTAGTGTTAAAGGTGATCATGAGGTGCAGTGCTGGTGTTCAAGGTGATCATGAGGTGCAGTGCTGGTGTTCAAGGTGATCATGAGGTGCAGTGCTGGTGTTCAAGGTGATCATGAGGTGCAGTGCTGGTGTTCAAGGTGATCATGAGGTGCAGTGCTGGTGTTCAAGGTGATCATGAGGTGCAGTGCTGGTGTTCAAGGTGACCATGAGGTGCAGTGCTGGTGTTCAAGGTGATCATGAGGTGCAGTGCTGGTGTTCAAGGTGATCATGAGGTGCAGTGCTGGTGTTCAAGGTGATCATGAGGTGCAGTGCTGGTGTTCAAGGTGAGGGCAGTTGTAGTGTGCTACTAGGATATGCAAAATGGCATGAACATTTATCTGTACTTGTCAAGTGGTACCAATGACATCCAAGGCATCACACATTGTCACCAGTACAATTATGGTGCTCTAACATGTAGAGAACTCTTCATCAATTTAAAAATTACAAAGAATCTATTTGCAGTAATAGTACTTACAAAGTGTAGATGGTGCGTGAAAATGTTCCATATGCCTAACCACTCCAATGTGCATAGATCTGGATTACCCCTTTCCTTGCTCTTCTAGACAATCACAGCACACAAAAGCAGACAACAGATTAGCCTCACGCACTGCAAACACCAACAGTGCAATTCCAATGCCAGTAAAATCATTGGCATCCCCAAAACAGGCAGTATTTAGGTGGGCTTCCTCACACCCACCACAGTCCTCATCTCATAGGTGATGTCATCACTGGTGTTGGGCACACAGTCAGAGACGGTTCATTGACCAGATCCAAACCACTCATCAGGACAAAGATGAGCTCCTTAATGACAACGAGGCATTACATAGAATGATTTATATCATTCCTATCCAGACTGCAATTGATTCATACTAAAATTCATTCCTGCAACGCCCACTCGGCTACACTGCAGGGATGATATATGTCACAGTTTTCAGCTCACTTAGCATGTGAACATGCACTACGCACATGCATTTTTACCTGCCAAACACCCACCTATTGTACCTTTGCACCCCATGCCAAACTCAGACACACACACACACACACACATACACACACACACACACACAGATTGCATGGGCTTGTACACTTGCAGTGAAGTTGGATTGTTATTTGTCATACTTTTTCACAAAGCTTACATGTGCATGAATGTACAGCACAGAGGAATGCCACTACAGTTGAGGGGCTGTGTGAACAAAGAGGGAGGACTGGTTTTATAAGGCAAAGAGTCCTCCCTTAGGATGCCATTGGTAGGAAGCCGGGGAGGCCTTGCACTGATCTTTGTTGAACCCTTGTAACAATCCACATGTACATCTGGCAACAGCCAAACTGGCAGCATTGACTAAGCGAGTACTTAAGGATATATTGACCTGGGTACTAACTAACAGCCAGGGGACACTGTTATTGCAGGGTCCATCCAGGTGACAAGGACAGTGTCTCTCCAAAACTGGAACATAAACGTTGGTGGGAGGGAAGGGGGAAGAGGTCTGAGGGTGTGAGGGATATCGTTGCTGAAGGCAACACATCATGTGAGGGAAATCCCCAATGAGATGAGGAGCTGTTGTAATGCTAGCTAGACACTTCTAGATCACAACAATACGGACACCATGGCTGATGTTGGATAAGGTAAGGTGTACTGTACTGTGACAGGAAAATTATATGGTTATTGCACATTAAAAAAAATTTCTTTATATGCTGTCGAGCCCATGTATGACAACATCCAATAATAGCTGTATAGCTCATTTCTCATTGGTAAGATCTCTTAGCAGTGCACATGAGACAGAGAGGCATACTCATTATATGGAGCTGTTATAGTTCCCCACAGGATATTGTTCGTAGTTCAGACCACCACACTCAGAACTGACAAACGCAAAATTCTGCACTTCAGCAGGGGTGTGTGCCCCTTCTGTCATGGTAACAGTAGCTGTTCAACCTACATCTAAAACAGTTGCACAATGGCTACTTGATAATAGAGTGAACTAGTGGAGGGCCCCCGGCCAAATCTTGTACTCTTTGGAATGAGCTCAAAGAATATATTCTGGAACACTTTAGATAAACAAATCTTCACTAAGTACAGAAGACACTTGCATCAGGTGCTACTAAAATGTAAATAGCTGTACTACAGGGTACTGATTTCAAATTACAATCTTTGAAATTATTCTGCAGACAAACTGTACATGAAGAACTGTGCATGTACAGGTGGGCAGGTCTGACTGTGCTTTAACTAGTGCCTTGTAATGAGGGTGCCTGTATCCTACCCAAGTCCCCTAGAGTCAACTGCTAAATGCTAAGCACTTCTCATAATTGACCAGGTGTTTCCTGCTCTCCATTGCCTGCTCCCGCTTCAGCTAATGTTGAAGGATTTAGCGGTGAGACAACAGAGATGTCCAGGGCAATGGGCCTTCCATGTTTCCAATGCTGCACGAGAATATCAGCAGGTTGTGACTGTGAATGGTCAGGAAAGAGCCTGCACCAGCTTCAACTTCGATTGCAGCATACGCACGTTGAAGGAAGCGCGCTAACGTGTCCCTGAGAGCATTATGGCGTGAGATAACATCACCTCCACATTTGCATGTTATTGCATGGTGTCCAAGAGGGTCCAGACTGTGGGCAGGGCAGAAACCACACTGATAACCCTGGGGGGTATCTAGGCCCAGCAACCACTTGACTGCTACCCTGAATTCAATTGGGTCATGTAGAGCTAGGGAAGTCAAGGTAATAACTGATAACCAAGATGTCGTGTGGGGGGCTGAAACTGATAGCAGCCTAGCCTTGTTAGCAGGGGAGGATTGATTATGCATTCAATTAAAAAATAATAATACTACACTATTACAAAAATGGATATAAGTCAATAATTAGCTTTCAGTTGTGCTGAACTTTAATACATTTTAAATATTTTGGTTCATCTTGAAACTTTCGACTTGATATCAGAGGTCTTGATTTATTTCAATTGAGTGGCTGCAGATGGAGGAGTGGCTGCAGATGGAGGAGTGGCTGCAGATGGAGGAGTGGCTGCAGATGGAGGAGTGGCTGCAGATGGAGGAGTGGCTGCAGATGGAGGAGTGGCTGCAGATGGAGGAGTGGCTGCAGATGGAGGAGTGGCTGCAGATGGAGGAGTGGCTGCAGATGGAGGAGTGGAGGAGTGGCTGCAGATGGAGAAGTGGCTGCAGATGGAGGAGTGGCTGCAGATGGAGGAGTGGCTGCAGATGGAGGAGTGGCTGCAGATGGAGGAGTGGCTGCAGATGGAGGAGTGGCTGCAGATGGAGGAGTGGCTGCAGATGGAGGAGTGGCTGCAGATGGAGGAGTGGCTGCAGATGGAGGAGTGGCTGCAGATGGAGGAGTGGCTTGGCTGCAGATGGAGGAGTGGCTGCAGATGGAGGAGTGGCTGCAGATGGAGGAGTGACTGCAGATGGAGGAGTGGCTGCAGATGGAGGAGTGGCTGCAGATGGAGGAGTGGCTGCAGATGGAGGAGTGGCTGCAGATGGAGGAGTGGCTGCAGATGGAGGAGTGGCTGCAGATGGAGGAGTGGCTGCAGATGGAGGAGTGGCTGCAGATGGAGGAGTGGCTGCAGATGGAGGAGTGGCTGCAGATGGAGGAGTGGCTGCACTAGTAATGCTATTTTTTTAAGTACCATTATGATATTTATAATAATGAGGACCTTTGTATATGTTGGGAGAGGGTGTTGAAGCAAAGGAGACATAGTGTAGGACAACATGAAGCCAGGGATTAAACGTCCGCCTACTCCCTTCCAAAGAGCATGCATGCAGTGTTGCTAGGTGTTAGTCCTTGTATTTAGACCAGGGTCATAGACAACACAAAGGAGCTCTGCACCCTTGGCACTATAAGAGTTAATATGTAATAAGAAGCTGAAGAAGAAGGTGAGGGATCAGGCATGATGGGAATGGCCAAATGGCTAGGGACGCTCTCTTACTCTCCAATCATACCACGCATAACGCGATAAGTCGTGTGATAATTGGCATAACAATTACGTCAGAAACGAGGGTATTACCCAGTCCCAAGCTTGTGTAATGTATGTGGTTCTGCACTCGAGTCCCTAAGCACTCCCGTACTCGGGGAGTGCATGGAAGAAATAAAAAGTAACTGCGATCGATTTGGATTGTCTTGTTGCGTGCTACAAGTATACACAGGGCGTAGAATCATTCTGGAATCATTGCGCAATTGAACAGTAAACATCACACATGTCTGATTTTAATTAGCAATAGTAATTGAACAGTAAAAATCACACATGTCTGATTTTAATAAGCAATGACACAATGGTTTTACAGAGGATTTTTAAATCCTTTAAATCAAAACATGATTCGACCCATTTGTTTTCTGTGATAAGTAATGTGCAAGTCGACAGGAAGTGCAAAGATCCACGGTGAGGAGTGCAGATCAATACTGCTGATATACGTGGTGAAAATGTGATCTGCACCGCCATGCGATAAAACATGTCCCTGCATGCGGGACATAGCCAATTCATCCGTTCCTATGCGCTTCATTCGTCGAGCTTCAGGTACTAAACGAAGACTATGTAAAGAACAACTCACAAAGGCAGGAGGGGGCGTGGGGAATCCCTCCCACTATAAGTGTCGATGTGTGTAAGTGTAAGTGTTGAGTGTGAAATAGAAGGTGTTACTGTTACGGTATGGATGTTAATAACTTTTTAATTGAATTTGATCACTTTGAATGGAGTTTAAACTGAAACACAACCAACATGCCTATAGAGAACTCGCATGACTTGCTAGATAGTGTGACAGGCTTCAAACCGCAAAAAATGCTAAAATAGATCCGCCGGTAATGTAATTTGGCAATGTTACATTTAGCTGGTAATTCAGACCCCATTGGTAGATACTTGAATTAGTTTGTGTTGTGGATGGCAAGATTCTACTTGTCTCTCAGCAATTGACAATCATGTGCCACAACTATGTATATGCAATTGTTTAATACTCAGCTGCATGCAGACCATGTTTTCTGTCTAATTTTGTTTCGATACTTTCACTGAGAACTGCACTGGTATTCATCATTGTTTTTTATAAATAAGGCATGAGGAAATGATAACATTTCTGGAATACGTGTTAGTGGTTCCGATAAATTCTATAAACAAGGAAATAGGTATTCAAACATTTGGTCATTTGCTCGTATATACGCAGCATTGCCTATGCTGCATGATTCAAGTTCATAAATACAACGCATGGCATTGTAGAGATCAAGAGACGCTGAGTAATGAGTACTTCCAAGTTCAACAGCTTTAAAGATACAATTTCTACATTTAGGTGTCTACATTATTGTGAGATTGATAAGTAGTGGTTCATTAAGTACAATTACATTCCTTGTCAGTGCCCAGGTGCCCTCGTGATATTGGTTTAAATCAATTAAACTGAACTTTGTGCAGAGCTCTATAGCGTGATGTGACTATTCCCTAATTAAGAACTGGGTTGAATTTGCTATATATAGTTTTATATCTCCTTCCGGATATGTATTGCAGTCTGTTAAGCCACAGAAATAGTATAGTAACCATGACTTATAAGGAATCAGCGTAAATTAATAATAAATTAACGCCTATATTGACGAGTGAATAAATAATGCATTGTGTACTACCGATTGTGCAATTCACTGAGCAGATCTGATTGCAGAAACTTAACGAGCAGGAACATGTGCTCTAGACACGAAAGTAACATATTGCTCACTCTACACTGGCGTTTAAAACCGCTGTAAGCGAGGCTGAATGTGACCCATGGCAGGCTGATGTTACGGAAATGCAATTAAGATGAGGAACTTGAACTGACTCTACAGCAAGATAAAATTGAACTCTCACTAAGATACGCGAAACTTGCCGAAGAACACACAGTGATTGAATACAGTTTAATAGTGAGTGTAATAACGTACTAATTCAAAGCTTTGTCTGAACACTTGATATTTAGACTTCTAATGGTTTCCACGTACATTGCACCTTACATGTAATTGTATTGTTTCAATCAAACTTTGCGCAGTCATCATTCATACTAATTAAATATTGGAAAGTTGTTAGATGTTGCTTTAATCAGCTAAGTCTCTGAATAGCTCTTTAATTAGCTGCAAGTTGAACTGATTTTGTAAGATTGAATGCTGCATGAGAAGCGATTTTAGAAGTGATTACACCCGATAATACATATGATTTATATTAGATTGTGATTATTTACTACATGATAACGATGTACATACACTGCATTACCTCTGATCTGTGTGCCCATTTATTAGCAAATTTCTCTTACTAGTCTGTGATCAAATTGATGAAACTGAAGCCAAATACAATTGATGTTTGAACTGTGCCATGTGATTTCTAGTGTTGCTCCCTACTGTCTATTTATAAAATTTGGAAACATGAATAGCAATAATTCTGCTTTTGTATCTTGCACTATGTAGAAGTCTAACTCCTACTTCAATGCCATTTGTCTTCTGATGTTCTCATTTTTCACATGGCATAACCTGCAGGAAAGAAAGGGCGGTATCATGGATGCCCTATATCCACTTGAAGACAAACCTTCTGAATTGCAGCGGATATTTGAAACTAGGTCTAATGCAGAAAGGTAATCTGTAGCGTTTTGGCTATGGAGTATACAAATAATGTGACTGCCTTTCTGGCATGTCTTATGGTACATACCACATTGGGAGAATAGTTTTCTACAGCATTTGTGCCTGGGTTCTTCTCTGGAATTGGTGCCTACAGTGGATACAGAAATACAAATTAATACAAAAGAGGGTACAGTTAGAGAATGCTCAACACATCTGAAGCCTTCACAGAAGGTGAAGTTTCATCCTTCAAAAAATACATGTCAAGACATGCAACAGCTGGTCAGATATAATCTTCACTAATGATTTGCACACTGATGATGCTTTAGTTATTCAGACGAATTCATTCCACAGTGGAATACCAAATATTATCTTTCTAAAACAACTAGCACACATGAAAACGATGAAGTTTACATACCTCGTCTATTTCTTTGTCACTTTCAGTAATGATTGACAAAGTTTTTGGCAATAGCTATATGAAATGAATTCATAATAATCATGCAGTTAAGAGCATGTTGATGATGAACATTTTATACCAAATTTATGAGTAAATAAAGCAGCTGTCTAATGTCACTCAGTGTTAAAGAAATACAACTGTCCTTGTGCAAGTATACATAGTATTTGTGACAATCTGATGACACACCTTGGATACTTTCTTTGGACGCTCAATCGTCTTTTTGCTGGATGTGTCCTGGTTGATCAATGAGATAGGATGAGCATTAAAATGATTGTACTTGAACATTAGATCGGATACAGCATACACTCACGTGACTTACTATTATCTTGTGTCCACAGAGTTTGAGATGCGGTGATTTTAGTAACTGTTCTAGAAACTAATAACACACATGCACACACACAACACGCACACACCATCAGTATACATGATACATCACAATCATTCCATCATTACATTTCCTTGAACACAGACCAAAATACAGACTCACTCTTTCAAGCAAAGTAAGGGTTTTACTCCACTTTGCAAAGAGTAAGTAACTTGACATTATGATCATATCGCATATTCATGCCTGTTGTACCTTATGAGTCTCAACTTGACGCTGATATTGCTCATCCATAAGCTGTTCATGCCTTCTTGTACAACTGAGTTACGAGCAGAGGGAAATGAACATAAACGTGAGAGTAGCAGTAGACAGTTTCTTAGTTATAACTTACCGTTTGCAGCGTTTACTGTATACGCAAGTAAAGAGGAAAACTTTGCAATCCTCGCAACGACCCATCTGCTTGTAAATGAAAAGAAAAAAATCACTGAATACACTTTACTTGTTAGGAAGAGCGCTGCACAGCTGTGATATCTATGTGGGTACTCATTACGCGTAATAGTACTGAAATATGTGTGAGCATCTGCACAGATTGGTAGCTGCGATATACATAATTATATTTAAGCAACCATGTGAGGGCTCTGATTCGGATATTATGGCATATAAAAAGTCAACTTTTCCTTATACTCACTTAATTAATCAATGACACCAGTCCCCACACCTGTAAAGATACTTCATCAAATCTTATACTGTACCTGGGAACGGTTCTTGAATGAAACCCATGACAAATGCATATTGATGCAAGTAATATAGTTTATAAACATAAATCTACATGTATGTTGACCGCTCCGTGCTTAGCACTGCTTAGATATATTAGAACTCACCCTCACGTGACCATAGCGTCACGCAAAGACTCTGCGAGTATGAATTATTCCAATGTGGAAGCAGATGATGAAAGTCTTTATTACATACGCACATACGCACACACACAGCACTGCACACACATCATAGCCTGACTCTTTTCCGACTCATTAGCTTGCATTATTACCAAAAGAATTCTTACAACGCGGTGGTCCTCCTCCGCCCTTAATTTGTTTTAGAGGAAGATTAACTTGGCAGTTGGCACCAATTATGAAACAGGAGTGTTGGCCTATCGGTTAGGCCCATTTAGACATTTGGTTTTCATTTTATACATTCATGTTAGTAAGTGGAGGCACTGCATACATGTAAGTACCTATAATCGAACCATAAATGTAGTGAATTGAAGTACATATTTAATAGCACAATGCGTATACGCGTGTTAGCTAGCTTCCGCTTCTCCGTCTATTGCTGTCGAATATACAAACAACATCACTGATCGAAATGCATCATAAGGTTTGGTTTATGGTCGCGGAGAGAATAGGAGACACAAGTTGTGTTCGTGAATGAGTTATTATTGACTTTTCACACGGCCATTTTTTATCTTTACCGTACAAACGTATTTTATTTTTTGTCTAGTCGTCAATCCTTATTATTCTGAAACCCAATGAAATGGTACATGAAACCAGATATTATACATAGTTCGCGTCACCTTATTTTGCTTTGTCTGCACGATATAATGCCACGGTCACCACCTCTTAGTATATGAGATCCGACTGTTCCGACGCTTATCGAATGGTCACTATGGTAACGACGCTTGTCTCATGTTTTATGATTATATATCCTGTAAGTAACATCAAATATACGTAAGGCCTAGTTCACTAACAGCGAATGATATTTCCACCGTGAGAGCATGCATATTTCCGTCAAGTGCTGCTGAGATCGGTACCATACATGTGTATAATTATAGTGCGTGTTCTCAAATTGCTGTAGCGAAGGGGGCGAGCGTTCACTAGGGTTTGTATCCGTAAAAGTATGGATTATTTGGAAACCGACTTTTTTTCCCACAATCCGGAATCCGGTATCCGACATTTTCGAATCCGGATTATTCGGATAATTGATAACCATTAAAACCATAGACACTTTTACGTTAAAACCAAATGGCGGACGATGAAAAGAGAGAGTTCAAGACGGGTGATTTCGTGGTTTGCAAATGGGACGCTGACACTGACGACGGTGGAAGAGAGAATTTGCTACCTGTGCGCCTCGCGCGCGCGCGCGTGTGTGTGTGTGTGTGTGTGTGTGTGTGTGAGGTGTGTGTGTGTGAGGTATGTGTGTGTGTATGCATGTGTATGTGTACAGTGTGTGTTTGAGGTGTGTGTGTGTGTGTGTGTGTGTGTGTGTGTGTGTGTGTGTGTGTGTGTGTGTGTGTGTGTGTGTGTGTGTGTGTGTGTGTGTGTGTGTGAGGTGTGTGTGTGTGAGGTATGTGTGTGTATGCATGTGTATGTGTACAGTGTGTGTTTGAGGTGTGTGTGTGTGTGTGTGTGTGTGTGTGTGTGTGTGTGTGTGTGTGTGTGTGTGTGTGTGTGTGTGTGTGTGTGTGTGTAGTGAGAGCAATACATGGAATATCTTTTGGTGACAAGAAAAGATAATGTTTTAGTGAGCGAATTGATTGATGGAGAACCGTCGATGTGTAAGGGGTTGTTGAAAGTGTTGGTAGCCACAACAATTGACTGCTGGTCGTTAACCAGCAATCGAGCTTGGAAATAAACGTTCATTGCCTTTCCATTGCAATTTTGAGTATGTATATGAATTTCATATGATTCATTAGTACATGCAGCATGTATCATCAAGATTGTTAATGAATTAATAATCCGGATAAATCCGGATTATCCGGATTCCGGAATCCGCTCTAATTTAAAGCGGAATCCGGAATCCGGATAGTATAATATTGCCGACGGATACAAACCCTAGCGTTCACGCTTGCTTCACCACACAGCGGAAGTTGATATGATCTGCACGATTATAATACTTTCCATTGTCTATTTCTCGTCTCCTCAATTCCTTCTTACGCCTCAATAGGCCTTCCTCTTGTGCAGTTCAATGTGAAGTGATGCCCAACAACCCAAGTATTTTATCAATAAGTAGTTGTCCAGCTAGATCGATGAACTTGTGCCTGAAGTAAACTTGTTGCATATTGATGCCATGCTAGAGTTCATAGAGAAGTTAAATGAACTTGACCACGCTGAATCTGAAACTGCCTCGAAAATTACGGAATCGTGCATGATTGCAGTACTAAATAGAGATAGCTCGTTGGTAAATGTACATTTCCGACTACCAGTTTCGTACCCAGACCCGAATAAGTAACATCTCGTTAGAACATTATAATATGAACACTTGGCCTTGGCCTTTGACCTTATACAAATCTTTATGGCAGGAGTGGGTTGCTGGCCTCTACAGGGTGCAGAAAGATTTGATATATCCTCGGGTGTAGGATTAATATTGTGCAATGGCAGATGTGTTTACACATTGAGAAACTGTGGAGCTGTAACCCAGAACAATGAACACAGTGTGAGGGTAACACTACATAATGTAAGTAAAAATGGCATCACGAGCAGTATAGCAATATTAGCTTCTCTTTAATATTATCATAACATCATGGGGAGGATTTTCTGTTGCACAATACGGTAAACGCACCCGATGTTGTAGGATTGTATTGCATTTATATATATTTTGTTACCTTATTGTCGCAAATTATAGTCAAACGCTAACTGTGACTCTCCGATATATTGTTGCCACGTAGGTCTCAGTATAATCCAGCCTCACGCTATAACTTGCATGCGGCCAATTCGTGCATGTGGCGGGATAAAACCCTCATACGAGGATTTTGACGCCTATGACCATCAATTGAACTGGCGACATTCGACCACATATCAGGTTCATTGCAGGTACCAGACCTCGGTAGCAGTTGTTGTGTACCTGTACTTTCTGATGCTACTGTGGCATTGTTGCATTACTTTCTTTATTATATGAATAGATAATTCTGACAAGTTCTGAAAATGTTGTGCTACTTTCTGGACCTGGAAGGTTAGTGATTGTGACGATTGCTCCTCCTCAGCAGATGGAATGTGCTGTATATAGCAAAGGCATGCAGGAAAGCATATCACATGCATGCAATGCTTTATACGTATAGTTAAAGTTTCACCTGATGTAATGATAGTTTCATATTTTCACGCCACTGAATCACTTCTTCATCACGACTTTTGCCCAGATCATCCAGCAACGCCTGCGTGACAGGCATAACCGCATTCTCTGAAGCCTCTTGAATGTCTATTAAAGAGTACAATTAGTATTATAAAAAAGATAACATAATGTAAGCTTAGGATTACTAATACTGTACCTGTGCTGAAGCATGGCCACTGTTAAGAAGAAGTGATACAACCTTCTGGAAGAGGATTTCTGTGCCTGAGTAAAATTGATGCACAAACACCCATTACTGCATCAGTAGAGAGGTATCTGCTTGCTTTAGCCTTTGAATGTTGTTAATCAGTCGCTTTAGTGCGTTTTCTTTTGACTTGTACCATTCCTTTCAAGAGCTTATGCAGAGTAGGTGCATGGGTCTGTAGATCTTTAACAACAGACTCCCATGAAAAATGGGTAAGAACAGTAAGGTCGGTACAGCGTAAATTTGTACCACTTTTCCTACTAGTCAAGTGTTTCATCTCCTTCTGTACATTCTTTGTTATGGTCTCCAGTATCTTGCTCTTAATTGTTTCATCTTTCATAACTTGTCTCCCGATTGATGCTCGATCTTTGCGCCCTACACTCCTTGCCAAGGTCTTCAAGCCTGATTCCTTTGTCACAACTTGTGCCTGAGATCTTCTCGAGCTTTTCACTAAAATCTATATATTTGAGGGATGTAATTAAGGATGACAGGTGTTAATTTTTGTAGCTTCATGCTTCAATCCAGCTTACCGCAACAGCAGGAGATCCCGATGGAATCATCACGTCAGAGCTCTCTTCACAGAAGGCGAGTTTTCAGTGTTTTCGGCTCTTCGTTTAGGAACAGGAGTATCTTGTTCGTCAATCGAAATAGCTCTTTTACGGTTGGGAGTAGTAGCTGACGTTGATTGGCATCTTTCAAGATAGCGTTTCCTGCTTGCACTGTTTGATGGCGAATCATGTTTTAAGAGTTGTGAACTGAGGTCTACTGCTTTTTTTACTCTTCTTAAGCAAGGCCAGCATACACGGCACGCAGGGGGGAAAATAACCTTTGCAGCATCAGTGCCAAGAGTATCGTGGACCATTCAACTAAATAACGTAGCACCTCGCCATTGGCTTCATTATGAAGTGAACGCCTATATTATGTTGTCTTCAGTTTGTCGGTAGACTCGGTACACAGTACGCACTCAGATTCTGCAGCTGTAGGAACCTTTGCCGTGAATTTGGTTGCCAGTATCTTGCAGGCAAGACTTGTGGGCACGTGGTTCAGCTGACACTCCCACTTGTGGGTACTGAATACATTCTTGGCATGTGATTTGGCCGAAAATTACATTCCTTCTGCTCACGGAATGTTGCCTATAGTCTCCAGACGTAATTTACGTCATGGCCCGCGAGACTAGTGTTGAATGTACTAGTAAATCATAGTACTTGCTTTATATGATGTTATGTATAAACCGATTTCATACACTGCTTGTAAGAATACTGATAAATTCATTCTGAATTTCTGGGGATAAGTATGTGATAGATTTAGGATTGTCTCTAGCATATTAGGACCAATTACTTTCAGGAGAGAAAGGATTATCACAATCATTGCTTAATCGTTCTTCACGACCACGTAGTGGTAAGCAATATATTTGATACACGCTATAGCATAGATTTTAGAACTTCTCCCCCACCCCCCCCCCCCCCCCCCCCCCCCCCCCCCCCCCCTCGCTACTCCACTGCAGAAATATCAACGAATTTCAACGTTTGATGCGTGGCCATGGTGCAGCAAAATGAGACACACTTACACGCTAGTCTGGCGTAGCACAACCCCATTTATTTGCGAAGGGTATGCTGCGCCAGATTAATTACAAGTCAAGCACACATATTGATACGAGTAAAGTTAATTGTCCCGTTCAGGCACTAGTAGAGCGGGCCAGGATTGAACGTATGTTGGCTGATCAAAAACTGGCGGAGGCACAGCTATTATGCTCAGTTGCCACTTCCGACTTAGAAGCGATCTGAGATCTCGTGTGCAAGCGTGCTTACAATAGTTAACTAGTTCATGACGTAAAGCAAGATGCGTAATGACCGCAGCCAGTGCATATGCCATAAAATATATATCATAATGCTTTTCGGATTTTTCTCTATCCAGAAAAAGTTTCAAATTAAAATGAGTAGATGTCCTCCTATACCTATTTCCGAATTTCTGGATATGAATGCATGCATATAGCCAGTCATGTACAGCGAATCTGACCCATAAATATGGCGTCACCCATAAATATGGCATGTTTCCAAATGCTTGAATCCGCTTGAGAAATCTCGTTTTAATCTTAGTCTTAGCAAGAAATAGGTAGCACTTTTTATGTAGTTGAGCTTGAATGTTGTGGTCAACTTTCTGAGTGTAGATATCATTTACTATAAAGCCCACGAGGTCCGTGTTAGTCGATCTTCTGTTAGGGCTCCTCACGAATCGAATCGAATCAAATTTGAAATCGAATTTCACCGAATCGAATTTGAACAGTCTAGAATTCGATTCGGTAATTAATTTCGATTCGTTAGGTATGCATCAAACTTCGATTCGAAAGTTCAAGTTCGTCGAATAGCGTGACTTATAATAATATTACTTACCCCTTTGTAGAAAACCGGCGTGCTTACAATGGAACCAGGATTGTGACGTTGAAGACGTACCAAGTACTGATTCAGAGTTAACAGAGTCTGCAGACTCTGCGAGTGCAAGTAAATGTAGTTCTAGCATTAGCTCAACATTGTCGTCGATTTCGAATACTTCATGGACCCGACAACTAAGAAGCTTCAAAATAGCGGCAGAACCCCGAAATCATTTGTCTGGACCTACTTCACTAAAAATAGGGATAACACGCACGCAGCATGTACTCTCTGGAAGCTGCTACCCTCCAAGAGTGAGTTAAAACTAAACAAGATAGGCGCCACATCGCATTTGATTAACAATGTACGTAACTGTCACAGAAGTTCTTAATGAAAAGGATAAAGGCCAGGGATATATCCGCGATAGTACTATAGCGCAAAGGCTTACGTATTGCGATGAAGGTTTCTCAGAGGCACTGGTTAGGCTTTTTGTTAGTCAAGACCTTAATAGCGTGTTCAATTATTTGATTAAAACGCGTGCACGTAAGTTCGAGATAGACTAAACGCGGCATGTTCGAATTCGAAATTCGTCGAATCGAATCAAATAGTATTCGATTCGTGAGGAACCCTATCTTCTGTCGACCGCCAGAACGATCAGCGATTCCACGTTGGTCACGTGGTTTATGTTATTTTATAATGGACATTGGTGATTCACAACAACAGTAAGACATATATATTATCTATGAGTAAGGTTTTTAAGTGTTCCAGTGGCGTATTTAGGGGGGGGGGGGGGGGGGGGGAAGCTCAGGCCAGGGGCTCGGGCACCTCCCTCCGTCTCAAGAATGAATACAATTAAAGAATGAATACAATTAAAAACGTCATTCGCGCGCGCGTATGAAGTGATTGAGCCCCCCCTCCCCCCCACTTTTCGTATATCGGACCTGAAGTGGACTGCCCCCCCCCCCCCCCCACTTTTCGTATGGGGCCTGACCTTAAGCACCCCCCTCGCTGAAATCCTGGATAAGCCCCTGTGTTCAATGTACTTCTATGTACATCGCATTCCAAAGGACATCGGTTGTCTGCATGGCTGTCGCGATGGGACTACCGGAACATTTCACAAATTTGGGGCGTAATTTCCACAGTTTCAATGCGAGCAAGCAGCCGTGAGTTGATTTATTGAGTCAGGAAAATGTTCAGTACTGTCCCGGCAAAAGCAGTCCTACCTAGAAGTGGTCCGGGCGGACCACTTATGGTTGCCAAAAAAGGTCCGCCCAGACTGAAATGGGCTGCCAAAAGTGGTCCGACCTTGCCAAAAGTGGTCCACCGTCCCGACCAATCGTTGTAAGCTTATTTCAAGTGCATGTTATCCGCATGTTGTTACAACCAATCTTGGTTTGAACATGTGCGCATGCATGCATGTAGTTACCCCTTTGTTTACAATAACACTAATAATACACGTGTGATTACACAGCACACAAAAAGAATTAATTGCACATGCATTCCAGTACACTTATGATTCAAAATGATTCAGTGATGCAAGCTTCATCGACAGTCACTACAGTTCCACTCTAAAGGCAAATCTGAAACTTTGCATTGTAAGCATGCACTGTGATACCAATTTAAGCATTGACAGCACTGCACCATTGGCTTGCCATCATTAGGCAAGCGACAAGAACAGTAAATAGATATACTTTCACACTTTTCTACATACTTTGCCCTTTTCCGTATGGGATTGCTTCAACCCACTTCGAAAAATAATCGCTAACTGTTAAGATGTACAGATTTTGACTCCAAAATGGGTCCCACAAAATCAATTCCTATGTGATCACATGGGGACTTGACCGGAACAGGATGGAGCTCGGGAGCAGTGTGGACAAGCTTCCTATTTGCACGCTGACAGATGTCACATCTAGCAACCTACATGCAAGAGGAGCGTTATATATAAAAACAGTGAATATCTAACACAATACTACATGCCTACCATGTTTGTCACGTCTTTTATCATTCCAGGCCATCTAAATCGCTCATTAATCCTTTTTAACTTACGCTTCACTCCCATATGCCCTGCTGTCGGATCATTATGACATCCATGAAGAATTCGTTGTTGTTCTTCTGTGTTAACAACATATCGTATCTCACTCTCCTAGAGCCGAATTAAAAACAAAAACTATGTCGATCAACTACGAAAGCAGCAATTTAAAGCACCTTGCCCTAGCCTCACCTTTCCTTTGTTCATCTGTTTGAAAAATAGTTCTCCGTTCTTTAAGACAAATTTCGCTGCTTTTCTTCTGATACATCGCTTTCGCCCTTCACTTGCGCCTGCAGGGTAACTTTTCCTCCTCAGGTACTGGTAAGCCTCTTCAACTAAGTTTTCCTTCACTTCATCCTCTTCACTACTCGACATTTTATGCTCGCAAGATTCTTCCACGTGTATGAGGCGATAGAACTAGCAATACGCACGCGCAGACTGGTTTTAGTTATACCGGACAATTATTGGCATCAAAATTAGTCCGGCCGGACTAATTTTGGCGAACTAAATTGGTCCGGCCGGACCAATTTTTGCCCGGACCGAGACAACTGTCCCGGCAAAAGCAGTCCTACCTAGCTCTGTTTCTGACGTCCTGAGCCAAAACAGGCACATTGCAGGAAATGCGTTGGCTTCTGGGGCTGGGTGAGCTTACAGTAACCCCATAGCTGGAATGGTAAGGTTCTTTAATCTCGTCCCCAGACCCATACGACGTGACGATTATGTCATTGGGTCTGGGGATGAGACTACCGCTTCCGACCTGATCACTTTTCAACTGCTTCCTATACGCGCCTGGCCGTACATGTTTATATGAATAGCTAATATCCATTACATCAATACTCTCGTTTCCCACCATCGTCTTCTTTACATGACTAGAATACAACGTGACGTAGGAAATATTGATCGATAACCGTAATTTAACGATTTGGCGCCACTTATTAATACTTGTCGAAATGGCCGGAATACCTTCACTGATTTACGAGCTATGTTGCGGAATTGCACGTCAGAACTTGCTTCCTCCGTTGCCCACCGACCACACCTTCACTAGCTTCGTTTTGCCAGACCATAACACGTGCAACTATCGTAAGGACTTTCTGCGTTACCTGAGGAACGTTGCTTTCGACCTACTGTTGCTTCGATCCTGGGAGTGGTTTGGCGGCTGGAAAACAGCCATGCGCCCTGCTGACGCATGCCAGTCATTTACTGTTCGTTATCACATGTGTGGACTCCACGAAGAGGCGGGAAAGCTAAAAGGAGCCGTCGAACTGCTATGTCGCGGTACGTGAACTAACTGTACGAACCGCGGTTTACACGTCACCTCTGCAGACGCCAGGTTACAAGAGACAGAGGCTGTGCTTAAGTTTTTGGCGCTGTTGGCGCGGGAAGACGCGCCAGATCAGATTCAGGTGAGTGTATGACGATAGCACACGTAGGGAACTGGGGTGCACAGTCTCGTGCATCATCCGTGTATGTGGCACCAACAGCAGCCTCTCTCCCAGGACAGTGGAGTGTTCTGTTATGACACCTATCCAAGGTTTGTGCCAAGCTAGATTCACTCAGTGCTATTACTGTTACATTTTCCTCTAGCTCCCTGTTCACAGGCCTTCCTTCACTGTTGCCCGCGGCAATGGACTGCTCTCAGCCATTATCTATCACTACTGAAGTAGGAGTTGTCCTGCATTTGTCACCATTTTTTTCAAATAATCTTTCTGCTATTATGCAGCTCTTTGAGTGCTCTCCATGTGCAGGTTTTGAAAACATTTTTTGTCCTAAGGTACAATGTCTCCCTCTCTCTCTTGTTGCTAACACACTATAGTTGTGGGCTTTTTGTGTAAACATGCACAGAGTTTGCAAAGTTTGCGGCGTTGAACGTTCGACACCTTAATATGTCAAGATGAATGTATTTATATTTGGGGTTAGGAGCAAACATTTGCCTCACACCACCAGTATGGCTGATTAAAGGCCCTGCTATTGTGAACTTTTACACAAGTTTCCAAATACTCTTGCATACACTGACATGTCAGAAATGTGATGCAATGAAATTACATAAAGGCAACGCATTGCATTATTAAATGAGTATAATAATCCTACATACCTTCAGTTTAATGATTTCCTCTCCTCCCACTATTTTATGCAGGGGACAGCTACTTCAGCTCTGTTTGATGGCCTTATACACTGCACCCTGACTAATATCAACACTCCCTTGGACCTTCCTGCCCTCCCCTCCTCTGCTGAATCCATAAACCTCCTCCATGGTGTGCAATCTGCTCGACACAGGACTCATGTCTCCCGGATGGTATGCTGTGTCCTGTCCCCTTTTTTTGTACTCCCGTTCTCATCTGTTTGTTTTCTCATGCCAGCCTGATGTTCGAGTTGATGGAGATGAGGTTGGGGATGAGAGAGAGAAGGTGGGCCTTGGGGCACTTCTGGAATGTACTGATGCTCTTCCTGCCAAGACTTGGGTTGGGCGTGTTGCAATGTGAGAGCTTCGTAGTTGCTTTCCTGAATGCATGCATCAAAGGCACACACCGCTCCCCTTGCACATGCCACATTTCTAAACACATGCACACTCACAACACATGTAACACATGCACTCACAACGCACACACACACACACACAACACTCTCAACACATGCACTCACAACACACACACACACACACAACACTCTCAACACATGCACTCACAACACAACACCTGCACACATGCACATGTCCCATATACATGTACTCCTACATCTAGGACTCACTACCTCACAGAGAGTGAGGGAGACACTTTCTCTCGTGCTGTGAACCTTGCACTGACTACCACAGCTCAGGTGGCCAACGTTGATCCACAGTCTCTGCTTCAGTCCAGGGATTGGTCCCCAGTCCAGTCTCGCCAGCTCCTGAAAGACTTACAGGATGCTCTTCAGAATCCATTGCAGCATCTAGACGTGAGGACAAGTGAAAGGGATGGGAGAGATTTGGGTTTGGTGTTTAGTAGGAGCTGGCTGTAGACAAGTGGTCCTGTTCTGTTGCTACGCAGGGGAAGAGCAGTGTGTCCAGAAGCCACGCCCAGGGTATTCGCACTCTACTGCACTACTGCCAATGCAGGCTGCATGAGCTAGGAGGTGAGGGAGGGGGGAAGAGGTAGGGCACGAGGACATGGGAAGGAAGGGAGGACAGGGAGGGGGGAGGTAGGGAGGTAGGTAAAGAGGGGTGTGAAGAGGAGTATAAAGAGAGGGTAGGTAGGGAGGAGGTAGAAAGAGAGAAGGGAGGGCGGGGGTAGGGAGGGAGAAGGAAGGAGGTAGGGAAGAGTTAGGGAGGGAGGAGGAAGGCAGGTAGGGAGGAGGAAGGTATGTAGGGAGGGAGGAAGAAGGAGGGTGTTTGGTGGTAAAGGAAATGAGTGTGTGATGTGCAGTGTTAGATTGGTAGGTGTTTTACGAGACAATACCTTACATGAAATCTTCTCTGCAAAGATGGCAAGAGTGATCTGTACCTTGAGTGGGCATCAAATAGAATTGTTCCCATTGTCAAGTGAGTGGTTCTACCGCTGTATATCCATTACGGACTTTACATGTGGTATATGTATTGGTGATGGTAGGTTTCTTCTACGTCTTGTTGCTGCGCATCCCTCCCAACCAGAGGTTGGTGGTTATGGAGATATACACATGGCTTATCAGTGACTTGCTGCACACAGGGATTGGCTCTAATTGATGCGCTCTTTACCCAAGCCCAGAGGGCTCAGTGCACATTTCTCTATCCTCTCCTACTGGGCCTGCTCAGGCAGGCCATGTTACCATATCTACAGTAAGGCATTTGTTCCTTCTTGAATGGTGCATGTGTACATATACATACACATGCTGTATATGTGAACACAGTACAGTGTAATAGTGCACCTCCTGGTTGTTGTCATTGGATACAGGTGGTACACATGCACTGTCTGTAATAAACTAACCATTCACTCTTTGGGTGTGTGGTTTCAACTAGGTATATTCATGTGTGGGTGTTCGACGGTTTCCTTGGAGACATACAGGAGTTTGGCATTGAAGCCCAGCCAGAACACATTCGAAGGAGAGGTCAGTATAGGTTGCTTTGTTCCTGTCCACCTTCCTTCACGTGTAATCCCCCCACCACACACACATACACACTCACACACAAATCAAAGACCACACATTCTGGACTGAAGGCTATAGATTGGTTTCTGAAAACAGTTGTGCCCCACACTTTCTTGCTCATTTGGCCACACCTATTCTGACATGTGGTAAAGGTCTCAACCTGTTGAAGCTCTGTAACCCTTCTGTGAGCCTGGAATAAGTGGTGTGGCCATGAATGTGGTCATCGTTGAGCTGTGTCCTCCCTCTAGCACCCGCTGTGCACCCGGATGTTCCAACCTCCACCCCTGTGTGTGCCTGTGACCTTGGAGAAGATGAAGAGTTTGGGGGAGCAGTGTGAGGTGAGTGGGCGGAAAGAGGTCACATGAGGAGAGGAGAGAGGTCACATGAGGAGAGGAGAGAGGTCACATGAGGGGAGGTCACTTGAGGGGAGGGGAGAGGTCACATGAGGGAGGAGAGAGCTCACATTGTGGGAAAATAAAAGTTGCATGGGTGCTGGCAGAACGTATCTATGAGCCATTAAGAACCTGCATCCTGTAATACATTCATGTGCATGTGCAGTAGTAGAGGACACGAGATAACTGTATCCTCATGCATGTATATGTTGAGGTAGTGCTATATATGGGAATATGGTGACGTGTTTTTTTGCTGTTAATTGTGTGATCAAATGTTTTGGATGACCAAGGCATATAGGATGTCAGTAATGCAGCTATGTGCCAGCATTCAGGAGAAGCAAGAAGCTAAGGTTAGAAAACATGGGTGGACTTGTCTGTCAATGTGAGTGTGTGTTTGTGTCTGTGTGTGTTTGTGTGTCTGCGAATGTGTGTCTGTATGTGTGCATTTTGGATGTGCAGTAACACCAAAATACTATTTTATGTGGTGTAACGATCGTACTATGAAGGTGTATAGCTTCATTTTTGTGGTTCTGTTCTGTTCTACTGTCATTAATTTACAGTAGCCGACCTACATGACATCATTGTTTTGTATGTAGTTTAACAGCATTTTTTTAAACATTTCTGTACGGGATCATATCCGCGAAAAGGGAACTAGCGCATGCCTACCTGTACAGTATGTGCAACAGAAATGTAACACTTGTGTTGAAATGTATAAATCCAGAGCCTTACAACTCAATGACAGATACTCTGATTCTCAATATGTAAGAAGCAATATGTAGAGAGCATTTCAGACTTCTAGTATATGAAAAATTTGAAATCTTAAAAAAAAAACAGCCGTTAGGTCCCTTTTTGCGGAAACGATCTTGTATGCATTTTTATTTTCGTATGTGCTTTTAATTAGTGGTACACTTAACTTTGGTTTTTATTTTACAATTGAAAAGGGTACAACACTCCTTGGTAAATATCGGAGGTCATTCCATTTACACATTAAAACATCCACTTGTTTTTGCAGCGGTTCGAATATGCGGCAGAGCATGATGCTCGCCATAACTGAACACTCGCTTACTCACAAACATGATGCGATTCCATTAGAGCTTTGCGTATTGTGATGGTTATATCTATCTACTGTACATGTATGAGGAATGAAATGGCTTGTGTCCTTTTAAACAGAATTGTGTAGGAATTAAGGCTTACTGTAAGAGGAGTTTTTGTATGTTGAACGGAATGGGACCTACATTTTGGTGTTTGCAGGATGTGTCGTATTTTGTGTGTTGGTAGCAGTGTGTGCGACATGTACATTTTTGCTTATGTACATCACTCAGATGATGAAAGTAGAACAGAACAAGCAGGACGTGGTTGCAAAGGGGAGAAGGGATGCCAAGTCAGCCATGAACAGGATTAAAGGTAGGTTTGTGAGCTCTGGGCTTCCTCAGGTGATGGGGATTCACTTTTACATTTACATGTACATATATGGTACATGTATGTGTGTAAGCTGTTGACTGATGTTTTAGTGTGTTTTTTATGGATACATTAGTACATTAAAACCTTTAAAAATATAACCAACTTGCAGATTGCTTGCAAAATATCTTCACTTTGCATCGTCCCGATTCATACATGTATTGTTTTGAAAATGGTTTCCAACATATGCATCTGTGTATATTGTTCTGTTTGACACAAATTAATTTGAGTCAATTACCAAATAAGATAACAAAAACCCCAATGATGTTTCAAGAAGATTGCCAAAATCCATGTAATTGTTTTGTTTTTCGCAGTTGTTGCACTGTAGTGTCTGGTACTGAGGATGATTTTTCAATTTGCTTTTTGAAACAGCTATTACAGGGGCGGATCCAGGATTTTGGGAAAGGGGGGGTCTGATAAATATATTCACAACTGGGGGGAGGAACGGGAGGGGGCGTGCCTCTCCTGTGACAGCAAGGGGGTCTGGGGGAGCGCTGATAGCTCCTCCAGTGGTGTCTGGTGCAAAACCCCAGCCGCTTTTTTACTTTTGCGTTTATTTAGCATGAAATTCACAGTGATATCCTATACATATATATCACGCGATATCCGGATTACTAGAGCCTGCATGCGAGAAAAATCTTCATTCTTCACAATGCTATGGTTCCTACTGCTCAGCAATTAAATTCGTGACGCAAAGCTTTTGTGAATTTGTGACCGAAGCGTGCACATGGCCATGCACCAGCTATCTATAAACTACTCATGTATGTTTTACTATAATATTAGTATTGTTAGTTTATTTAGCACTATAGCCATCTGTTTTCTGAGGAAAAGAATCTGAGATCCATCCCATTCACGTTTTTTGATCGCTTACCTCAATTCCTGCTCACACCAGAGATTATATAATCTCTGCTCACACGCACCATTCGATCGATCGCGCGATTAAATATTTCGTTAATACACATGTAGGAGGATTTAATCAGATCGATATAGACCCCACTTGGCTAGAACGATGTGCAATCTTGCAAATCCAAGGACTGTAACATGCAGAACGCTGCATAGAATACAGTATGCATTATGTCATTCTTCATATAGGAAAGGGGGGGTCCGGACCCCCCCCCCCCATCCCCCCTAAATCCGCCCCTGTATTACATGATTGTATTGGAATGTTATTACATAAGTTACTTATGTAAGATGTGAATATTATTGCCTGATGACACAGTTAGTGCTCAAAGCCTTACAATGTTTAAGCATAAACTTAAGGATTTATTTTATAGTACTAGGTGTACTGTAAGCGCATGGTAGCTTTTATCTACATATACATGTACTCGCCTTGTATGTCCCTTTCCTTATGGAAAGAATTATTACTATTAAATAGTGTTACATGTATGTATGTAGGTATTATAATGTACATTTTATAAAATACTGAAACACACTTCAGACTCAAGAGGAATAAATCAAAGCGCTCTGTAGAAACCCTTTGATTACAGTGAGGTGCTTTATCTCAATACGCATCAGTTCCTAATCTTACAGTTCGATGATTATGTCTTCTTTGTACATGATGTCATGGCTCATGGTGTCTGCAAAGCTAGTTGCCCATGAGCCCACCACAATTTGTATTCAGTCCCAGTCTGTCTATTATTCTGGGAATGAGAGTACACCACGATTGCATCTAACCAGTCTATAGTAATCTCATCAGCATCATTCAATAGGTCATCAAGATATACAAGCATAGCAGAAGATCTGCTTTGTAGACCTCATCTTCAATAATCGCGGTAGATATCCTGCTGCATACCAATTAGCGTTTTATTCAAGGGGTCATATGATCTTGCTGAGGCCGACAGAGGGAACACAATGGAAGCATTGAATAGGAGCCGTCCAGGTAGTGGACCTCCGAATAATACAATCAGTTAACCCCTATATACATGTATGTATGACAGTTGTTACTGATTATGTCAGTCATGTTCCCAGTCTCCTTCACATCCTTCCTTCTCCAGCAGTGTCTTGGTTGCTGCACTGTTGCAAAGAAATGTATTCAAAGCGAGCTGCATAAACTGTGTGTCCTCTGTTGTCTGTTTAAATCTATTATTGTAAATGATGTGGCCTCGTGCCCCGTACCATAATGCTATTATTGTAAATGATGTGGCCTCGTGCCCCGTACATAATGCTATTATGTGGCCTCGTGCCCCGTACCATAATGCTATTATTGTAAATGATGTGGCCTCGTGCCCCGTACCATAATGCTCACAACGAAGCTTGTGGTGGGTGGTGTGTTATGCTGTCTATTCTCAGCAAAAGTTAAGTCACACACAGAGCTGTGACGAATGGGACTCACAGCTAATTCAGCTAGAAAAGCATGGTAACAAAATCCGCTAATTCAGCTAACCAAACTTGAAAACCGCTACTTTTCCGCTAGTTCCGCTACCTTCCTCCTCCAACAGTCATTGTCAACATCCCCAAAAATTAATATGTTAAATTTCGTGTTTTGCGAATGTAACTCAATAATAATTAGTACTCCGCACGAATCGAATCAGTGTTTTTAAATTGCTGCATGCAAGTTCAAATATGCAGCGTTCGAATTCGAATCGAACTTGACACAAGATTGGAGTTCGAATTGGAATTCGAGACGGGCTGCCTGAAATGGCTTGTTCGAGTTCGAATTCGTTGAATCTAATCGAATTAAATTCGATTCGTGCGGAGCCCTACTCAATATATCGCTAAAAACTGGAGTGTTGAATTAATTTTAATCAGTACAAGAACAATCCACACACCAAAATCTTTTCAACTTAATCAAGTCCTTAGGAAAGAAATTTTACTGCACAGTACATGGTATGAAGCAATGAACTATTTAAAGAGAGTTATACTTTGCCCGAACCAAGGCAGACAATAAGTCATCCTTCATGCTGGTTCTTTTGGGAGTGCAAACAAGACCTGCGTGTGAAAATATTCGTTCCACTGGAGCAGACGAAGCTGGCACTGCCAAATGCATGAGTGCAACCAGTCGAAGGGGTGATTTGGGCTGTGAGATCCAGTGTGCACTTGGATCAAGAGATTTGGGCCAACATGTTGTGCGCAAAAGGTGCTGATCAAACAGCTGGGTAGAATCATTGAAATGTGTGTCCTGTTTGTCCAGCATTTCTTCATACCCGTAGAGATCTTCTTCACTGGATTTTGCAACTTTTGCTGGTGGTGGTACCTCTTCATCAATGAAGCTTCGAACATCTTCAAGTTGTTTCACTAAATATTCGTTCACATTTGCTAGCAACATTGCCTCACTTTCAAATTTCAAGATTACATTGTTGACAGCAGCCACTCTGAGCCATTTCAACCCATGCCCACTTAAAATGGTGCTGGTCAGAAGATGCATATCTGTGCAAATAAAGGAAAAACGGTGCTCTAAACAAGTTAGAGCATCTTTTACAAAAGCCTCTGGTATGATTTTGGAGCATTTTTTGATGTCTCGCTCCAGCTTGCAGATCAGTGGGATAATCTCTTGAATTGTACTCAATTTTTCATATTCAAGCTGTTTGGTAATAATATAAAAAGGTTTCAAGAATGAAATCAGAGAGCTGATAATATTCAAATCTGAATCCACAACAATGCCAATATTCCCTTTTACATCATCAAAGTTTTGGTGAATTTTTTCCAACAGCCTGTACTGGCCATTCCAGCGAGTTTCTCCAGCCACAGGAAGTTGGCACTGCATGGCTTCAGACAGCTTTACTGATTTATGTTGCTTTTTGCATACAAGTTTTGCTTTGGCTAGAACATTTCTGAATTTTGCTGGAAGCAACTTTAAGCAATCTTTCACCAGCAGTTGTAAAGTATGAATTGTGCAGGGTCGACGATATTGCTCTTGGAAAATTTCAGCAAAATTCACTTCTATGTCCTCCACATCATCAGCATCATCTACCTCTTCTTCATACGTTTCTTCTTCAGTTTCTACTTCGTTTTCCTGTTCTTCAGAATCTTCATCCCAAAGAGATACACGAAATGCTTTTTTCATGTTGGAGGCATTATCAGTAGGGATGTTACAAAAAAATTCAAATCCAACCAATAGAAATAAAAATAGTACTGTCAAGAAGAGCGTAAAAAACAAAACTTAATGATACTCAAGCACAGCGCAGATGTTTAAAATTTAAACAGTTATCGCTTTTTAAAGAGCAAAAATTATCGTTATTTTTTGTTACGGACGTCAATGAGAACCGTGCGACCCATTCTGCGTATTAAGAAATCACATGAAATTCGCAACGTATTGATGAAATTATACTGTTGATCTTTCTGTCACAATAGGAAATGGGTTCTTGTATTGAATATCTTTATTAAAGGATAAAAATCATGCAATAATCACTCCCCCTTCTCGGCGAGTTTGAAGAACAAAAAATACATACAAAAACATCAAAAACGGTACAGGCCTGATATAGTTTATTCTATTATTAAGTCATCTAAGATAAGATCTGCTGCAAGCTCATAGATGGACATAATAAAGTCTTCTGCATCTTCATATGTTTCGTTTTGAGGCCAATAGGCAACAACATATTGTTTTGTCTTCAGCTTTATCTTTTCGATTTTCCCATTATACAATACACTTTGTCCATCGTTAAACCAAGCATGACAGATATTGTAACCAATGGATTTGCCAGACATTATGGCAGTAAGATTTTCTAATTTATTGTCCTCCAGATCATGAAATTCATCTCTAATTTTATCTATATCAATGCTCTTCAGTCTGCGCTCCAATTTCTTTCTTGTAGATGCATTGCCTGTTGCTTTTGTCCAAGTTATCTAAGTACTTTAAAGTCCTGTTTTTTAGTGCCCTCATTTTGCAGGAAATATAACATAGAGTAGCATTTGGTGATTTTTTCTTGGTTGCACTAAACATTCCCATAATTTCTTCAGCATCAATATTATGGGACCTTGCTGACTCTGTCTTTTTTCTTAACTGTTCTGTAATTTCACACTCAAAGTACTTCTTATATTGCCTTTCCAGCACTTCAATTATTCCTTCCAGGCATCCTTTAATCATATCCCTAAACTGTTCTTCATCTAATGGTGGCTCTCTCAAATTTTTTAGAGTAGTATCAACACCTTCATTCAGCAAATTTCATCAGGTCGTGTCAGTATTCCTAATGGTATCTCATTTTGTTCCTTCAATTTCAAAATTACATCCTTTACAACTACGATTCCATCAATATGGTCAATTTGATTGGTTGCAGATGTGTTAAAAGCCTTCATCCATGGTCCTGTAAGAAGTTTACCTATAAGACCCAACACCTGCATTTCAACTTGGGCAGTAGTGGATACAAAATCTGCTAAAATGCTAGCACGCAATCCACCACAGGATGTTCCCTTTTCCAAATACATTTTCAGCACAGCATGGTGTTCCACATAAATTCCACAAATGTGGAAAAGAATATGCAGACGATTGCCTCTATATCGAGGAATGATCCAACATGGTAAACGTTCATTGTAAAGAAATGTTGTAAAGCCACGTGGATCTCCTTTTCCATTCTTGTATCGCATCTTATTCATTTGAAGAACAATGTTTCCTGCTATACAGTCTTTACCCCACACCTTTCCTTCAACATTGTGTTCACATTGCTTCAAAGCAGCTCTTGTCTTTGTTGCAATAGTGTCCAAACCTTTCCTTCAACATTGTGTTCACATTGCTTCAAAGCAGCACTTGTCTTTGTTGCAATAGTGTCCAAAGGCAATTCAACTCGTTTAGTGTTTTGTGCCAAGATGAATTAACCAATTCAATTGCAGCATGGTTAGCAGCAACACGATCAGTAAGACTGTTAGATATATTTTATCTCTAGTTGATTGATATTCTGTACCATGAAAATGTGAGTAAACTCTTGCTAGGTTATCAAATGCATCAGTGATGTGTAAGTAATAATCTGCAGTCCCACCAGGCAGTTCATCTACAGCAACTACAAAACAATCTGTTTTAGTGGTGATGTGAATACTATTCACATGGACTCCTTCTTGTGTAGTAGCATCAAAGCCAAGGGTAATGTTATGATCATCCAGTATTACTTCTGCAGTTTGCAATTCAGCAATTACACCAAGCTCCCGTGTCATGAATTCTATGGCACTTCTTCGGGGCACATCTGTTAGAGTAATTCCACAACGACATGAAATCTTGGTTATCAGTTCAGTAATGTTGTATGTGGGCACCTGAGCAACAATAGCATCAAATACCATCATGCGTACTTCTGGAGAGTAGGTTCTTCCATCTTCTTTTGTTTCCTGCTTCTTTGACTCAGCCACCATCTCCTGAACTTTCTCTTCCAGAATGAAATTGTCATTATGAAACTTCATTATTTCTTCGTCTTTAAGACTTAACTTGTGCTCTAATTCTTTTACTTTTTTCTGAAGTATTAGACAGTTCAACTTTTGCTGCTTTATGAGTATTTTTAAATCTATTATATCTTTTTTGCAATAACATTACATTTTTATCAGCAACCTTTGATTTATCCAACTTAGCTTGCAGCTTTACTATTTGCAGGTCCTTTCTTTTTATTTTTTCATTTGTCCTCTTGACAAAATTCTTCCTGACAGTAAAGCAATGCTGCTTGCACATTTCTTTCTGTACTCTGAGTTTATCACTCATGGCTCTTAGCTTTTCTCGATGTGTAACACAAGACGAACAATTTGTGTGTGTTGTCATTGAAGATTTTGAAGCAGATATCACCTTAACAGTACTTTTGTCATGCTGAACTGCAGGTCTTTCATCGTGCTGAACTGCAGGTCTTTCATCATGCTAAACTGCAGGTCTTTTGCAGGTCTTTCATCATGCTGAACTGCAGGTCTTTCATCATGCTGAACTGCAGGTCTTTTGTCATGCTGAACTGCAGGTCTTTCATCATGCTGAACTGCAGGTCTTTCGTCATGCTGAACTGCAGGTCTGCTAATCATGTAGTTACAAGGATTAGCCCTTTGTAATGGAAATCTTTCTTGACATATGGAGTCAAATCTGGAAATTTCTTTGGGATCAGTACTTCTTTTGAAACTGTCTAGGGTTCGAGACACTAGCTTCTTCATTTCACAAGATAAAAAAGAAGAAACTGATGATTCAGAAGCATGTTGTGAGGTAGAAGGTAGGTGTGAAAACAGCTCCTTCACAGTTCTGATTCGGCTGGACACACATAAGCATACGTATAAGTATAGCACATGTCCATTCAAAAATTCATTGTTTTCAGGCAACATTGAGAAGTTATCAAGTAGGTGTTGCTTGATAATTCCTGGCTTGGCATTCGGTTTTATCACTTTGCGTCATTTCTTTGCTGGATTGGCCATGAATCAAAAGCTAGAACTGGCAACCAAAAGCCGAATTTTACACCTCGAACAAAGAAAAAAACTGGCAACCAACTGACCGTACACAATACTTCCCACCTCGAACAAATAAACTGGCAACGATGAACGAATGAACTAGCAACCAACTGACAACAATACTTCACAGGTGCGCAATCAAAGAATGCATGTATAAAAATAATACACCAGCATACGTTTAACAATGCACCATTGTTCGGAACAATAAAGCCATTCTGCTTGCTGGCTGCGCTTCGCAACGCTACTTATTGTCTTCTAGTTCTATACCATCCGTTCTTTTGTGATGTCACCAATGCCTCATGCCCTGGGATGGTCCTCTACTGAAATAGAGAACAAAAAGTTAGTCAAACAATATACAATTATACGAGCGTAACAACTAACCAAGATAGATAATAATAGAGGTGAACATATACCAAATGTCGGGCGTTACAACTTCTTTTGGAATCGTCAGATTGTCTCGAAATTTTGTCAAACACAAGATAATAAGCAGTATTACGAGTCCAGATACTTTTCTAAGTGGTCTGAATCTCGGATCTGGGTGTTCTGATACGTTAAAGATGTGTCATCTTTAGTGACGGGCAATACTGTTAAGAGGAGAGTTTATTTTTTGAATTCAATACAGATTACCGAAGAGGAATTTGTGTACTTTGTCAGTAACTAAGCAACTGCCATAAATGCTACGCCGTGAACCAACAGGAGGCACCCTATATCATGCGTATGCGAAGAGCGTTGAAAACTTGGACGCAAATTTTACGAACAAGATGGCGGCCAATTATTTGCAGAATTGTAACATACCTATTATCAGACACTGTCTTGAATGTATCTGAGCAATTCAGACCATAAGCACTAAGCATATCATCATATTTGCGCTTTATATTTAGGCCAGTGTGAGGCCAAGGAATATGTTCAAAGCCCAACACTTTGGTGACAAGACCTTGTGGGCTGTGCAAATGAACAGACACAGCTATGTACCCTCGCCGCTTCTTTGAAGACCAAATGTCCAGTGTTGTTGATGGCTTTCCATATTCTTTCTTATAGGCTTTGAAGTCAAACGACCACTTAGCTGTGTCACAAATTCTTCCGCGAATTGTTCGAGCACAAGTTGACTTGTAACGATTGGACGTTGCAACCGCTAGAACTTTTCGAAAGCTTGGCTTTTCCACCAAAATGATTGGGAGATTTTGGTCAATTATTAAGGCCACAATGGCATTTGTAACTGCTTCTTGCTGGCAGTATTCTGGTGGGCCCTTCAAAGTCAATGTCATTGTAGAGGAACCGATTGCAGCTGCTTTCTGCTCAAATGTAGCATGCTTGTGAGCAGTCTCCACGTGTGTTTTAAGGTTGGTTTTCGAAGACTTGGAGAACTTAATAACTGTACTCTCAACGCACAATGTACATCTTGCTTCCAAGCTTCACATGAAAGAATTGCACAAATTTGGCCATTCTGTTTGTCTGACAAAACAAATATCGGATGTTATTCAATATCTCTTATCCGCTAAATTGGAGTGTTGGACCAATTTCATGCACGTGATCATATAATTGGCGGGCATTTTAAAAAATACAAAAGTTCGAATCAACAATAACAAATATTGATTGGTCCCAATTTGGTCGTTGCAATTGAAGATTTGTGAATTAGCGGAAGTAGCGAATTTCAGAGCATGCCGCTAGTGGGCAATCATTGGCAGCTATTTTCGCTAACAAAAATTTCCTGCTCACGTCGGCTAGATTCGCTAGTAGACGCCGCTATGTCGCAGCTCTGGTCACACAGCCCCCAAACTACTATTACCTCTTATTTGGATAGCAAATACATGTACATACAGCGCTCGAGAACAACAGCCAGAACGGAAATCCATCCATCTCACATTGTTAAAGTTGTCATCCTTCCAGCAAATTGGACTATAAAAATTTGTTTCTCACATTATCTGTTTCCAACCCCGGGTTTGTAGTGTACGGTCAGAGTCTATGACACATAATGGATGACAAATGTGTGATTGCATATTCTGTTACGAAGAAAGTTAAGCTGGCAATGCAACATCTTCCATGAATGCTGAAATTGTTAGGACACAAAAAGAAACAGAGGGGCGAAGAAAGGATCTACTTGCCATTTCTGGAACCCTGGTTATGATGAGCGCTGAATTTTTAAGTATCTTTATATCGTTATTATTTAGTATTTTTCTTTGTACTGTTATATTTGGCACTTACATGTATCTCTGGTTAGAAGATATATTGGAAGATCAGAAGATATGCTTAGAAATACAGATGGTGGGTACAGATACAGTAAGACTTGTGCTTCCTTCATTCCACCTTCTTTCGGCTGCCAGCTGAATTTAGTGTTGCTATCCTTAACAGACACAATGTACATGTAAGGAGCAGATACAGAATGGTGGTACGTAATAAATAAATCAAATAAATTTTCAACACTGGCTAACCACAATGAATTACTACAAATTGACTAATTAAAACATGTGCCACACCTCTTGTTGAAGCTTTGTCTTGGACAGACAAAGGAGATATCATTCTTTGAAGGGTTCTCTTTTATGCACAGGAGGCTGCAAATGCTCACAAATATTTATAGCACAAAATCATTCAAAACTGCACCTTTGCCCACGTGAAGGATTATGAATGTACGGTACATGTATGTGGTGATGTGTTTCCAATCTGACATTTCCTCTGGCATCTGCAGTACATTTACATATTACTGTACAGTTTACCTGTAAGTATCTGCGCAAGCATCACGTTCCTCAGTGGTAACGTGTACAACATGACATTTAAATTTAGCAAGCAATGCAAAATTACACTACTCATGTACTCAATTCTGTTAAATGTGTAAATGTATAGTTTCAGAGGCTGCATGCGTTCAGCAAAAGTATCGATCACAGGTTTGTCCCACATACTTGCCACTTTGCCACTGATCCTGCTCCTACCTTTTCAGCTGTTACCCTTCCCGGCAATTCAATCTTCGATGCCTGCCCTAACTTGTCGGTAGCTCTTCGGGTGCCAAGAATTTTTTTTTGCACACACCCTATCACCAACACTCACGCCCTTCGCCAATGTACAAAGAACAGTGGAAAACAAAAAGGCTAATAGCGCAATGCATATTGAGATCTGCATGTAAGGTACAGGCAGAAGGTGGAATCAGATAATAATGCCGTATAGCAAAGGATTTGTGCGTTAGCCATTATATCTAGTGAGAGATAAAAAGGCTAGTAAATGTGCATTATCCTTGGGAAATGCTTGTTCCCCAAGGGTAACGCGTGATCATTTAAACAATAAAACGTATTTTACATCTACTTGTACATGCTTGTATGTGCACATAATGTACGCACACTTGTCAGTTTCCATGTTCCAGTGGCACATACATGCATGTAACGTATGTGCAGGCAACACTGTCATGAGTATGTGTATTCGTAAGTAGAGATGGAGGAGATTGAGGCACATGAGCGTGAAACAAAGAAGAAGGCCTTTTTTGAGGAACTGAAGATGCACATGGAGCAGGCCAGAGCTGTAAGGAAGTATGGAGACATATTGGCATGCATGTAGCATGATGGTTGGATCCAGTGTAACCATGCAATGATGTGCAAGAGTGTACCGCATTGTGTTCACCATGGCAACATGATGTAATCGTACCATATGTTTCCCTGCAGCTTCGAGCAGAGAAGGCTTCACAAGAGAGGGAGGTGGATCGACTCCTTACGCAAGCTCTCAGTGAGAAGGAGGCCAATTTGAGTGATTTGGAAAAACGACTCGCGCAGGAGGCAAAGTAGATGACCATTTTTTGCATTTATTCATCTGCCTGAATATGTCATGTTTTTGCAGAGAGGAGTTAGTGGCCTACTATGACAGGCTGTCACAGGATGCTGAACGGCGGCAAATAATGGCAGTCTGGCAATCTCGCAGGCTAGCTCTTGGGGATAAAAGAAGGGCAATGCTCATGGAAGAGGGTGTAGGTGGGTTGAAGGGAGGAGGGTGACTTGAACAGGGAGCTGATGGAGTCCCTCATTTCACGTTGGTGCTCTTTGTTGAAACTTCACATTACAGCTGTCTTCCCTAAACTAAAGCCGGAACTTGTACAAGTATGTTCTCTCACAGCTGCAGCTATGTAACATACTATGATGCATTACCAGCTGCATTTGCTGTGCAGAGTATTTTTCCACACAATTTGTATATGCAAATACATGTATTTGTGCATGCTTCCAACTGCACATACATGTACATTCACATTCACATACTTGTACACTTGTTTATACCCCTCTGACCAGCATCAGCCATCGAGAGACACCCATGAACCGGATTCCAAAGTTAAAGACATTTCCCATCGCCAGACAGACCTGTCTGACCAGTTTCAATCTTCAAGAGGTATCCACGAACCTGATTCTACCATGAAAGATGTTCTCTATGTTCAGTCAAACCAGTCTGACCAGTATCAATCATCAAGAGGTACCCATGAACCTGATTCTGCAATGAAAGATGTTCTCTATGGTCAGTCAAACCCGTCTGACGAGTATCAATCATCAAGAGGCACCCATGAACCTGATTCTGCAATGAAAGATGTTCTCTATGGTCAGTCAAACCCGTCTGACGAGTATCAATCATCAAGAGGTACCCATGAACCTGATTCTGCAATGAAAGATGTTCACTATGGTCAGTCAAACCAGTCTGACCAGTATCGATCGTCAAGAGGTACCCATGAACCTGATTCTGAAATGAAAGATGTTCTCTATGGTCAGTCAAACCAGTTCGACCAGTATCGATCGTCAAGAGGTACCCATGAACCTGATTCTGCAATGAAAGATGTTCTCTATGGTCAGTCAAACCAGTCTGACGAGTATCAATCGTCAAGAGGTACCCATGAACCTGATTCTGAAATGAAAGATGTTCTCTATGGTCAGTCAAACCAGTTCGACCAGTATCGATCGTCAAGAGGTACCCATGAACCTGATTCTGCAATGAAAGATGTTCACTATGGTCAGTCAAACCAGTCTGACCAGTATCAATCGTCAAGAGGTACCCATGAACCTGATTCTGAAATGAAAGATGTTCTCTATGGTCAGTCAAACCAGTTCGACCAGTATCGATTGTCAAGAGGTACCCATGAACCTGATTCTGCAATGAAAGATGTTCTCTATGGTCAGTCAAACCAGTCCGACCAGTATCAATCGTCAAGAGGTGCCCATGAACCTGATTCTGCAATGAAAGATGTTCTCTATGGTCAGTCAAACCAGTCCGACCAGTATCGATCGTCAAGAGGTACCCATGAACCTCATTCTGCGCTGAAAGATGTTCTCTATCCTCAGTCGAACCAGCCTGACCAGTGTCGATCATCTGTTGGTGCTCATAAACCTACTGACGCCTCTTATACACGTTCCTCTAGTTATGGAGCTTCAGCGTCAACTATCCAACACCTTCTCTATCCCGGCAAGTGGAGTTCAGGCAAGTGTAGTGTATGTATCGGTGTGTTTATGCACGTGAAATGTGTGTGATATTCTCGTGATGTGGGAAGATGTCTTCTACATAGATATGACTGGCACTGCAACAGTGTCTCCATCTGCTCCCAGTAATTTATCATTACAGTTGGAAACAATACCAGCTGTATTTCAGCATTATCAAGATGACTACACCATCTTAGGTTGATTGCTCTTAGGGGAGTATTGAAATAGTTATCAGATTCCTGATTTACTTTTATTATAGATGAGCTGCCAGGTAGTGGCCTGTTTTGTTTGCAAAGTGAAGGAGAGGAAAATGTTGATGAGACCAGCATCACATTCACTCCACTAGGTGTTCTTCTGGAGCATTGTTTAGTTCACCCTGTCTTTATGCAGTAAGCAGAACAATTGTTTGTTGGTTATTCTTAATAACACTCCTTCCAATGACTCGTGATAGACTTCGTTTAATAGACTCGGCCCTTTTGGAACACCTCACAAGGAAGTGTGACATAGTCAAGCATTTCACAGCATTGAAGTTGTTCCTGTTAATGGAGGATGGAGAGTTTGCCCACACTTTAACATCAGTTCTGTTCGAAGAGGTCGGTTTTGAGTAGAATGCTTGTTTACAGCTGTTGATTTGCTGCTTATGGATGTGTTTAAAGGTAGATAATGCATATTGTAGTCACACCGGATATACATGTACATGTATTGAGAAGGATAAGGTGCTTGATGTTCATGAGTGGAACACTTTCAGGTTCTGAACCTAATTTTACCAAGGACAATTCTACACTGTGTATTGCTTTGCATCAACCCTGACATTATTTTGAGCACACATATCCTGACTATTGTATAATTAATAAATGTTTTTTTCATGGCAATGTTGTAGTGATTAGCAGTAAGCTGTCAAATTTATGCACAAGGCATTGTAGTTTGTCAAAATGGTAATCATGGTTTGATGAGATTTGGAAATAGGAATGTAACAGTGAGCTTCATTTTTGCGTAGTCAATCAATTAGTATCAGCATTGAACATGGCACTCCCCCCAGCTTACAAATGCTAAGAACTGGACCAGGATATGTTCTGCTTCATTCCTCAATGGTCTGTTGTCAAGAGCCTTGGATAGCTCTTTGCAAGGGTCTTCACTTGAGGCAGCAAGGCTGTCATTCGCTACTAGTGGTCATCACCATGTGGGGACCCTGTCAGCCACATGTACGTCATCCTATCCACTTAGGTGTTGATGCATTGACCTTTGCCCCTGTAGCTGTGAATGCTATGAACTTCTTAGAGCTGAACTACAAGGTATGTATGAAGGGATATGCATACTCTGTACAGAATGCATGTGCATAATGAGAGATTCATGCTCCATGACCTACGTAAAAGGTGGACTGGCCTTGCAATGTTGTCATCCACCCTGGGCATATCCAGAAATACAACAGGGTTAGTGGCTTTAGTCTTATGATGGCTTGCTATTTGCAAATGCAACCTCAATGTGCCCACACACAACCATGTTTTGCAGGTATTTCATTTTCTCCTTCAAGTGAGGAGAGCCTCCTGGGCACTCAAAAATACAGCAACCTATCTTAAACACAGCTGCATCACTTATTCAGGCCGAAGAGGATGTGGGTGTGGCCAATATGACCAAGCATGCTTAAAAAAAATGCTATTGTTTTTACATGTGTGTACAGATGAAACCAGATGTTTATCTGAAAGCCAACACCGACAGCTGCAATTGCAGAGGTATGGCAATTCTGTGCGTCAAAATGTGTGCACCGTTCATTGTTGAACCTGCCACCAATAAGACACGAGCTGCAGCACTTCAGTTCTGTCATGCACGACTATATAGCCAACCAGTTGTTCAATCTCTCATGGCAGGAGTTTGAACATGAACTTCATCACAAGGTTAGGCTTTGAGCCCTCTTAATTCATTGTCATTGGCTTGCCCCCCTCCCCTCCCACCTTGGGTACACATTAGGTGCATGGTGTCGATGAACTTATTCATGCTCACCAGAGCTTCATTGAGAGAGCAATCTTCAGGTGAGCACATCACAGACCAGTGGCCTTGGAATTGATTATTTAACCTTGGGTGACTAAGGGGAGTGTTTAAGGGGTGTCATTTTGGCCACATAATGAATAATGAAGTATTTGGACAAAAAAGTGGGTTGCCTGATTGCCCTATTCTGTTACCACTGCAAACATGTATTCAGTAACTAATTCAATATCATGTATCTGTGTTGACTGTAGGTGGGCACTGTATGTTCCACTATTACCTTTGTGCTTCTGTTCTGCTTGTTTATGTTCAGGTGTTTGCTGAGTAGAAAGGCACAGCCCGTGATGAAGATCATAGTTGGGATCCTTACAAATGTGCTTCACTTCACTGACTATGCGCGCCTGGATGCTGTGGCAAATTATGAAAAGATGTGTGAAATTCATGCTAAGTTTCGTGAAGCCTTATCTTTGCTTTTGAAAGGTGAACCACAAAGTTATTTGGCATACCACAATTTTTACTGCTGTTGTCCATTTCAGTGATCACAAAACTTGTTGCTCGGGGATACCAGCCACATTTAGATGACTACTTGCTTCGCCTAAACTTCAATGGATTCTATTCACATTAGCGCCATTTTCTATCACTCTTTCATTGTACAGTGTTACATCCCTGTGGTATATGTGTATCGTTTTTTTGTTGTTGTTGTTGTTCTGGGCCAAAGCTCCATCGTCACAATAGATAATGAGCCTGAGCCATTTTCGAAAAAAGCCCTTAAGCTCCTTGGGGTTAAACTTTATTCCATCTTCCATATCTATGTAAACATTGAATTAATGCTTCTCTGACAAATCAACCTCAGGTGTTCCTGCATGAGATAACACATGAAAAAAACAATGTATAGAAAGATTACCCCCTATCTCATATTTGTGGCATGGTTCAAGTATTGCCAGATGTAATATGCTTATCCCTGAAAATATGAATGCATAGTTCATCACACTATACCATATACTCTACATCAAGAATGGTACCTATCTACATAAACGAGAATGGGTTATTCCAAAGCTTCACTTTCTTTGCATGCTTTTCATAAAAACATCTCTGGTAAAGGATCAACTGGCGCACTTCAGGAAGTGGTGACTTGAACTGTAGGATCAAGTCCTTGTATATGATGATGATGAAGAGGTGAAGTCATATTGAGGCAAACTGAAGTCTAGAATTAGAATACCAACCCTGTGCTCCTTAAGTAATGGATCGGAGACATCATTGTTTGTAAACTGTAAGTTTAAGTAATAATCTGCCAATTACATTAAGTTGTCCATATAGTAACTTTCACCTCAGGCAAGACTTCTGTGGCACAATGGTACAGAAATGACTGTACAGATATGGTATTGATGTAAACCGATGAAGAATAACTGTGTGGAGACATTTATAGTACATGTTGCACACAATAAACCAGTCTGATCATGATGACACACTCTTACACCACACTTTGTCACATGTACTGGATCTATTCCATTTAACTGTGTGCATTTTTGAGTGGGTACGTTTCTGGGTTTCCCATATAAATGGTTCTTCATAGAGCTCTTCATGTGCTATCATAGGATTGGTCCTCTATCTATTTGTGCATCCGATCCCCGTAGGTTTGGTCCTTTGTACACACAGGTACCTTGTGTCCCTATAGGATTGTTCTGCATTGTGTCCCCATAGGCCCATACGATTGGTTCTTTGTATGCACATTTTGTCCTGTATATTGATCCACTGTGTCCCATTGGATTGGTCCTTAGTACTTGCAAACACTGTACTTCGTGTCCACCACTGTATACATGCATGTGGCAAAGAATAACACTATATTTACCACAACATGTATTCCTATGCTCTCACATAATCTTTCACTAGTAGAGAAGTGTGTAATAAAGCTTTCTTATTACGCATAACCCTTGCTCAAATTCTCATCATTCTTTATGCCTCAGCTATTGCAGCTTATGCTGACTTTAAGTCTTTTTTTGCCCACACCATGCTTAGCCCATATGGAGTGCGTGAACATGCCTTCATACTGGTTCACACACCATGATGTGTATACGTTGTGCAAATGGCACTGTACAATTCTTGAGCACATCACTTGCACACACACACACACACACACACATACACACACACACACACAAACACAACACTTATGCACCGTGACACATATGGCAACATTACAACACTCTCTAATAATGATGGTACATCCAAATAAATTCAAGTGTAAGGCCTGTCTCCTCTGCACAGCATGACATTCGATGAACAGCTCAAGAGGCAACTGATTCTATCTCAATTTCTGTACCCTGGTTTCATACTCACTGTGATATTCCTCTGTATTGTTGCTTGTACAGTGTAGTCTTCTCTAAAAGTATACTCTTTCCCTCAGTTACACTCATCATCTAGCACTCTACGTTTCACCTGTAAAAGCGTTTGGGAGTCTGGCAACAGCAGAATAATGAAATTACATATGTAGCAAGCCACTGGTCATAGAGTGGTGTGAGCTAGCTGGTCGTAGAGTGGTGTGAGTTTGCTGGTCGTAGAGCAGTGTGAGTTCCACTTGTTGTAGAGTGGTGTGAGCTCGCTGGTCGTTGAGTGGTGTGAGCTCGCTGTTTGTAGAGTGGTGTGAGCTCCCTTGTCGTAGAGTGGTGTGAGTTCCACTGGTCGTAGAGTGGTGGTGTGAGCTCGCTGGTCATAGAGTGGTGTGAGCTCGCTGGTCGTAGAGTGGTGTGAGCTCGCTGTTTGTAGAGTTGGTGTGAGTTCACTGGTCGTAGAGTGGTGTCAGCTCGCTGGTTGTAGAGTGGTGTGAGTTCGCTGGTCGTAGAGCGGTGTGAGTTCCACTGGTTGTAGAGTGGTGTGAGCTCGCTGGTCGTAGAGTGGTGTGAGCTCGCTGTTTGTAGAGTGGTGTGAGTTCACTGTTTGTAGAGTGGTGTGAGTTCACTGGTCGTATAGTGGCGTGAGCTTGCTGTTTGTAGAGTGGTAGGAGCTTGCTGGTCGTATAGTGGTGTGAGTTCACTGGTGTAGAGTGGTGTCAGCTCGCTGTTTGTAGAGTGGTGTGAGCTCGCTGGTTGTAGAGTGATGTGAGCTCGCTGGTCGTAGAGTGGTGTGAGTTCACTGGTCGTAGAGTGGTGTGAGTACGCTGGTCGTAGAGTGGTGTGAGCTCGCTGGTGTAGAGTGATGTGAGCTTGCTGGTCGTAGAGAGGTGTGAGCATGTCTACCTTCAACACGTCCCAGCGGAGGTTATGCAGCTTGTTCATAGCTGCGGCCTGCCAAAGTAGCTGTTGTACCTCAAGGCTTCTGCCATCTGGTACAAAGAGCTGGCAGATGAAGTGTTTGTACTTCACCAGCTCAAGAGTGGTTTGGGGTGCAATCTGAATGCAATATGTTCCAGGCTTCCATCTAGGAGCTGAGATCCGAGACCTGCCGCCTGGTGATGCCCTTCTTAGTCACCTGGCCAACTAGCAACCCATCATCTAAGGGGGAAAGGAGTTGGTCAACTGAGCCATAGTGAAGGCTATGACTGGAGTGCTGCACCCACGAAATTGCTTTTATATGGATGTGAACCTGTGAACATACATGTATATCGACAACAGTTTGGGATGATTTTTGATTGATAAGGGTTTTAGGGGTAAGTCACCCTGCATTGGGTACTACTGCCAAGCTTAGGTTTGGTTCGTTTAATGGATCTGTAGAAACATATGCTTACATCTTAGCCTTAGCAACGGACATGCATTGTACCTAGTATACCCATAGAAAGCTTAGTAATCCTATGACATAGACTGGTCATGTGCATTAAACTTAGCTATAGTTTAACTACACCTGTAATTGTGTGGACAAAAGGAGACCAAAGTTACTGCAAAGTGGTACAGACGCCACGTAGCTGAGTGGGGGAGGGGCAGTGGGATATTAAGAGTAATGAGCAGATGAGCAACACGTCAAATAGAAAAGCTTTATTACACGTTTCTCCACTGACCAGAGAAGGATGATGTGAGTGTGTAGAACCTTACGCATGTTGTGGTAAAATATAGTTATTCTTTGCAACAAGTACAATGTATGTATACCTCTAGAGGACTATGAGGATGTATGTACAAATGATCAATCCTATGGCACACATAGAGGACCAATCCTTTGGGGACATGATGCATGTACAGTGGGCCAATCCTATATGTCGCCACATACCTATGTACATTTGAGGGCTCTATGTCATGTATGACGAACCATTTATATGGGAAACTCAGCCTGCACAGAGAGGAATTGTTGTAAAGAATGCTTCTACAGGTAACAATGCCGAGGATTAAACTAAGAGAGTACAGAAGCTCAGTACATAAACCCCCTCAAAAATGCACAAAATGGTAGAATGCACGTGCATGTGGTGTGAGAGTGTGTCATCATCACCAGACTGGTTCATTGTGTGCCACAAGTACTGTATTCGAATTCGTGAGTGTTGTGCATAAGAATACCATACGATGGTGTACAGGTTTATATACGCAACAATACAAGTGTGTGCACAAATGCATAAAGGTGTGTGAACCAGCATGAGTGCACTGATGTTCATGTACTATGCGTGAGCTGAAAGTTGTGTCATTGCAAGCGTAGCTGAGTGGGCGTGACAAAAAATTTAGCAAGGCTATAGCTAATAGGAAAGCTTTATTACATGACTAGAGGATGCGTAGCAAATACATGTATAGCCTTACGCGAGCCATGTTGAATTCGGCCATCTGCGACGTGGGAGGCGCAAAATTACTGCAGTTAACCATCCATTAGTTTGGTAAGATCGTCTTGCCAAGCGAGAAGTCCTCTTCTTCTTCTTTGAATTTTCGCTGCATGGGTGTTGCGAACGTCTAGCTTCGGAGTATGGGTGGAGAATGGGCGGAACAAAGAAAGTTATCGAAAATTATTGTGGGGCATCGAATCTGTGTATTAACTTTGCCGGCACAGGTATATCTCCATAACGGCTAAACGAAAAGAACACCCCAATAGAGACAGGACCCCTCTACGTATACCGACGATTTGGACGTTCCTACCTGAATATGTGGCGTTTTTGAACTCCATGGGCTATCGGGTCTTGTAACGTCGACACAGTGCTTTTGCAAGATGCCAAAATATAACTTTACATACTGATATGGTGTAGTATGAAGTGTTAAACATAGGAAGTCGATAGCGTGTACCGTTCGGAAGTTACAGCGATTTAAACATCAGGCATTTTTATAACAAATTTTATACGATCCCAATTATTTCATGCAGCTTACCATAATCTCGTTGACGTCATTTTATAAGTCTGGCTGCGCATGTCCGCTGTAACAAGTCAGCTGTTAGTACTTCGTTTCCGATAGCGTACGTTAGATAGTGATCGATCGCTATGTGCGATACAGTCAACTCTGTATTGTACTAATAAAGAAGTCCGTAGACTCCGTACCGCTCCCCCTATAGTCTCGTACCCAGACCCACCATGACGTAAGCGTTTATCGCTTACACAACGACAGGTGTTTATACTGTAAGCGATAAACGCTTACGTCATGGTGGGTCTGGGTACGAGACTACTCCCTCTAGTCGTGCTTCTACGCCCGACAAGCCTCCCACCTATTTTCCGTTGGTGGTAATATTGGAGCTGCCTTTTGTTATCGCAGAGCAAGAGAGCTGCACACGTGTATATATGTGTGTCAGTACACATGTATGTGTTAGCACACACACCCATATATTGCATTCTTATAGATGCCCACCTCTCCGATGGGGATCGACTGGCGATGCATTTTGTGTTCCCATTGATGATCTGTTACATGTGTATGTGTTAGCACACACCCTCATATGATGTATGCGCTGCATTCTTATTGATGCCCACCTCCGATGGGGATCAACTGGCAATACATTATGTGTTCCCATTGATGACATGTGTATGTGTTAGCACACACTCTTTGATAATGTATGTATTGCATTCTTATAGATGCCCACCTCTCTGATGGGGATCAACTGGCGATGCATGATGTGTTCACATTGAAGGGGATTGATCTTTTTAACTCTTTCACGGGCAACAAAGCAATATTGTGCCACAGGTGCTAGGTGCTACATGTATACTGAAGTCGCTCTGTTTATCTAAACAGTTAACACTTTGTAGTCAACAACATATTGATCAGTTGTTTCCTGGTCATGTAGTGTAAGTTGTTTGCTGACTACGTTTTCATGAGGGAAATTGAGGCCATGGTGTATGTTTTCATCTCTTTCCTCCCACTCCTTCTCACTTCTCCCATGCACTTCTCTTTCTCTCTCCCTATTCTTGCAGAGTAAGTACACAATCGAATAGAGCAAGCATGAATTTATTTAAGTGCATTATTTCCGCATGCCTTTCGGCGAGTATATATAGCGCGTTGTATTCTTGAGATTATTCTTTTTTTTTTCTTTCGCTGAGCAGATCTAATTGCAGAAACGAGTAGGACATGTCTGGTCTATACGTGAAAGTGATCCTATTGTTCACTCTACTGGAAACAGCTCTGGCTTTTAGAACACTTGGCGAGGCTGAAGCAAACAGCCCGTCGACTGATCTTACGGAAATACAACATGAAGAACTTGAACTGACTCTACAGCAGGATAGAGCTCAACTCATGCTAATGTACGCGAAAATTGCCGAAGAACTCGCAAAGGTACGCAATAGCCATGCTTGCAATGGTTACCGTTGCTAACTGGTCCGTCACATTTGCATATTTATGGATCGTTTCCGCGAAAAATGACCTAACGCGCGTGCTTATTCAAATTTTTATGATAATTATACCCCTCATATTGACCCGTTACAGTATGTGTTCTATTTTTCCACCTGCATTGTGCATGCATGTATATTTGTAGCTGATACAGTTTCGTCACGAAGTCATGAAGATGGGATTATTTTGCACTCCATGCAAGAAGGTTGTTGGTTATTTGCTTGACCTTGCGATGAGTGACAAAACAAAGGCAAGTGCATGTCTAGATGTAATAACCCGCTCTGTTCTATATGTCGCATCTATTAATAAAGGATATAGATAAGGGCGAGCTCTACAAAAAGTGCAGCAGTTTGTTGTCTGTGTTACAAACTGGCGTAAGTGTAGATCTGCATGCAGTTTGCATCCATGATTGTTGAGTGCCTCACTGTACGGATGCACATTGTAGTGTAACTTCGTTGTGGATCATTTCTTTGACACTCTGTGGAAACACATTCGTGACCACCGAGATACAGTAAGTCGTTATAATACGTTAGCTCCTTCATCTTTGTCATAGATTATCTCACTTTGAATCACTCACCACAGGATGCTGAAATACTATGCCAAGCCGTTAAGACGTGTTGAAGTGCAGAAGAATGCTTAGTTACCACTTAGTTTCCGAAGCATATGACTCAAGTGATTGCGTTTCTTCTTATTTGATTATGAATCTGTACTTCGAAAAATTATTCAATTAACCGTTGTTTAACTAAAATCAAGACAAAAAATTAATTTCTACCGCGCATAATTCTCATTGCGTAATCTATCAATAAATTTGCTAATAATGGTGAGAGTCAGCTCACGAGACCCAGGGTTAACGTCTTCACTATTATTGTCCAGGCCGGGATATCCGAGGGGGGTTCCAACCGTCCCCTTCGATAAAATAGTGGACCGTGCGATAGGGCAAGTACGAGCGTAGGAAGAGGGCCGGGGTCCTTCTTGCGATATGCCAGATATGGTCCCCCTTGCGATGGAACAAATACGAAGTATCACGTTTCCGGGCCACACGGAATCCTCTATGGATACGCTCCTGGTTTAGCTACATATTATTATTATAGCTCGATGTACAGTATGAAGCGAGTAGACACATTTAATACTCGTATGGTATATAACTAGTAACACAAAGTAAGTTATTCTGGGAGACTGGACTAGTTCACCTTCACCTAGCTAAAAAGCCTTCGGTCAACATCAATTTGGAGTGGACGGGGGTGTAAAGCGCTCAGGAAAGGCTAAAGCGCTTTACATGTAACTTCAAACTGAGCAGCTTCTGAGCCTTCGCCTACATGTATGCACGAGCCCGATGATCAAAGGACGGAAGCCTATATAACACACAATAATACTACTAAGTAGTACTTACATAATCTAATTAACGCACCCCCATGCCATGGCGGACAATGTTTTGAACCTTCCCGGAATGCTCGATCTCTGCTTAAGGTACTCAAACTGTGTGCATAACGTGCTTGCCAGAAGAATGTTGATGCTCAATAATGCTTCCTAAAGTGGTGTTTGTGTTGTCTCCTTGAGAGGGTAGGCTAGTATTCTATACGTGAATAGGAAGCCCGTTGGTGTGAATTATTCAATACAGTACTGCGTGTGCATTATTTCGGAAGTCCTTGAGCGATTACAAGCTGGGTCTCTGACTGTGGTTCTAGAGTTACGTCCAAGCTGGTAGTGCAAGCATGCGAATGAGCTGTACTAGGTTATTTGAAGTCCGGCATATTGGTAAAGAAATTTACTTTACCAGCAGAATATATTTTCTAACAGCACCCCTACTGGCTACCTGGTAAGAATTTGTCTCTCACCTCCATTAATTGAACCCTCAGCACTCAGAAGAACCTTACATTTGCTCTTGATTGTAGTGTGAACAAAGAATTGTAATGTCCATACATGGGCCAACTCGTGTGACATGTGAGATACATCATGTACTTCTACATGCATGTATCAAGAACTCTAAACCTCGTATACTTGAGCATGTAGTAGCATGTAGTGCAAACCCATCATCAAATACATGTGCATGTACGTCGCTGTTTCCGGGTTTGTATTATTCCTTGGCTCCAGTATTTATGATCATGTTTCGTGTATGCTCTTCTTTTTCGGGAGAGAAGAGAATTTATATACGTCGCTTGGTGAGCATAATCTCCTCAGCTGGATTCCATTTACAGGAGCTGAAGAAGTTTCTCTTTGATACATCGTTTAATTTCTCAACACCTGTAGAATAAGATAAGTGTGTCATACAAAGCCATACAATAAATTCTGAAGAAACCGTATTGTATTAAAGTGGTATGGTACAATATTGTAGTCAAAGCTGAACGGTATATGAAGTTGTTACTGTTGTTCAAATACATGCACATCTCAGGCCCGTAGCCATGGGGGATCAGTCAATCACCCCTTACCTCCCCCCCCCCCTACCCGCAGTCATATAAATTGATCGTACCTGCCAGACTTCCTGGCTACGGGCCTGCATGTTATGTATATTCCCTCCCACCCATAATGCGGCTGCGGTACTTGACAAAGTTTATACACACCTTGGTAGTTTAGGTTGCAGGTATGTGCATAATTTTTAAAAACACATTCACCTTGGCAGCTGAACTGTTTTACATTTCCATGTAATGCCGCCATCTGCGGTATGTGTATGGCCATGAGATGAATGTACGGTGTGACATTACTCCATTGATAGCCCTGTGATATGCTTGATAAGGCTACAAAATCTGCAATCCATTTCTTTGCCTGAATGAATTAGCACATGTATCTACTAAATTAGAATCATCATTTGTGATCAACCCCACCTTTGTCTCAATGACCATGCATACTGTCAGGTTTCCAGCTACTTATGGCACTGTATGTCTCCTCAAAGCCCTAGAAAATAATAATGTACATGTACATGTCTATAACAGGTGCTGTGCATCACAAGCACAGTGCAGATACCTTCCACAATTGAGCTACACGTTGACAGGTTTCAGGAGGAAGGATATTAGGAAATTGTGCTGGCAGTAATGATAGGACCTTTAGTTTTTGTGCACCTCCAAGAGCCGTCCAGTCAAGCTCTTCTGACTTCTATTTTTTCTTCCAGATTTGGAAGGACACACCACAAGACTGGATACTTGCCTGCACCTTTTTTAGTGTTGCTCCCTGAAGAAGGTCTGTCTGCTTTCGGGTTGCCCTGATGTCCAATTCCACTGCATATGATATTAGATTTTCAATGAGGATGTCCATTATTCGTAGGAACAGGTGAAGCTCATCACGCACGACATGGTCAATAGATAGGAGTGGTGGGTACTTGACGCTGTGCTCATTGGTAGCGGCACAAGCTTCGATGTCCTCAATTGACCTTGTTGGATGCAGTTTGGAAGTGTCCCAACTGCAAAATAGAGTAGATGAGATGTGCACAAAACTATAGTATGCATTAGATTGGTACATGTACATGTATGCATGTAACCAAAGATGTAGTATTTAACCATACCAATCACTTGATGGTACCAGACACCAGATGCAGGAATACTTAGAGTTGGCCTGGGCAAACCCCCAAAATAGTAGCAAAAACTATAATTCATAATGAAAATGTTAATGATAACAGTATTAGTGTAGGTTCATTACCTTCAAATCTCCTCCTAAATAGAACTCCAATTCGTAACTCTTCCCGCCAACCTGTACCATTTTCAAGGCCAATAGTTCTTTGATCTCTGAGAGGAGAGGATCAAGTGCTGCTTCTAGGAGATAGTACTTCTCTGGCATGTTTACCACTGCTATTGTGTGGTTATCTATGGAGAATAATATGAACATCACTTATAGCAACCTCTACAATGCAAACCTAGTGGTGATAATACACATTGTTGGAGGTTATATTAAGTAAAGAAAACGACAACAGAAAGAAGCTGGAGCATCTGCTGAACTTTGCACCATCCCCACTCAATTTTACTCGAATCACTTCTTGTCTCCAATCTGGATTTAGTTCCACCTAACAAAACATGTGCATGGAATGCAGTAAAAAACAGCCATATAGTTCAAATGTTGCTCACTAGCTGTCCTATTTCATCACATAACCTCTCCTTTATGGAACAATATACGCCATGATGTGGGGTGGGTATGCGGTGAATTCTGGTCTTTAATGATTTGTTCTGCTGTGTTCGAGCTTTCTTTATTTGATAGGACCGTGGTGTTGCGAGTAGAAACATGGACAGCTCGTGATAAAATTCAAAATCTATCCATCAGATACAATACCTGTGTGAAACCGTACATGAGATACATAAGATTAAATTAGAGCTTTATAATATATATTAAATACACATTACACTAGGCTGGTCAGATTGCTGTTTAATATGTTTACACCAAGTCTGAAATATTATGAACTAGAGTAAGAGTGTGTCAATGTGTGTGTCAGTGTGTGTCAGCATGTGTGCATGTGTGCATGTGTGTGTGTACTATACTTGTGGGAGGGACCCTAACTTCAGAGGTTTTGTTTAGACATCTGTGCATCTGCATATGCAATGCTTGTTTGTACTTAAGTTACTATGCATATACAATAACATGTACATGTATGTGCGTGTGTGTGTGTGTGTGTGTGTGTGTGTGTGTGTGTTATATGGAAGGGGCCCTAACTTCAAAGCAATGCGGATGTGGTTTTGCCCACACACTCCTACTATGCATTGTGTATGTGTGTGTGTGTGTACTGCACAATACTTGTGGGAGGGGCCTTTAACTTCAAAGCAATGCTGAGGTTTTGTTTTGTCAAAACTGACATCTACATCAGTCATCAGTGTATATGTGCATGTGTGTGTGTCAGTGTCAGTGTGTGTGTGTCTGTGTGTGTGTATTGGCACAAACTTCAAAGCAATGCTGAGGTTTTGTTTTGTCAAAACTTTACATCTACATCAGTCCATATGCAATGCTTGTTAATACTGAAGTTACTATATATGCCTATACAATAACATGTACATGTATGTGTGTGTGTGTGCATGTGTTATAATGGAAGGGCCCTAACTTCAAAGCAATGCTGAGGTGTTTTAGCCTACACACTCCTACTATGCATTGTATATGTGTGTGCATGTGTGTGTGTGTGTGTGTACTGGCACAATACTTGTGGGAGGGGCCTATAACTTAAAAGCAATGCTGAGGTTTTGTTTTGTCAAAACTGATATCTACATCAGTCATCATGTGCGTGTGTTACTGGCACAATATGAGTGGGAGGGGCCTAAAACATCAAAGCAATGCTGAGGGATTTGTTTGTCATCTACATCAGTCATCTGTATATGTGTGTATGCATGTGTGTTGTCAGTGTGTGTGTGTACTAGTGTACCCATGTGAAGGCGCTATAGCTAGTGTATGCTGAGATTTTGTTTTGTCCGAACATTTTGCTGACCATATTCTGGGCATTCGTAGGAGATTTTTTTCCCACCACCTCCATGTAATACAATCGCAAAGCTAGCGTCCTGGCTTCGATATCGGCATGTACTCCGATAGTGACTCGAGTTCCTTGGCAGCATTTTCAGCTAGTTCGGATGAGGTCCTGCGATTTCTTATGGGAATCTTGCTTCGGCAGCACAATCGACTCAAACTAGCAGCTTTAGGAGATCCCCTCTGAGCTCCCTTTCGCTTCAAAGCTTCCCAAACTACTGACGCGGCAACACTACTTCTTCGTGTTGCTCGACTTGACGAAGGGCTCTGAGTTTGGCTCTGAAAGTTTGGCTCTGAAAAGAACCGTCTCCGTATTGAACTTCAGCCATTTAGTGAACAAACTCATCAATGAAGTTAATAACATTATTCATTTGAAAATGGACGACAATCAATGCCTACAGGTTTGGATGAATGTTTTAGCAAAAAAGTAATCTACTATACTGGTTTTTTGGTTGTTTCTAGTGTATACACCTCTTAACTATCTATAACAGGTAAATGTGATGCCCATTAGAAATTCTTATTGGTAAAATTATCTAAAACCTTTACAACCTCTAAACAACACGTATATGGAGACTAAACTGTAACGGTTTACCGCGTTGAAATTTCGACTCGAACGATCGATAGAGCCATTGACATAGTATATATATAGCAAGATTCAGGCCAATCCGTCACGTAATGTTGGAGAAACAATCCAAAACGTGCTTATTGAGCAGGCTGCACAAACGAAACTGTTAAATTACAAAGTCACGTGACAACTTCACACTTTCGATATATGCATATAGTTTATCAACATAAATATGCAATCAGATTTGTGATATCATTCACCATTTTTCCAAAAACTAATGCCAAAAATTGAAGTGCTGAAAAAGATTTTATGCTCAAGTATCACGATTTCAACTGTACAGCTCACAGCAAAGGGGCACTTTTTATTTCAGGACACCTCGCAAGGTCCAGGTGTTTGGTGTGTGTTGTGAGCTGCTGTCCCGCCAGGTGTTCTTCCTAATTGACGAGGCAGAGCAGGCCGGCAAGGGTGTGGTCAGCCTGGTGCATGCCTTCTTCCACCTACATGGACTGGGAGAGAGGCGTGTAGCACTTCAGGCCGACAACTGTGTGGGCCAGAACAAGAACACCACCATGATGTGGTACCTGGCCTGGCGGGTCATCACTGGACAACATGACACCATCCAGCTGAACTTCATGCTACCTGGGCACACAAAGTTCAGACCAGATTCCTACTTTGGCCTTTTCAAGAAGTACTACCGGACCATGTAGATGATATGGACGACCTAGCTGACTGTGTCCGGCAGTGTGGCCAGGACGTCACATGTGTGCCACAGCTGTACCAGGACTGGCACTACTATGACTGGAATGCCTTTCTGGGCCAGTGGTTTACTCCTCGGGCTGGCCTAGGCTGCTGCTACACATTCCGGTTTGACCGCAAACACCCTGGTGTCATGAAAATGAAGACCTTGCCATCGGACACAAACCCAACCGAGGTGACCATGCTGAGGGCTGGAGTGGCCATAAAGGACATACAGGATGCTTATCAGAGCTAAGTGATGCCACCTGTTATTACACCCAGCGGATTGTCCCTGACTCGGTCACTGTACCTGTATGAAAGGGTGAGGGAATACGTTCATGACCCCCAAAAAAGGGACAAGGTGTGTCCAAAGCCTCCACCAGGCACAGGGCCCGACTCTGGCAATGCTTCATCCCTACCAGAAAGCGACCAACCTGGACCTTCAACTGCCATTCCTCACTCACCTACTGTTGAGGGTCATGAGTCTGCAGAGGACACATACAGTGAAGTGCAAGACGGAGAGGATGGTTGTGTTTCTGGCAGAAGGAAACGCAGACCCAGGTCTGAACTGATCCTTGCCTACCAGTGCACTGTATGTGGCAAGAGGTATGCCAGTGGCCCGGCTCTGTCCCTACACAAAAAAAACACTCACAAGCAGCCTACTGTTCCATGTGATGAACACGGTGATGCCACTAAGGTGGACAATTGAATTCCAGTGTTGACGAAGGAAGCCAGGGTCCATCCAAGTGCAGGCGTAGGAAAAAATCTGAAATTGACAGGCCATTTTCCTGTTCGGTGTGTGGCAAGAAGTACGGCGCACTCTACACTCACAACAAGACCAAGCATGGTTCATGACAAACGAACCATATTGTGAGATGCATGCGTAGTTTAAGGTCACCTCTGCAGTATGCATCATACGTCTGTGTCATTAAAGGGTCATCTCTGTACACCTTATGTATGTGTCGTTAAGGGGTCACCTGTACACCATACATCTGTCTCGTTAAGAGTCATCTCTGTACACCTTATGTATGTGTTGTTAAGGGGTCACCTGTACACCATACATCTGTGTCGTTAAGTCCAGTCATCTCTGTACACCTTATGTATATGTCGTTAAGGGGTCACCTGTATACCGTACATCTGTGTCATTAAGAGTCATCTCTGTACACCTTTTGTTAAGGGGTCACCTTATTAAGTTCTTTTGAGAACTCGTCACATAGATGTGTGGCATTGTAAATTTACAAAGGGGGCACTTTCCAATCTGCTTTAAATTTTCTAGACTTGCCAAAGATTTAGATTTCAAGGTACAATCAATTTGTTTTGTTGTGATGCTGTATGGAGCATAGATGTCACCTGTACTGCTTGCCAGGTGTTGTTTTGGTTATAGGGGTGGAATTGTACATGTACATGTAGGGAAACCACAGATTGTAGAATTACTTATACAGCTATTCCTTACAGTGAACAGTGTCAGCTATGGAGTGAACCCTCTTTTGATCGGACTCCACCCTACCCTGTGCTATTGAGTGGACTCCACCCTACCCCCCTGTGCTGCACCCTACAGCTATTCCTTACCGTGAACAGTGTCAGACATGGAGTGAACCCTCTTTTGATTGGACTCCACCCTACCCTGTGCTATTGAGTGGACTCCACCCTACCCCCCTGTGCTGCACCCTACAGCTATTCCTTACAGTGAACAGTGTCAGCTATGGAGTGAACCCTTTTTTGATCGGACTCCACCCTACCCTGTGCTATTGAGTGGACTCCACCCTACCCCCCTGTGCTGCACCCTACAGCTATTCCTTGTGATAACTCTAGCTACCAAAAAGGAATGAATCTCTATTCCAACAGACGCACACCCATCATCCGCGCATACGCGTACATACATACATACATGTAGATAAATAACAGTTCATGCTACATCTCCCTTTCTGGAGTCTAGTATCTGTCTGGTGGTCGTACATGTATGGCCGTTCTTGTCCGTGACCGAGTCATTATACGGTGAGGAGGGGAGGTGGTTTATGTTTGCTGATAAATCTGATTTCTTTGATCTCCAGCCACCATTTTTTCCGCTTCTGTAGATGAAGGTAGAGTCCCCCCTTCTGGGTCTGGAACTGGTGGTGCAGCTTTAAGGTGATACCTGTTACGACGAATGGTACCCTTCTCAGTTTCTACTGTGTAAGAACGTGGTGCCTCCACTTGATGAGTTACAGTACAGTAGCTAGTGTTGGTATATCCCCATCCATGACCCAAACTTTGGACCCATCTGGAATATCAGGTAGGGGACGACATTTGTGACGCTGATCATAGTGTCGCTTTTGCTCATCCTTAAATTCCTTATCCTTCTTACGAAATCTTTCTATGTATTGCCATGTAGGCTTCAATCGGTCTACCACTTGCGGCAAATTGGTCCGTAAGCACCTTCCCATAAGGAGCTCAGCCGGCGACAAGCCACACCAGGGCAATGGAGTAGACCGATATGTTAGCAGTGCCATATATGGATCAGTTGACTCTCTCAGCAAGTTCTTCATTGTTTGAACTGTCCTTTCGGCTTGCCCGTTACTTTGTGCGAAATGTGGGCTGCTGGTTTCATGATAGAAGTTATATTCAGCTGCAAATTTGGAGAACTCTTCTGAGGAATATTGTGGACCGTTATCACTCCTAACAGTTTGCGGAATCCCATATCTGGAGAATACAGCTTTCATGGCTTCAATTATACCCCTGGAGGTGGTAGATTTCAGCTTAATTACCTCAGGGTATCTTGAAAAGTAATCTACTATTAATAGATATGAGTCACTACCTAGGAAGAAAAGATCTGAGGCAACCCTTTGCCATGGGTAATCTGGAAGGGGAGTGGACATTAATGGTTCGTGATATTGTTTTGATTTTTTTGCACACACATGGCAGTTTTCAATCAGATCACTAATGTGTTGCGAGATTCCTGGCCACCACACAGAGGATTGGGCTCTGAGCCTGCACCTCTGAATTCCCTGATGACCGTTGTGGATCTTCTGCAAAGTTTCTCTTTGCAGCGCGTTAGGAACCACAATTCTTGTCCTAAAAAGCAACAAGTTGTTATGAACTGTTAGTTCTCCCTGAAGTTTCCAATACAGTTTTAAGACAGGGAGTATTTTATGCTTATCTGGCCATCCTTCTGTGCAATATCTCATTATCTGAGAACACACAGCATCTTGTGCCTGGGCCTTGATGTACTCAGAAAGTTGATGGTGACTGGCAGGTAAGTGACTGACACAAGCTTCCATCAGGTACTCAACTTCCTCCTCCTCTTCTGGAGTAGTAGGGGTGTGTGTTAATGGTGCCCGTGATAATGCATCCGCGGTACATAGCAATTTGCCAGGGACGTGATTTATCACATAATCAAACCGAGCCAGCCTCATCCTGAAGCGGAGAATCCTTGGTGGTAAGTCACTCATCTGTTTAGTTCTCAACAATGGTACCAGTGGCTTATGATCAGTTTCTAATTGGACTTTCAATCCAATGATGTAATCAGCAAATTTCTCACAGGCCCATGTTACTGCCAAGGCCTCTTTTTCTATTTGAGCATACCGTCGTTCAGTTTCTGACATAGACCTTGAGGCATAACTAACAGGTTTCCACACTGAATCTTTCTCCTGCAGTAATACCGCTCCTAGGCCAAATGATGATGCATCAGCTGATACTTTAGTGGGCAATGTAGGGTCATAAAATGCCAATACAGTAGGCTTGCATAGTTCTTTCTTTGTCTCCTCAAAGGCTTCTAACTGTGCTTCTCCCATTGCCAGGCAGTATTTTTACCCAACAACTCTCGAAGTGGCTTTGTCAATTCAGACAGACCACAGGAAAATTTTCCCAATTGATTAGCCATACCAAGAAACTGCCTCAACTCAGACACATTTTGCGGTGGTTTCATATTCTTGATAGATGCAGTTTTATTGGGGTCTGCATGGATGCCTTGTTCGTCGATGATATGGCCCAGAAAGAGGAGTCTGGATTTTTCAAACTCACACTTTTCTTCATTTAGTGTGACCCCTGCCGCCTCAAGTTTTTCCAATGCTGCTCTAAGCCTAACATCATGTTCCTCTTTATTTTTCCCGAATAACAGAACATCATCCATCTGGCACAAAACACCGTCTAGTCCTTCTAGTATCTGACTCATACGTTTTTGAAAATGTTCTGGAGCACTACAAATCCCAAACGGAAGTTTGTTAAAACAATATCGTCCATATGGGGTTATAAATGTGGTCAACAGTCGTGATTGTTCTGCCAGTGGAATCTGCCAGAAGCCACTGTTAGCATCCAGCTTGCTAAATACCTTTGCTCCTGCTAATTGTGCCAAGACATTGTCCACCTTAGGGAGCGGATGTACTTCCCGTTGAACATAGTTATTAAGTAGCTTGAAATCAATGCAGATACGGATGCCACCATTCTTTTTAGATGCCACAACCATCCCTGCACACCAAGGTGTGGGTACATCTACTTTAGAAATTACCCCCAAATCTACCATCTTTTCCAGTTCCTGTTTCACCTTGTCACGTAGAGGCAAGGGAACATGTCGTGCTGTAAACAGTGCAAATGGTTTTGCATCGGGCTGAAGTTTGATTTGATATGGTTCTCCAAGACTACCAAGACCCTGAAACAGAGAGGGAAACTGACCTGCCACTCCTGGTTTAGTTGACAGTGCATCCACCTTTGCCACTAATGCCAGTGCTATGACTGCAGGGAGACCTAATAGGTTCACCTTGAGATTTTTAACCACATAGACACTTTGCAGTGTAGCTTTGTTGCCATATGACAACCTCCCTTTGAACTCTCCAACCACTTCCAATACACTGCTGGCCGGTCCATATAAGGTTTTCTTTGGTCTCGATAGTTTCAGTTTCCAGCCAGCTCTGCATGACTTGAATGATGCCTCCGATATAGCTGTTACCTCGGCCCCTGTATCAATTTTGAACTTCTGTGGAACACCACATACCTGCACTTGTACCATCCATGGTCTTATTCCTTCTGCTTCCACCCCACCGAGAAACGCTGATTCCATCTTTACCTCTTCGTCTACATCTTCAAGTTGTATCTCAGCAACAGTTTTTGAGAGACATTGATTCTGAAAGTGACCTTTCCTGTGACATTTATGACACACTGTATCCTTTGCTGGACATGCGTGATACAGATGCTGCCCTTTACCACACCGAATGCACTTTTTTCTGTTCCTTTCAGGATGATTACTTGCTATTTGATGTGGTTTCTTCTGTGTAAACGCTCCATCAAGTGCCATCTTTTCTCAAACTTGAAGGACTTCTGCTTGGTCATGTATTGCTTCACGTTGCCTAATTATAATCTTGGCCTTCTCCAGCGTTAGGTCTTGATCCAACTGAAGCTTTTCTGACATCGTTTTATCCCTGATTCCCACTACCAGTCTATCCCTCAACATTTCCTCTGTCATCGTCCCGTAATCACAATGCTCGACAAGGGAATGCAATTCGGTAATATACTTCTCGGCAGTCTCCCCGTCGAGCTGGTCTCTGCGGTTGAATCTTGCGCGTTCAAATATAACGTTCCTTCTCACCTGGAAGTGTTTATCCAGTTTCCGCATGACTTCCTCATATTCCTCTTTTTCCTTTTTCTTGACCCCAACCGAAGAGTCAGAACCATTTCGGCTTCTCCTCCCATACAATACAGTAGCATGGATACCTGTTTAGCGCCACTCTCAGAGTCAAGCCCTGACGCCACCCGGAATTGTTCGAAGCGTCTCTTCCAACGACTCCAGTCGTCCGGACGGGCAAAATTAAACGGTTCTGGTGGGTTTAATGTAACTTTCGACATACTAGCACCGCTGCCACCATGTGATAACTCTAGCTACCAAAAAGGAATGAATCTCTATTCCAACAGACGCACACCCATCATCCGCGCATGCACGTACATACATACATACATGTAGATAAATAACAGTTCATGCTACATTCCTTACAGTGAACAGTGTCAGACATGGAGTGAACCCTCTTACAGCGAACAGTGAAGTGGACTCTCTTTTTAGTGGACTCCACCCTACCCCTTGTGCTGGCCCTCAGCTATTCCTTAAAGATCACCTGAGCACTTTTGTTGAACCTTATGCTAAGTCTGCTACATGTACATGAGTATGTCAAGTTTGCATATGATATACATAACAGTACATGTAGTTCCTGTACATGTACATGCAGTTATTGGTTATCATATTCGTGTACATGTAAAGGCTGGTACATGTAGAGCTAGGTAGTATGGTTGTTGTCTCAAAACGTGCCCTTCTGGCTATATACATCATAGATAGGGCTAGTAATGATATTCACTGCTAGGACAACAGCTCCGCTTAGTGGTGAATGTCATTACTAGCCCTATCGTTATGATCCTGGTTGGTCTGGCCTTGGTAAAATAGGGCAGTAGGCAAGTTAATACATGTATGTTCAATAGCTGACATGTTGAACAGTACATATATGCAAAACTTTAACATAGCAGTCATACAACAAGGTTCAACAAATTTAGGCGCAGCACAGAAGTCGAGGGTCCACTCCATGGCTGACTACAATAGGGTTCACTCTGTTGTACGGCAAACTCCATAGATGTCTGTGACAGGGGGTTCTCTACTGTTAGGTCCACTCCATACTTGTCTGCAGTCTTTTGGAAATGCCTCTCTGTGGAGTCCATTCCATAGCGCTGCTTGCTTTTTGGTACCAACTGTTTCTGCAGTCGTGTTTACCACCATATGATTCATTTCATAGCTGTCTGCCATAGGGTCTACTCGGTATAATAGATGTTGTACCAAGCTAAACACAACCACCACCCTTGCCAGCCTGCTATATGACCACACACGCTACCAGCCTGCACCAAGCTGAATATTGTAGTTGGTAGGGTGGAGTCCACTCAATAGCACGGGGAAGTGTGGAGTGCATTAATAAGAGGGTCCACTCTATTGCTGACGCTGTTCGCTGTAAGGGGTAGGGTGGAGTCCATTCAATAGTACAGGGTAGGGTGGAGTCCACTCAATAGCACAGGGTAGGGTGGAGTCCACTCAATAGCACAGGGTAGGGTGGAGTCCATTGAAAAGAGGGTCCACACCATGGCTGACACGGCAATCACTGGAAGGAATAGCTATATGGTCCACTCCACAGCTGCTTGCAAAGTTACATGCATGTCTGTCTGCTTCTCAGCTGTCAGTGTCCACTGCTGTGAGGTTCTAACATATGGTCCACTGTACAGTTGTCTGCCTACTGTATGATCCACTCCGATGTCTGCCGTCGGGTCCATTCAGTAGGGTCCACTCAATACAGTATACATGTCTGCAGTAGAGTCCATTCCATACAGTACAATGTTGATGTCTGTCGTAGGGTCCACACTATTTATTTGTATTGTCTACTATATGGTCCACTCCACACTAGTTGGTAGTTATTCGACTGTGTTCTGGACAAACCTATCTGCCTGCCATCTCTACAGTACTCTGGATTCCATGCACTGTGGAATCCATTCCACAGATGTGCCTGGCTTGTTGATAGTAATAGATATGAACTTTTTCCTCTGTCCTATTTTCTACCATAGGGTCCATTACATACATGTAGCTTGCCTGCCTTAGGTTTCATTTGCTGTAGTGCTCATTCCACTGCTGACTGCCGTAGGGTCCACTCCACAGTAGTTGCGTACTGCATGCAGTTACTCCTGTCTGCTCCACAGCTATCTGCCATACTCCACAGCTGTCCAGGGATCCACTACTCGTCTGCCTGCTCCACAGCTATCTGCCACCGAACCCATTCTCAAGCCTGCCCTCCATGAACTCTGCATTCTCCTCAGTAGGGTCAACCTTGATCCCTGACGCATTTATTTGCAAAAATAAAAATACAAATAAAAATGTTTGGCTCTAAGTACGATTCTGGCGCTTAAAAGTGAAAGCGAAAGAGAACTCATTATGACTTTATGAAATCCCAGCAAGGATCGATCTTGAAATAATTTAAGAGGTCTACTGCTGACGAGGACTTGGAGGAGGAGCGTGTGGTGATCAAAACTGCAAATGTACAGGCGATGAATGTAGGCTCAGCAATGGAGTATTCTCCCGATGACACTTTGTCAAATGAAAGCCCATCAGTATATGTTCTAGACAAAGTACCATCATTGGCACCAACAACATCCTCAACGTTTCACAATACGCTGGGCAGCCAGGATGGAGAAATGCAGCAGATTGAATTAACGGATATTGGATGTTGGCCACCTACAAACAAGCAAATTGTTTCATGCATTGTTGTAAAGGGTCCGACAAGAATAATGGACTGCGATTTTCCAGAAACTAAAGGTAGGCGATTTTTAACAACGTATTACAAACTGTTATGTCCAACACCCGGTGCACGCACACGGCCTGCGCAATAACCCGACAGAGGAGACAACGTAGAATATGGGACACAAACAGCAACCGATACACAACACAATATCTGGTTGAACTGCGGAAACACGTGCTTTAACATGGTTAAGTGTCATGGCTCAAACAAAGGAACAAAGGCGGCGTGCTCGAAGAGCGCGGGGAAGTGGAAGGCCATAACCGGTCATGACGTAATACATTACACTCCTTCCTGCTAAAGCCCGTAGCGGTCTGGGGGCGTGTGTCGACGCGTTGAACGACGGGTGGGCTCGGGATGGGCATCCAGCGACGCTCCACTCACAGGCATTCGCATTTCTCCCGTACCCTCCGAGGTGGCGCTAGTCGTTGAAGAGGCTACGGGAGCCTGAACTACGTCCGTGGCGGGCTCCCGACTAGTACTGCCTGGTGAGACGGCTGTTGCTTGTTCCCCTCCTTGGACGCTCTCTGTGCCTGCGTTAAGGCTAAGCTCCCCTTCTTCACAACTGCCCCGCCTTGAAGCTTCGTACCGTGTTCTGACCTGATCCAAGTGACGCCGACACACGCCTCTACCCTCACCAAGGTCTACTACGACCGATACCGGACCGGTGCACTTGGTCACGACCCCAGGCAACCACTTTGGCAACCCATTGTAGTTCCTGGCGTACACTAAATCCCCTGGCTGTAATTCACGAAACCTGGCGTGGCGGTCGCGAATTGTCTTCTGCCGTTGCTGTTCGCGGACCACTTTCTCTGAAAGGTCCGGATGCAGGGCGTCCAGGGGGGAACGGGGCCTCCGACCCAGAAGTAGCTCCGCAGGGCATTGCCCGGTAGTAGACTGGGGGGTGAGACGGTACATAAACAAGAAACGAGCCAGGCGTGTCTCGATGTCCCCTTGAGATTTCTTGAGAGCCTCCTTAAACGTTTGAACGTATCGTTCTGCCAGCCCGTTGCTTGATGGGTGATACGGCGCACTTGTGCTATGGCGGATGTTGTTCCGTTCCAGAAAAGACTTGAACTCTACGCTGGAGAATGCCGTGCCATTGTCCGAGACAATTTGATCTGGAGTCCCGTGAGTGGCGAAAACATTGCGGAGGAAACGAATTGTGGCAGAGGTCGAACAGGAAGGGACCACCGCCACCTCCAGCCACTTCGAGTAGGAGTCCACCAATACTACGAACAATTTCCCCAGGAACGGCCCTGCAAAGTCTATATGTAGCCGAGACCACGGCCTTGTTGGGAACTCCCAGGGGTGAAGGGGGGCCACCGGGGAAGACTTCGCATTAACCTGACACGGCTGACAGGACTTCACCTTCTTTTCCAGGTCACCATCGATCCCTGGCCACCATACCACGCTCCTGGCTAATGCCTTCATCCGAACGATGCCTGGGTGTGCCTCGTGTAACATCTCCAGTACCGCTTCCCTACATGCTTTTGGAATCACGACTCGGCTCCCCCACAGGACGCAATCCCCTTGCACGCTTAGTTCCCACTTCCTGCTCGCATACGGGCGTACATCCTCCGAACGTTCGGCAGCATCCCAGTTCCCATGAACAACCATGTTCTTCACTCTGGCTAGTACTGGATCTCTGGTTGTCTGTTTGCGGACGGTGTCACTCGACACTGGGAACGAGCCTCTCTCCAGGACCTCCATCATCAGTACGGATTCCTCTTGTGTCGGCTCCTCTCCCATGGCTGGTTCCTCTAACGGCAGTCGGCTAAGCGCGTCCACATTGGCCTGTAACTTGCCCGCTTTGTATTGTATGTGGTAGCGATAGGACCCAAGCGTGAGAGCCCAACGTTGAATTCGTGCTGAAGCCATGGGCGAAATAGCTCTGCTTTCGCTTAACAGGAACTGCAGTGGCTTGTGGTCCGAGACAATGGTGAACTCTCTCCCATAAATGTATTGGTGGAATCTGGTAACCCCAAAAATCACCGCGAGCCCCTCCTTCTCGATCTGGGCGTACTTCTTCTCAGCCGGGGAGAGCGTGCGAGATGCATAGGCAATGGGACGATCTGAGCCATCAGCCAGCTTGTGCGACAACACCGCCGCTACCCCGTAAGGTGAGGCATCGCATGCCAGGAGCAGTTCCTTGCTAGGATCGAAATGCACCAGAACTTCCGCGGAGGTCAGAAGTTTCTTTGCTTGCCTGAATGCCGACTCTTGCTGTTTTCCCCACGACCAACTCTTGTTCTTCTGCAGTAGCTCATACAAGGGACATAGCGTTGTGGCTAGATTTGGCAGGAACTTGCCATAGTACGTGAGCATACCCAGGAAGGACCGAAGTTGTGTGACGTTAACCGGTGCGGGGGCGTTTGCTATGGCCTGCTTTTTCTCCTCTGTTGGATGCACACCCTTTTCCGAAATAACGTGTCCCAGGTATTCGAGCGACGGGAGCATGAACGCGCACTTGGCCAACTTCAATCGAAACCCAGCTTGCTGCAGGCGGGAAAGTACAAGTTCTAAGGTCTGCAAATGTGCTGATTCCGATTCCCCCGACACTAGTACGTCGTCGAGATACACACAGACGTGGGGAATGTCCTTCAGAATGCTTTCCATCGTTCTTTGGAATATGGCTGGGGCCGCAGCCACTCCAAAAGGGAGACGGTTGTATCTGAATAGTCCTTTGTGTGTGTTTATGGTAACCAGGGTCTTGGACTCCTCCGCCAGCTCCAATTGAGTGTAAGCATTTGCGAGGTCGAGCTTGGAGAATACCCTGCCGTTGCCAATGGAAGCCAACAAGTCCTCGACCCGAGGCAGGGGATATGTCTCAACCGTGGCTGCCAGGTTAACTGTCATCTTGTAATCCCCGCAGATACGCACACTTCCATCTCGTTTCATGACGGGAACTATTGGTGCCGCCCAATCCGCCCAGCGAACAGGTTCAATCACCCCGGCCTGTAACAGTCTCTCTAATTCCGCTTCTACCTTTCCTCTGAGGGCGTAAGGAACAGGGCGTGGCTTAAAGAAGCGGGGCTTGCAGGTAGATTCCACGTAGAGTTTAACTGGAGCTCCTTTAACAAGGCCTAACTCATCCCTAAACAAGTCTGCATGCTTGGCCAGAACACCTTCCAGATCCACGGAGGAGCAGCGGGTATGAAAGATAGCCAACTTTTCGCGGTTAACATGAAGTCTGAACAGCCAGTCCCTACCCAGAAGCGACGGGCCATCGCCCTGAATTATCAGTAAACGTAGCTTGAGCGACTGATGTTTGTGCGATACTGTGACGGTAATCTGACCCAGCGCCGTTAATACCACTCCCGAGTACGCCTTCAGCACGATGCTAGTATGCTCCAGTGGTGGCCTAGATGCCTCAGACCAATGGCTCCTGTATGTTGTTTCGCTGATGAGAGATACCGCTGCACCCGTGTCTATCTCCATCGCCAATGGAATGCCGTCCACCGATAGCACAATTAACAAGGGCGGGTTGAGCTGTGCTGTCGGAGCAGACAATGTAAGCACAGTAGCCTTATCCTGTACCTCAGCCATCTTGCGTTGCAACCGTTTAGGCTGCTTTGAGTGAGAACCTGTGTTGCTGCGACAAACTCTTGCCACGTGGCCCACTTTGCCGCACGAAAAACAAACCCAGTCTGCGCACGGACAGCTCGAGGAAACGTGCTTCCTGCCGCAACTCGAACACGGTGGAAACTGGCGTTTAGGAGGTGACTGTTTGGCCGCTCTATCTTGACCTGCGATTGCGTTTACCTCAGCCGGACTGTGAGGCGTAGCGCTCGGCGTAGTCTGTCTTTGACCTTGCAGGACCAGTGCATTCTTTTCTGCGAGCTCGGACGCCTGTGCGATTTCTAGCGCTTTCGCAAACGTCAGCATGGGCTCAGCCAGTAAGCGACGCTGTACTCTGCTGTCCTTTATGCCGCACACTATCCGGTCCCTCAGCATCTGCTCCAACGTGTCGCCAAACTCACACAATTGTGCCAATTTACGTAGCGCAGCCACAAAGTCTGCAATGCTTTCCTCTTCTTTCTGTACTCGTCCATTGAACATGAACCGCTGCATTATGGCCGACGGAGCCGGTGTCAAATGTTCCTGGACCAATTGTACTATTTCTGGGAAAGATCTGTCGGAGGGTTTCCCGGGAGCCACCAAACTACGGATTAGTTGGTATGTTGTTGGACCGCATACCGAGAGCAGTATTGCACGACGTTGCTCCGGATTTTCAACGGCGTTTGCTGCCAGATAGTGTTCCACACGTTCACAGTACGATGACCACTCTTCCGCCTCTCGGTCGAACGGCCCAACGCTCCCGTGTGACGACTGCATCTTGCTTCTCCAACCTGTATAGGTGTGGTAAAAGAGTTAGTTGTTTACCTCGTCGCCAATGTTATGTCCAACACCCGGTGCACGCACACGGCCTGCGCAATAACCCGACAGACGAGACAACGTAGAATATGGGACACAAACAGCAACCGATACACAACACAATATCTGGTTGAACTGCGGAAACACGTGCTTTAACATGGTTAAGTGTCATGGCTCAAACAAAGGAACAAAGGCGGCGTGCTCGAAGAGCGCGGGGAAGTGGAAGGCCATAACCGGTCATGACGTAATACATTACAAAACGAAAGCTTCCAAACTCAGAAACGGTTGACAGACGATGGTTAGTCTATCTTGATCGTGCCTTTTGCTTTTGCTGTAAATTATTTTCCAATTCAACAAGCAAATTTTCACATGACGGATATTGTGCATGATTGGAAAAACATCACGGCTATTCTTGCTGAACATGAAACATCTTCAAACCGCATCGAAGCACATAAAAGATACAGAAAATCGGCTGAACCAAAAACAAACGATTGATATAGTGAATTCCAAAGGTGCATCCTTGCCGAAGAAATGCATTGGCGGGGAGTATACCTGAGCGGCTATTAGCCATAGTTCAGTTTCTGGCTCAAAACAACATGGCATTTCGAGGAACAGAAGAAAAGTTGAATGCTCCTAACAATGGAAATTTTTTAGGCCTAGTACAACTTGTTGCAAAATTTGACCCTGTTCTACAAGAGCACGTTCGACGGATCAGTAATGATGAAATTCACGATCATTACTTAGGTAAACGAATGCAAAATGAGTTCATACAACTAATCAGCAACCATGTTTTAAAAGAAATCCTTGCAAGTTTTACTAAATCAAAGTACTATTCAATTGGATGAAGTGTTTCCGAATGTAAAAACAGCACTGCGTATTTTATTGACGGCTCCTATTACAGTTGCATCAGCAGAACGGAGCTTTTCAAAATTGAAACTTATAATAAAGACTTTTCTTCGTCGGAAGATAGGCTTGAAAGCTTGCATGGCTCTGATTTCGATTGAACATAATATTGCAGCAACCTTGGAGTATGGTACATTAATAGATTCGTTATCAGCCATTAAAGCTAGAAAAATCGCTTTTCATACACACTGAACTTAAAAATTAATTTCATTTTCATTGACGATTACGTTGTGTCGCAAGCTGCGTACATGAATATTGAAAGGGATTAAGTTCTTTTTTTCCCCCAGACCACCTTCAAGCGAGGTTGGAAGGGCCGCCAAGACCTTTTTTGCCTAGGGCCGCCAAACATCTAAGGCCGGCCCTGGCCCTGTGCATGCAAAAGCAAAAGTGTGAAGTATAGATTGTCGGAACCTAAAAAATAAATAAATAAAAAGTCTTGCTCCCCCAAACAGCGAGGCTCATTTGGCTTGTCATTCGGATGTTGTTGGCCTGGTACATGTAAGTTAACACGTACATGTAACTGCTTAATTGTTCACATGACAGATCCCATTGGTTTTGTCAAAAATGTTTGCAGAAAAATACTTCAAATGAATCGAATTGATTCAAGTTTAAGCTAGCAGTTCAGCCAATTTCTCTCCGACTTGCTTGGAGGATTTGGGATTCTGACCAGTGACGACACGGTCATGAACACACACCAGGGGTCCCCAGGCCTCTGTGGCTTTGTAGTTGCTCCCCAGCCTCTTGAACTCAGCTTCAATAGAAAACGGAACAACTCCGAAGAGTCCGATCTAATGAGCAAAAGAAACGAGACATGCGAAGGGGAACGGGGAGGACTATTAGTCGGGTCCCCAGACTAATGCATACCTGTGTTTCCTCGACGTCGCTGAACCCAGTCACAGTCTTTCCCTTCACCAGCGGCTCCCCTGTGGCTGGGTCTATTGCGGTGACCAATCCGGCACACCCGTGGCAGACCGCGCCCACCACGCCATTCGCACCATAACAACCTTCAATGACGCTCTTCAAACCAGCACTTGGACTGAAATCGATGGCTGCGCCATGCCCGCCTGGAAGAAACACACAGGCGAATTCACCTTTCTGAGCGCGCTCCACGTACTCCTCGATCGGCCTGGTTGATGACATCTTTGCTGTGGCCACTGGATCTGCGATGAACTTATGCGTGTCCTCGGAGGTATAGGGTTCCATCGTGGACGTTTCGTCAACCCGGGGCACTCCCCCAGCAATAGAGGCTATCTCGATCTCATAACCCAACGCGGTCAGGTGGTTATACGGAGCCGCTACTTCTTCGAGCCAATAGCCTGTGCTTTTGCCCCAGGGAGCGACAGTGGCTGAGGTTAGAACAAACAGAATTTTCTTCGACATTTTTATAAGAGCTTATTTACTCACATGATTTGGTTGGAATTTGAGTGGGAGTACAAATGAGGTCACGTGCATGTATGGATAATGTGCTGGGCTATAATTCTAATTCCAGTTTATCAATGTAACTAGTTGATCACAGTGTTAATGTCTAATGTACAGATATTCAGTTTAATGCCATTTTGTTATCATGCACCAGACTGAAATTCTATGGAACGCCTATGAAGCGCCGTAGGGACAAAATTCAGATTCGATATTTTTCTTTTGCATTACTATGAAGCGCCGTATGGGACAAAATTCAGATTTTTCTTCGACCCAATATATTTCCCATTTCAGCAATCGTAGCGACAGGTTTTTTCAATCGCATCGACGGAACTCACTTATCGAATCGATGATTTCTATTCCTTTTTGCCCATCGACCGTTGCTATAATAAGACCATGCGATCGATATGAAGTGTTGATCGATCGACGTGAAGGGTCCATCGATGGATGCGAAGGGTCCATCGATGGATGCGAAGGGTCCATCGATGGATGCGAAGGGCCGGTGTCACGTAAAATTGGGGATCCCATAAAATTGGGGACCCCCGTCCCTTATTTTCCGGAAAATCGGGGACCCCATCCCCAATTTTTCGGTAATTTAGGGATCCCCCATCCCTATATTTCCAGAAACTTGGGGATCCCTTTGTAAAACTAGGGATCCCTTGTCAACTTCATTCGTAAGCCCTATCTCATAGTATAATCAGAGATCGGATAGTATATCATCTCTGGTTTAGTCAGTTCTTCGTTCGATAGGCGTAGATGCAACGGGTCAAAAGACGTTACAGTCCGCCATAATTTAAAAAATTCAGGAAAAAGGACTTTTTTGCAACTAAATTACCCATAATTTTTAATCAGTAACAGTCCTTAATTGCATTGAGCATTGAGAAGAAAGACATTTCAGAATTAGGCTGAGTCCTGTACACTATAACTATGTTTAAAGCATTTCTTACAGTTTGTATGTTTTTTTCGTTATGTTTGAGGTTTGTTATGTCTGACCAAGTGGTAACACGTTTGTAACTTTCGTTTGGTACAAGCATAGGTTCCATGTATATTATGTATACATGTATGCATATTTTTCAGATTAGGGATCCCCCATCACTTGGAGATCCTTTTGTAAAACTAGGGATCCCTTTTCAATGTATGCATTGCCTGTAGCCCAGTTAGCAGTACTGCACATGTAAATGTATATCACTCTCGAGTGCAGCTTTTTGAAGTGAAACAGTGTAGTAATTTATAAATACAATGTGATACATAAAACAAAAATTTTAAACACATAAAAAACTGTAAGCAGCATAAAATACAATTCACTTATGTACACAGTTTTTGCAGATCCATGAATAGTTGGGTTCTTTCCACTCTATTCTCGAAATTGAACAATCACACAGCAAGTGAAACCATTCTTGACAATTACAGCATTGGATCATGTCTCCATGTTCCGTTGCTCTGCAGTAACAGTAAACAGGGATAACTTCTGCCAGAATGGGCCCATCTTTTCTGTGAGACTTGGAAATGGGGTTAAAATTCCTGTTTCAAGGCAGTGCAGTAAATGCGGTCTCATCTCTTGGATGTTATATTTCATTTGAGAAACATCATCGCCATGACACAGACTTGTAACATATGCAATAGCATAGAGACCACAGTCATGTGCATTTACCTGCTTATCTACATCAATGAATTGCACATTTATTACCTTGCCCTCAGCAAAGAGTAAAGCACAAATTTGATCTATAGTAGAGCTTGACATGGTGGAATACATACTGTCGAATACATTGATGTACGATGACTGCAAGCCAATGGTTGAAATGGTCAGCCAGTGATCTTGACCATTGTGCAAGATCTGAACAAATGGTTCGGACATAATTTCATATGTTAAAGTGCACCCCAATATGGTGTTTTGAAGCCCTGGTAAACCAAACTGCTTACGAAGTAATGCTTGAGCAGCATTAATAATGTTATCGTCCAACCATCCAGCACTTGCCAATATATTTTTTTGTGTTTGGTGCAGTTTTACACCATCTATTTCTAGCCACAGGCTATCACACCTTTTCTTCCTTAGTTCATACCTTCCCTTCTTTTGTCCATTAGAAGATGTTTCAAGCATACGTTCTTGTAGAAGTTTTTCACTACCTGTGTCGTGTTCATGTGAGTGTGAAATTTCATCAGTATATGCATCAAGTGGATGTTCTTTGTAGTGAAACTTCTGAAATGAAACTATTTTTTAAAAGAAAGCATTAATTAACATGTATACAAAACACAACTGGCATACCTAGCAGGGTGGACTTCTGCTTTCTTGCATCATACACCCAATTACACAAATCATCTAACTCCACTGGCGACATAAGAAAAAATCTTTTCCCAATGATGTGAACTGCTTTCATGTCTTTCATAATTGATCTGCTCCAATACTTAAGAATATCTAGTGCCTCAACAACACAGTACTGAAATGATTCCCCTTCCTTTTTGAATGACTTAAAATCTTCATAAAGGATGTAAAATTGCCATCATAAATTTCCTTTAGTGGTTCTTTACCTGAGAATGTCCGATACTGCGACCACAGAGACACCATCAGGTCTTTGCTTAGTGCAAATTCATTGTCTTGCAAATTGAGAGATTCTGCCTGCATGTTAAAGAGAAACAAGTTAGTAATGGAAAGACTGCATAAAAACATGTGAACCTACATCAAAGTAATCATCTTCGTCTCTGTCATACAGTAATTCTGAGGCTCCAGTTCTCCATAGGCGCATAAGGCTAGGTGAATGCAATTGTTTCAAAAGCTCTTCCTGATTAAAATCTTCACGTTGTTCTACTATATCATCAACAGACTTTTGAACAACATCTTTGCTTCCGCAATTGTACACCTTCAATCTATTAACATTGACTTTTTGTTTCAGAATTGTACCCTGTGAATTTCTAAGCTCATAAACCCCTTTACCAATGTGTCTATGAATGATGTATGGACCTGTGTAACAGTCATCCATTTTCCCCCCTTTGCGCTGTTTCTGACGTGAGTTTTCCAACAAAACCTTCATATTGACTGACAATTCGGAATGCTGATGTTTTCTGTCATACAGCTTCTTCTGCTCTCGCTGAGACACTGAAATATTCAAGCTCGCATCATCAAACAATTTGCCTCTACTTTCCAACAGTGCTTGGATCATTTCAGGAAGTTCGTTTTCAGAGTTTACAGAACACATTGGTAATACTTCACTGTCTATGGGTAAACGCATTTCCTTTTGAAACAACATGAAATATGGTGATTGCTTAATCGTTCCTTGTCGAGAACATCTGTATCCCATTAACACTGTTTCTATCTTCAGATCCCAGTTGCTTCTGTCATCATCTACCAATTTGCATAGGTTTCTCATCAATGTTTGATTAAATCTTTCAGTGAGGCCATTAGTCTTGAGAAAGTATAGTATAATTCAATTACCACTTGTTAAGCACATAATGCACATTGATGTAAAGCACAAATTACTGAGACATAATCATTAACACTCTTTGCATTATTTTATACAGCATGTCCAGCAATCAAGGAATTATAAATAAATTTAGCATTATAACTAAGGTTCCAATTGCTATAAGCTTTTTTGCAACAGCTTAGAAAAAGTATTAAGAGATAAATACATAATTTTAATTTCATGCAGGCAATGAATTAAATTCACTTTAGATTATTACATTAATATTTTAATTAATTACAGTATAAAGTTAATTAACTTATCCTGCTCAAATTTATTTTATGTACATGTATGAATACCTGTGGATGATAAGCACTAGTAACTCTATGCTGAGTCTTGGTTATCTGGAACAGCTCTTTCATCAACTCATTTACAAACTCTCTTCCTTGGTCCGTTATCACAACTTCAGGTGCTCCAAATCGACAAATCGTCTGAAATTACAACAAAATATGAACTATGAAGCTCATTCACAATTTCAACTCACAGAATACATAAATCTAGCTACTCCAGATGCTGATTTGTCAGGAAGTGCTATTGCTTCAGCCCATTTTGAAAAATAGTCGGTCAATGTAATAATGTACTTGTTACTGCGTGGAGTTTCTGTCAGTGGCCCAATCAGATCCATTCCTACTTGGCTCCATATCTGAGCTTTTACAGGAATGGGATGAAGTTCTGTTGTGGACGTTTTTAGCTTTTTATTCATCCGTTGACATCGATCACAAACAGCGATCTAAAGAGCAAAGTACAATATTAATGTAAGCAGCAAAACTATATAACTGACAATACCAGTTGTTTAACATCCATGAAAAGGCCAGGCCAATAGTATTTTGCAGCAATTGTGTCATAAGTTCTATGAACACCAAAATGACCCTCCTCGTGGGTCATCGATATTATTCTCCTCCGTTGCTTCCTATCCTCCACAACAAGGCGCGTCTTCGAGACGCCATCACGATCACCTTTGTCTAGTATTCACCAGCAAGACTAAAGTATTAAAACTATACAGGCACAGTATCTGCGTTTTTACCTTGACCAACGTAGTAAACATCACAACCTCTTGCTTCGAAAAATTTTGCTCTCTTTCGCAAGGCTGACTTATCTGCCTTAGAAAACCCAGAAGGGTACTTGCTCTCAGTAAAGTAGGCGAAGATTTCTCTGTAGCTGAAACGACCGTCTTTCGTAGAATCGCTCTCCATTCAGGGGTGTGATACAACGTGTTTCACGCTCATGCGCACTGGGAAGAATAAACGATAGGGTCCCCAATTTTCCGGAAATCTAGGGATGAGGGGTCCCTAATTTTACGATAGGGTCCCCAATTTTCCGGAAATCTAGGGATGGGGGGGTCCCCAATTTTATGGGATCCCCAATTTTACGTGACACCGGGTCTATAGATGTGAAAGTCCCTCATCGATGCCAGGGTTTATTTTATATCCAACAATCGATAGAAAGAGCACATCGATGTGAAAAGTATATGTACAACGTAAATCTAGAAAGAAAAGCAGAAGCACCGCTATATTGTTACCCATTATGCATGTAGGATGAAACCATTGCCTATGGTCAGTGCATCTGCATATCATGTTCCCACTGAAACAAGTGCACACAGTCGGGGGGGGGGGGGGGGGGGAGGTACAAGTGAGGAGAGGGTGCGGGGGGGGGGGGGATACACTGCCATCGGGGGTGTGGCGGAGCCCCAGAAGTTACAGTGTCGTCCAACAAGTTCACACTCGCACGCGAGCGACTCGCGTGCGACTCGCGAGTGACTCGCAATTACTCGCACTCGAATGGATACAAATCTTGGTATCCCAATACGCGAAGGTCGGGCTACGCCCAACTAGGCATACACCTACCAACCACGCCCAACTAACTTGCAGTCAACTTCCGGCAATACCCGTAAATCGTTTTGTCGAGTGAACGAGTAGCACTCGCTGTACGCGCACTCGCGAGTGCGTTAATGCACTCGAACATGACTCGCGAGCGACTCGCGAGTGACTCGCGAGCGACTCGAGTGCGAGCAGCCCCGGATCCAGGAATTTGCTATGGGGGGGGGCGGTTTACCAGAGGGGCGGCAATGTATGCGAAGCTGTTTGAACGGAGGAGGGGGGTGCAGTCCGCTTACGACGGGGGGGGGGGGGAGCAGTCCGCTTACGACGGGGGGGGGGGGGGGGGGGGTGCAGTCGGCAAGTTACATTAATCAATTCGTCACTCACATGCACGCATTCTCTACTAAAACACAAGAAACATCACGGCAAACGGGTCCACTCCGCACCTGCCCTGTCGTGCTCCACCGCTTCGTTGACATTTGTCCGTACAACTGAGTTATCGGGACTTTTAAGTATGGCGCAACACGTTATCTGTAGATCTTTGTCGTCGGGAAGGGGGGGGGGGGGGGCGGCAAAAGCTACCAGGGGGCGGCATTTCATACGCGATGGGGGGGGCGGCCGCCCCCCCCCAAGGCTATGCTGGATCCGGGGCTGAGTGCGAGTGTGAACTTGTGGGTGGACGGCACTGTACGTGTTTAGTATAAAAAATCTAGTTACACGCTGGGATAGTTTCAACAAAAATCCAGTGATTTCAAGGCTTTCCCATCCTGGAGTTGAGTACCCATGCAGTGTGGAAAACCTGGATTATCGAACAAAATCAGGACTGCTGGATGGAAATTCTTTAATTTCCTGTTTGCTTATAGCTGCCTAGGTAGGCTATTTCACATCTCGTTTTGGATGATGCAGTGTAGTAGGCCGGCTTCGCTTTGGCCGGACAGGACCCCATGTTTACATGATGTGGAGCATGAGCTGCAGACAGAGGTGAGTAGCTTGTGTAACCATGTTTTGAGCAGCCACTGGATCCCCCATACATATACATGCATGTACATTGCAATATATATACAGCCAGCTACACCCTAGCTTGCCCGAAAGTTCAGTGCTCCAATAAACGATTCATTTGCTGCAACGTTTGAACCCTTAGACTATATATGCAAGAGATTGAGTTTTTACATTCAGCCAAGAAAAAACAATGGGTGGTGATATATAAACAAACATAGATTCAAATTGCATTTTTGAATTGCAGTTCCCGTAAGGAACATACATAAAATTTATTTTATAGGTACCCCACTGTGGTACCTAAGTGCATACAAGATTTGTCTATGCATGTGGTTAGAAAAATCGGTCCAGATTTACGTGTTTTTCGGGTGCCTCGGGGTTCGCCTGAATTCCGAATCTGACAAATTCGTTTGACTTAACGTCTGAAATTTACTGGTTGCATTATGAAGGAGAGGTACTCATTTATTGTTGAATACTTTAAATGTTGTAAGGCAATACCTTCATTTTAACTTCCTTTACCAAGGTCTTTATCAATAATAAAGGAGCCTGTCCATCGTTTTTCAAGTTTTCCTCCCATTCTATGTTCGTTCCATGTATTCTCTTTTAACACCCCGTCTCCAACTTGAAATGTTGAATTGGTGTTGTGCTTTCTGTCATATTGCTTCGTCGGTCAAATCTGCGCATCTATAATATTCTGTGCTGCTTTGGTTCGGTACTGTTCTTGAAGGTGTATGAGAGCTTTACATCTTAAAGATTATGTGTTTCTGCCACATGTGTTAGGACCCATCACATCCCATAGTTCTTCCAAAAAGAAGGGAATGAACCCAGTAGAAGCTTGAACAGATGTCTTGCATGATATATACATGTCCATTACATTGCATGTACATGTAGCACTTTGCTCCCTACATTAGCTGAACATAATTTTGTCGTGGTGCTGGTTCTGGTCATTTTGCCTCTCATTCACAACTTGAATCGGTGCATCTTTCAGTGTTTGATTGAACTGTTCTGTTAAACAATGTGTTTGAGGATGATTTGCACTGGCAACTCTGTGTTCAACCCCAGTTAGCTGTAAAAAATACATTCGCTTGAATTCTATCTCTAGCTTCGTGATCTCTAGCTGGCCCTATATGGCATCCGTCAAATATCTGTCTTAGCATCTTGTTTTAATATCCTTTATCACGAGGGCTACACACTCTTCATCTTTCGACTTGTTCTTGCTAACACAAAACAACTGCCCATCCTTAGTCCGATATTGTTTGCGAATCACTTGCTTTTCCTGATTAGTACATTTTCATGATATTTTCCACTTACTAAATACAGCAGCGTTACATCATGCCCTTCGTCCAATCTCTCAACCTCACGTAGAATGCTGAATTTTATCATCTTGAATACGAGGGTGCCAAAAATCCGACAGGGTGCCGAAAATTGGAGTCAAACATCCGAATGGGGGTTCCAAATCCTAGGATATTTGGAATGAGGGTACCAAATTAAGGGAGTGCCGATTGTTTTGTGACACCGGACACAGATGGTGCAGAGGGCTATTCCCTCAATGTGGTACATGTATGTAGCATAAGACATGCCAAAAAGGCAGTTAAATTACTTGTACATTCGAAAGCCAAAACGCTACAGTTTACCTGTTCTAGTATAAAGTATCTGGAATTCAAAAGGTTTGTCTTCAAGTGATCCATGATACTGCCGTTTCTTTCTTGCAGGTTATGTTATGTGAAAATTTGAGAACATCAGAAGACAAATGGCATTGAGCTTGGAGTTAGACTGCAAGATACAAAAGCAGAATCACTGTATTCATGTTTCCATATTTCATAAGTAGGCAGTATAGGGAGCAACACTAGTGATCACACAGCATCAATTGTATTTGGCTCAGTTTCATAAATTTGATTCCTAGTGAGTGAAAATAATATATTCATCATGAAAAATGTACATACATGGAAACAGAGATCATGAAGAGTATTGTATCGTGTCTTCATGTCTCTGATACATATTACTACACAGAAAATTAATGTTGTAAATCAATCACAATATAGAAAATCATCGGGTGTAATCACTTCAACAATCGTTCAGTTCGCATTTAATCTTAAATATCAATTCAACTTGACCCTGATGAAAGAGTTATTCTCAAGATAGATGTGATTAAAATAACATCTAAAAAGTATCCTAGATTAAATAATACTTTTTATTCCAATCATTTTAATAATAAAGCATGAATATATAAAGTCATTGCAGAAAATTCACAAACAACCCGGGCTGCACAAAACTACCCGTAACCTACAAGCAAGTCATTGTTGTATTAGAGCAGGCCATGAAATCACGAGCATTGGCTCGAAATCAGAGTAGGCTTAGCCTGCCATAAATGGAATTTAGCATGGCGATGAATTGGTTTGTGCAACAAGTCATATTGCTAGTTGAGAGAAAAACTGACCTGCTTGCTGTTCTTTCCCATGCACCAAATGTAGTGGAACAGGCTTCCATCCCAGTTCTGAGCATATGCGATCATTATGTATGTGTTTTCTCTCCTCTGTCTGCCTAGCTGCAGCACCTGCAACCACAATGATGACAATGCCAAGTTTGGATTAGCCAATATAAATAACATGTAAGATGCAATTTGCATGGAAGCCATTTAGAAGTCTATATACCAGATGTTCAAAGGCAGTCAAAGTTATTTAACTTATTTTATTCAATTAATCTTGTTAGGCAAAAAGTAATAGTGGAGCAAATCAAGATTCACAATAAAGATTACCAGTAATCAAATAAAATAATGAAAAAAAAAAACGGATCAATCACACCATTTAATAAATTCAACGAAACATTAATGAAATGGCAATTTTATTATGCAAATCAAATAGATTGATAAATTATTGTAGCTTTTATTGAAAACAAATAATAATGGAATACATGTTACAGGAGTAAATAAACATTGGCCCACATTAGATGGAGAATAGATTTCTGAAATGCAGCGGACTTGGGCCTCCATGTATGGGACAAAGAAACGTGGACTGTAAACCTGATAGAAGCCTATTTTGACGCCTACGAGCATACCACGCTGAATGCACCGGTTCCGTCCGATCTCCATTTTTGTTGTAATTTTGCTCAGTAGTGCCTCGGCGATGTCACGGTTTCTTTTATTTCCATTGAACGACATTAACAAGAGTATTGAATGCGTCGTGAAAGAGTCGAACACGAATTGTGTCTGACCGATTCTTTACAGTCGTGAACGTTTCAGACAAACAAATGTGGATTATAATATAAACCTGATACAAGGTTCCCGTCCGATCAACGAAGTTAAGCACCGCGAGGCCGGAGCAGTACTCGGATGGGTCACCGCCTGGGAACCTCCGGTGTTATAGGCTTCTCTTTATTTACCTGTTTTTTTTTTATTTGTTACCTCATATTACTTGGATTGTAATTTTGCTCAGTAGTGCATGGATGTCATGGATTCGTTGATTTTACATTAACAATAGCATGAATGCGTAGTGAAAGCGTCGAACGGTGGTGACTGTCTAATTCATTGCTGTCGCTAACGTTTCATTACAGGAATACAGACAGCTAGAGTATCAAACTGATCAGTGCTATACTGCGTCAGTATTCATAACTCATTATGTCCCATAAAATCATGCTTCGTTTGAGTTGAACCTTCCATCATGTATCCAACTCAAATCTAAAGAAAAAAAGGCTGCTTTGTCTCATGCATGTCTAAGAATAAAGGTCACCCATTTATTCAAGTGTGCATACTGAGCTGCAGATCTGTGTTATTCTATGCGTATATAATTCCCTGAGAACCAGGCCAGGTAATGGTTGTATATGTCTGGCGTGAGTACATGGATTATTGGAATAAACATTATCAATGGTGGTTCCTGTAAAAATCTTCAAGTAAACAAGGAAATATGCATGCAAGCATATGTCACGTTTTGTACATGTGTTTATACGTTTGCAGCAGAGCCCATACTGTTCAAGTTCATCAATCAGTAATAAGTACAAGGATGCTGGTTAATGAGTACTTCCAAGCTCTACAGCTATAGCCTTCTTTAAAGATACAATTAATTTTCTACAAGATTTTCTGCAGTCCTCATTATTGTGAGATTGCCTTAATGGTATTCATGCAGCATTGATAATTAATGCTTTACTATACAGGTTCATTCATTGTGCCATGCAGGTGCATTTTAAAATTCATCATGATGTGCAGTTACATGTGCTGCACTGTTCGGGCTTAAAGAGTATACTGTATAGCATGAAGGTGCTAGAGATCAAGACTACATATATGACAGCAAATTCAACCCACTTCTTAGTGAGAGTGGATTGCCCACATCTACAAAGCAGCTATTTAATAGAACTTTGCACCAAGTTTTAACCGTTTTAAACCAATATGAGGACTGAACTTGCACTAGGCACAAGAAATGAAATTGTATAGTGAGCCCTCACTTATAAAGGCTGGACCATCTCACAATAATGTGGAGTGAAGACAATCTAAATTTAGAAATTGTATCTGTAAAAGAAGGCTAGCCAGGAGCTTGGAAGTGCTCATTACTCAGCATCTTATGATCTCTTCAATGCCATGCATTGTCCGTATTATTGATTGATGAACCTAACCGAGTGGTATGGGCTCTGTTGCATATATACAAATGTACATACCTATTTCCTTGTGTTTATCCAAACCATCGCTGTTTCGTCAGAAGCATGTATTCCAACAAACTGATCTTATCCTCATGGCTTAGAATAACAATCAATCCTTGTACAGTTCTCAGTGACTGAAAAAAAAATTAGTCTGAAAACATGGTCAGCACTATAGTGTGTGTGAGCAAGTATGTAGATCTACTGTATGGAGGAAGTAACCTTTGTTAGTATAAATGCAGCTGGCATTTGTGGTGGTTGAATGACAGAATGAATATAGCAGCACTACTGAGCTATATCTGCATGCTGCAGCTGGTATACATGCATGCATAAGGATGATGAGTTTAAGGAAAAGAGCGGTTGAATCACAGTGAGTATATGGCATGACGTGCCCAGGCTACACCCTACTAGTCTATATAGGCGTATTGTGCACAGCCAGACATATGATAACCTACTTTTTAGCACAATACAAGATCCATGGAAGGTTCAAGTCAAGCGAAGCATGCATGCATGATTTCATAGAGCATGCACAATAATGAACAAGCACCTGTGGTTTGATTTAGCTGACTACGTTCCTGTTCAGTATTTCCATGCACTTCATCTAATTCATGAAAACTTGTAACTCACTGTCTATAGTAATGTAGTACTTTCTACTACCTCAGTACAATCCGCGATACAATCGTTAAAAAATGTTTTGGCTTATCGGTTTTTTCGTGTATATGTATTTAGGCAGTACAAAAGTTTAGTGCTTATCCATTATCACGCTTGCCATATGTGCACTGTACAATAAAATGAATGTCTTTATATCTACGAGATTTTGGCCCTTGTGGATTTATGTTTATAATTCATGAAAAAATTTGAGTAACTTAAATTAGTACATGAAATACATGATACTTAAGTAATTAAAAAGAGAAATAATAAGTCAAAAAATTTACTCCATGAATGAGGCCAGAGGAGCACCATCATCAAACCCCAGCCCACTTCTCCATATGGTGCGAGATCCTCTAAGACAGAGGCTCACTGCTCGAACCCCTGCAAAAGCGAGCCGTGATCTAACATAGCTGCTGGTGATAGAATAAGCTTTGTCCCACTTTGAAGACAGAGCAGTGGCCATGTGCTTAATGAAGTGACTAGCCTCTTTGTGAAGTAGTCCATCCACGGAAAGGACAAATGGGGTGAAGGTGCCTCTTCTGTCTTCAACTGCCTTTTTGTACATTCTCTTCTTCTCCTGTGAGCTGGATTCAAGAATGGCATTAGGTGCTCGATGGCAGTGAGATGGGGCATCAGTGTCTATGACACGGACATCAAACAACGCCTCCACCTGTGGTTGCCAAACACCTCTGATTCCCAGGTCAAGCCTTAGTCCTGGATCACTTGAGGTGGCAGTAGCTTCATTTACAATAGGCTCCTTTATACAGTAGATAATTTGTTTATCAACTGTTCATTCGATTTCGCAATAGATCCTTCTGACTTCTGCAAAACGTTGCACAAGAACAATATAAATTAATAGATACAGAAAATGATAATGCTCATCAATAAATAAAATGCTAAGCATCATACATGTGCTATGTACATCCAGTAATGTCTGGATGTAACCAAATTTATCACATGGATTTTAAATGTGTCAACCCTGGATTTTTCGTCTCCCAAATGACATTAACAATCCCCAAGCATGTTAGTGGTTATTATTATTATTATTAAAATTGGGACAGTTTCCGCGAAAATTGCCCCACGGTTAAAATGTTATAAAAATGCATCGCGTTTGAATCGCTATAACTTCCCAACGGATAATGCTATCGACGTCCTATTTTCAACACTTCATGCTACACCATTTCACTATGACGTGTTGAACATTGGAAGTCGATAGCGTTATCCGTTGGGAAGTTATAGCGATTCAAACGCGATGCATTTTTATAACATTTTAACCGTGTGGCAATTTTCGCGGAAACTGTCCCAATTATAATAAGTCAAAAGTATATACACGAATGGAAATTATTATTGATATGCTACTACCTACAGTACTTTACCTAACACAAACAGTTTACAGAGAGCGGAATAGGATGGCTCGGGAATTTGCTCTCACAAGGGCCAAACTGAGTCTTCCAAAGATTTCATTGCTCACGAGTGACTTGGGACGACCCTGCCTAGTGGACAAATGGGTTGCAAGTCTTGACAGTGCTTGAATAGCCTCAGTACCCCAACATCCGTACGTCTCCACCACAAGAGGGATACATGCCCAGCCTAGATCCCTGCATCCTTTCGTCATTCACTCGATGCTTGCGGATCTGGGCAGCCAAGCCAGCTGAACCTGCTGTCACACATGCTTCTTGAAAAATTTGTGCATTTAGCGTTGATGTGACAGATAGGTCAAAAGCTGCTGGCTTACCCAGGACCCAGTTTGGAACAGCTGGACAAGTACGATCCCTAGACCACCCACCCATCTCTAGTTGTGGAGCAAGACACGCAGAGTGACAAAAATCATTGAAGATGTCTCTCAACTTATTATTATTATTAATATTATTTATTATTATTATTATTATTATTATTTCAGAATACATGAAATACACATATTATTATTGAACATAGATTACATGTACAACGAAATAAGACCCCTAAGTAGTGTACAGCACACCAAAAAGACCCACAACACGCAAAGAACACCCACCCTAACCCACATGTCTCAATTAACCCCCGTCTGCTGACTGCAACAGCCTTGCACGGGATAGCATGGCTCTTGCATTACAACGGACTAAGGTCAGGTTAAGTCTCTGGTATATGGTTGTTGTGGCTTTGGACTTGCTGCACTGTAACTGCAAAGCCAGGCGGGCTGCAAGGCGAGAAAACGAACTATGTGCTTCTTCCCCCCAGCACCCATAAGACTCGACCGCTAAGGGAATGCAGACCCACCCCAGCTCCCTGCACTTAGGGTCGTTGGCATTGTGCTTGCGCACTTCGGCCTTACCCGCTGCTGACCCACTTGTAGTTCCCGCTTCAATCAATGTATTGGAGTTAAGCGGTGAGACTACAGTTAGGTCAAAAGCAGCTGGCTTGCCAAGTGTCCAGTTGGGGACCAGAAAGTCTGCTGGCCGGCTATTAGAAACATCCCCTCCCGATCCATATCCTACCTCCAATTGACCACCCAGACGGGCTCTATGGCAGAATTGTGCAAATACATCCCTCAGGGCATTATGCCGTATCACTGCATCCCCTCCCCCTTTGCAGGTTATTGCATGATGCCCAAGAGAGTCTAGCTGATGGTCGTGGCAGTGGGGACAACGTTGCTGTGGTGAAGTGTCCATCCCAAGCCACCATTTCACTGCCACCTGGAACTCTTCCGGCTCCATGCAGAGATTGAGTCCCCTGGATGGAATCACCGCAAGCCAAGAGGAAGCATGGCGAGATGACGCTGACAACAAGCGGGCACGGTTGGCTGGAGTTGAGGTCGCACACAACTGATCATTATTATTATTTATTTATTTTTTACACATAAATCATTATTACATTGAACATATACAACATTATTACAGTTTTAAGCTACACAATGTTACTACACATAAAAAAAAAACACTGGAACGGAGAAGGTGAGGCGACTAACATCCAGTTGCCATCGAACGGGACAGCAGAGCTCTGGCATTCGCTCTAACTAGGACCAGGTTTAACCTGCCATAGAGAGCCAAAGTGGCCTGGGACAATTTGATCTAATTGCAAGGCGCGCCGGAAGTCGAGAAAGGTTTGTCTGTGCTTCAGGACCCCAACAACCATAAGCCTCAACTGCCAAAGGTACAGCCACCCACCCAAGCTCTGAGCACTTTGCGTCATTGCTGGCATGTTTCCTGTTTTCAGCCACCTGAGCAGTTGACCCACTTGTCACACTCGCTTCGTGTAGAGTAATTGAAGTAAGCGGTGATGTGACAGTTATGTCAAAAGCTGCAGGTTTTCCCAGAAACCAATTAGGAACAAGCACGTCAGCCGGCCTTGTGCGTCGGGCATCATGTCCCAAACCACTTCCAACTTCCATTTGGCCACCAATACCAGCCTGCCTACAAGACTTAAAAAAAACATCCCGAACCCTATTGTGCATGGCGAGAGACCACATCGCCATTATGTTAGTGCATGATGACCCAAGGGATCTAATGACAAGATAAGACAACAAAGGCATTTCTCCCCACTGAATAGGTCAATCCCAAGCCACCATTTTATTGCAGTTTGAAACTCTGCAGATTCCTGATGTAGGTTGAGTCCAGGAGATGGCAGCCACGAAGCAGCATGAGGGGATGCGACTGATAATAGCCGTGCCCTATTTGGCAGTGACGACTCAAAGAGTGCATGAAACTGACTATGTTCATGCAATCCTACTAGAAAGCTCCTTCTGATTTTTGGGTGAAGTCAGCAATTCATCAGTGGAAGTAACATCAGCTGGAGAAACCATGCTATTAAAGATTGGAGAAGATGGTGGCTTGTGTTGGTTGCCGAGCCTGACACTGCAAAGGAAGCTACATACGCTGCTGCTGAATGCTGGGATAAGCTGCGGAGTCCAAGACCACCTCTACTCAAGCACAACTGGGCTTGTTGCCATGCTCTGTTGGGTAGGTCAATAGACAAGCAGTCAGAGAAACACTGGCGAACATCAATGTCAAAGAAATGCAAGCCCTCAGAAGCAAGGGAGGGAGGGGTGCATCTAGCAATATGAACAAATCTACAGAAACCTCCACATTGGCGAAGGAGTACCAAAGCTACTTGGGAATCAAGAGATCCGATTTCCTTCAACAAGGCCAAGAATTTGGAAGCACCTGCTCTCTTCTCTGCAATAAACTTTGAGTGTCCCCTATCGGGCCCCAAGAATTTCAAAGTTAAACGCATTACATTTTTTCATCTCTGATGGAAATGGTTGAAGGTCACAATCCCCATAGAGTTCACATTTCGAGGAGTTACGAGACCTAGTGGTGGGCCAAGATCTTGAATGATACTGAGTGCCTGCACAACGGCTTGCTTTGAACCAGCAATATTATTCTTATTATTATATGGAACGTTCTATACGAAAATGGGTCTTGTGGATTTCATTTTATAACATAAAATTTAAATCGATATATCTTCCGAAATATTAACGCTATCGGGTTCCTATTTTTAAAACAACATACTACACCATTACTATATGTGAAATTCCATTTTGGTGTCTTACACATGCGGGGTACCGACGTTTCAAGGTCCGATACCCCGTAGGGTTCAAAACGGCCACATTTTCAGGTAGGAGTGTCCAAATCTGTTCAAAATAGGTACCTATGTAGAAGAGTCCTACCGCTATTGATTTGTTCAGTTCATTAATTTTTGCTTTATCCGTTAGGGAGATACAAGAGTGCAAAGAAATTGCATTTTCCCGGGCGTTACGCGCCATTAACGTATTACGACTGGCTTCGAGGACGTCCTCGTAATACGTTAATGGCGCGTAACGCCCGGAAATGCGATGTATACGCGTTAATCTGCCATGTCGGGGTCACAACCGATCGCCAAAAAAAGGAACAAGCTTACGGGGGAGGATGCAGCATTGCACGTCGGAAAGTTAGATACGGGCGACTCGACGATATTGTTGTTGCTTGATTTAGCCAAATCTCGGGGGAAACCATCTGTCGGAAAGTCATTGGGATAGCAGTGAAAGCAGGATTCCACGATCTGATCGAGCCCTTATGAACAGGAGAGAAAAAAAATGAAGGCAGTAGCGCTCCGATATAGACGCTACTAGAGAAAGGGCTGGTTTCTTGGTATAAAAGGTTGGACTGCAATGCAGTTTAAGTAAATAGAATTACACCACATTCTCTACAGTGTCCAGGAACGCAATGGCGTACTTTCAGATGCTCTTATGTTTTCCAAAGTGTCAAAATTGGCAATGCACACCAGCAGATGCAATTTCACCGACGAGCAGCAAGTACTCCATACGGAGTCACTCCTCTTGCATATGGACCGATTCCTTCTCTCCACTTACAGCCACTCTTCCATCTGCAGCCACTCCATCTCCTTCATCTGGAGCCAGTCTGCCACATCTGTACCTGCGGCTCACATAGAGTGGCTGCAGATGAGGGAGTGGCTGCAGATGGAGGAGTGGCTGCAGATGGAGGAGTGGCTGCAGACGGAGGAGTGGCTGCAGATGGAGGAGTGGCTGCAGATGGAGGCGTGGCTGCAGATGGAGGAGTGGCTGAGGGAGTGGCTGCAGATGGAGGAGTGGCTGAGGGAGTGGCTGCAGATGGAGTGGCTGCAGATGGAAGAGTGGCTGCAGATGGAGGAGTGGCTGCAGATGGAGGAGTGGCTGCAGATGGCTGCAGATGGAGGAGTGGCTGCAGATGGCTGCAGATGGAGGAGTGGCTGCGGATGGGGAGTTGCTGCAAATGGAGGAGTGGCTGCAGATGGGGAGTGGCTGCAGATGGAGGAGTGGCTGCAGATGGGGGAGTGGCTGCAGAGAGGAGTGGCTGCAGATGGAGAAATGGATGCAAATGGAGGAGTGGCTGCAGATGGAGGAGTGGCTGCAGATGGAGAAATGGATACAAATGGAGGAGTGGCTGCAGATGGAGGAGTGGCTGCAGATGGAGGAGTGGCTGCAAATTGAGGAGTTGCTGCAGATGGGAGTGGCTGCAGGTAGCTGCAAATGGAGGAGTGGCTGCAAATAGAGAAGTGACTGTACATAGCAAGTGGATCCAGATGTATCAGTGGCTGTAGGTAGAGGATGGAGGAGTGACTGTAGATGAAGGAGTAGCTGCAAATGGAGGAGTGGCTGCAGGTGGGCTACAGATGGATGAGTGACTGCAGATGGAGGAGTGCTCCCCATCTGCAGCCATTCCTCCATCTGCAGCCACTCAATTGTGAATTTTTAATAAATCAATACCTCTGCTATCAAGTCCAAAGTTTCAAGATGAACCAAAATGATAAAAATATATTTCGGTTCAGCACAACTGTAAGGTAATTATTAAATTAGTGATGACTTCTATCCATTTTTGTAATGTTGTAGTATTATTATTTTTAAATTGCATGATAAAATTAATTATAATGAAAATTTGAATTATAGCCTTACCCTGATGAGGGAGAATGCCCCAGTATTTCACCACAAGGTCTTGCGCCTCACTCCAGGCTGAAACTACAGCCAACTTCCTGCAGGTGTGCTCGAAATTTTCCAAGAGCCTTTTATCCCCAATAACCATGCACAAGTCACTGCAGTCAGCCAAACATACTCTTCCACCCAAGTTAATTGCATATTGAAGCATTCTTTTGTCTTCATTCTGAGCTACAGAGTTGTGCTTGTTCCAAGAATCAACATGGGCACAACAGTTGCTCACCAGTGATGTCAGATACAGAAGCTTTGCCCACTGACAACTATTACATGACTAAGGTGTCAGCAGAATGGGTTTGGACCTTTCAAGACCTGGAGAAAGCACATCACAATGAAAACAATCTCTCACTGAATAATACATCATAATACTATAACACCACACTGATAAATCAGTTTACTAGGAAGGTCCACTCCTGCTACAAATGGCAGATGTCACAGACCTTGTCAGAGATATATTCAGTTTCTCATAAAGGAGTGTTATAGAACAGACTTTGGCTTGTATTGGTGAGTGGTGACAGCTTATCTGAATGTGAACTAAGTAAATGAAAGCTTCTTGTCACTGAGTCTGGGCTTCCAGCAATGATATCCTCAGGCCTCTTCCCCCTTCCCTCCCACCAACGTTTATGTTCCAGTTTTGGAGAGACACTGTCCTTGTCACCTGGATGGACCCTGCAATAACAGTGTCCCCTGGCTGTTAGTTAGTACCCAGGTCAATATATCCTTAAGCACCCACTTAGTCAATGCTGCCGGTTCGGCTGTTGCCTGACATAGATTGTTACAAGGGTTCAACTAAGATAAGTGCAAAGCTAGATCTCCCTGGCTTCCTACCAATGGCATCAAAATGAAGGACTGTTAACCAGTCCTCCCTTTGTGTTCACACAGCCCCTCAACTACAGTGACATTCCTCTGGGCTACCAGCTGCTATTGCTCCCGCTGGATGAATCAATTGCAGTCTGGATAGGATTGCTACATTTAATGCCTCCTTGTCATTGAGGAGCTCATGTTCGTCCTGATGAGTGGTTTGGATCTGGTCAATGTGCAGAACCATCTCTGACTGTGTGCTGTCCCAACACCAGTGATGGCATCACCTATGAGATGAGGACTGTGGTGGGTGTGAGGAAGCCCACCTAAATACTGCCTGTTTTGGGGATGACAAGGATTTCACTGGCATTGGGATTGCAGTGTTGGTGTTTGCAGTGTGTGAGGCTAATCTGTTGTCTGTTTTGTGTGCTGCGAAGAACAAGGAAAGGGGTAATCTAGATCTATGCACATTGGAGTGGTTAGGCATATGGAACATTTTCACACACCGTCTACACTTTGTACGTACTATTACTGCAAATAGATTCTTTGTAATTTTAAAAATGATGCTGAGTTCTCTACATGTTAGAGCACCATAATTGTACTGGTGACAATGTGTGATGCCTTGGATGCCATTGGTACCACTTGACAAGTACAAATAAGTGTTCATGCCATTTTGCATATCCTAGTAGCACACTACAACTGCCCTCACCTTGAACACCAGCACTGCACCTCATGATCACCTTGAACACCAGCACTGCACCTCATGATCACCTTGAACACCAGCACTGCACCTTATGATCACCTTGAACACCATCACTGCACCTCATGATCACCTTGAACACCAGCACTGCACCTCATGATCACCTTGAACACCAGCACTGCACCTCATGATCACCTTGAACACCAGCACTGCACCTCATGATCACCTTGAACACCAGCACTGCACTTTATGATCACCTTGAACACCAGCACTGCACCTGATGATCACCTTGAACACCAGCACTGCACCTCATGATCACCTTGAACACTAGCACTGCACCTCATGATCACCTTGAACACCAGCACTGCACCTCATGATCACCTTGAACACCAGCACTGCACCTCATGATCACCTTGAACACCAGCATCTTGAGCACCAGCACACTGTACCTCACCTTCCCCTCACTACAAATAGATCTTTCCCTTCCCCCATTTCTATTTCTCGTAATCCCCTGGAAAGATGCTGTGTGGAATCTTACATCTAACTGCCATGTCTACTTGTTCATGTGTGTGTGTGTGTGTGTGTGTGTGTGTGTGTGTGTGTGTGTGTGTGTGTGTGTGTGTGTGTGTGTGTGTGTGTGTGTGTGTGTGTGTGTGTGTGTGTGTGTGTGTGCATGTGCATGTGTGTGCATGTGTGTGCATGTAGAAAGATCAAATCTTTACTGATAATTTACTTCAAAAGGTCAATGCAATTTGTTTACAACATGCAGAAGTTTTAAAAAGTGTACAACCCTAATTCCATGTACTCAATATTAGTCAGAATGAACTGTTGTGACTTGTCAAGAACTGATGCAATAAGCTATGAAGTTAATGAGGCATACATCTTTCTGCAGTTTGAGGAACAAAATATGCTCCCAGTAATCAGCATATTTTATAGTCCTGTTGCAGTGTATGGTAAGCTGTAGATCATGAAGAGGTAGTGTGTGAACTTGGGGGCATATGTAAAAGGTATAACTGCATCTCAGGTGATGGAAGATTACATGTATGTTCTGTGGAATGAGTCTTCAGCTGTGTGGGTGTGCATATTCTGTCAGTACATATAAGGTTGGAAAAGAAGTGTTTGAATCTTTCTTGTCATTGTCACTATGCACAGCCACTGGATGACCTAATCCTGTCTTTACTGGCTGGCAATGGAGGAACCCCTGCATGAACGACTCTCACATTGGTCAGCTGATGACGGTTTTTTTTTAGAACTTAGGAAGCAAGTGTTTAGGCAACAGAAGGAAGGAAACAGTCTACTGGCTTGGCGATTCAGAGCTAGGGACAAGCTACTCCAGCAAAATGTTCTTGGGACCTTGTCTTCTATCTTATTTTTAATCTTGACCAAGATCATGACCAAGATCTTGTACAAGATCATAGCAGATTGATTGGGTTTCTGACCATGACTCCTGGATATGATTCTTGTGTTTAATTCCTTAACAATTATTCCCAGATTCCTTTAGTCATGCTTCTTGGGTTCCCTGGCCATAATTCCTAGGTTTCTTGAATTGGCTAAAACCAAAACCACATTGTCACTTAGTCTAAGGAATGATACCAGTTATATAGAATCTGCCACACAAAAGCTCAATGTCAGATTATACATTAAATTGATTACACAATTATTGATAAACTTACAATAGAGATACTGACGAGGATCTTTGTTTTCTTGTGTTTTAGAAGCGTTCATCACGTTGGCTTTTGAGTCTTGGCACTTTCTGTCATATTTGTTTCTGATTTCAACATGCTCGGTATCAAACTCCTCACTTTTTCTTCATGCAATCTGTGAAAATTTGAAAGTGTTAAACATAAAAACAATCTTGACACCTATACAGACACAATATTTATGCAATGGGATCTCACAATTGAAGAAGCCAGACATCTATTCAAAAACCATGCACTGAAACCATCACGCTGTTGTCAGATATCTCAAAAAGCTAGATACAGAATCAACAGATGCTTTGATTTTTGCTTAACTTAAGCTCTGAATATTCTCTACACAGCAGAAGATGCTCTTATCGGTGGAGATGGGTGTGCATTATACACAGCGCTTCACCCACCCTACACCTCACCCCAATCCACAATCACAGGTTCACCATGCAATGCTGACCTGATTGGCCAGTTCCTCTTGAGAGTCTGCTATCAACAGGAGATGGTGCAACTTCTGTGGTATGATGTATCTTCACTAAAGGGTGTGTCGTAGGCTAAGGGCACATCTGACTCTGATGTACATGTAGGTGTAGCTTTACACATTTCTTGTTGATGGTCTTGGATTAGTTGCAGAGAATTGGTTATAGTTTACATGTAAATAGGATTTGCATAGGAAAATAGTTAAATCATTAACAGTACATAAAGAAACGGTTGTACAAACACATGAAGTAACATAAAATGTGCAATCAGATGACACATGACCACCTATGACCACCTAGGTGATCATCTCTATGACCACCTATATAGCCACCTATACTAATAAAAGGGTGTGTGTACTGATTATTTGGGAAGCTGCTCAGGTTGGATGCATATGGTGAGGATGGTATTTGCATTGGATCTCATTAGCAGGTGCATACGTTTAGCTCCCATGGATGCTGCCACTAGTGATGAAACAACCCAAGTCCAACACATTTGATGTTTTGTAGCCCAACAGCTACTGAGTGAGATGGAAGTCGGGTCCACTGCACAGGGTGACCCACAGTCAAGGAAAAATAGCCACAATATTTTATTAACATTTCATTATCTACATGCCCTACATTTATGAATCTATTATAGAATATCACACAAACCTGTGCTGTAATAATTGACTCAAGCTTTCAAGTCATTAATGAATGAATTAGAATAAAGTACTACTACTAGCTCAGGGACCATTATGATATACATTGGCCTCCTTGGTTATTGGATACCTTGATTATCTGAACAGAATAACAAAAACCGAGTAACAGCGTGTGGCTATTTTAAAAACAAATTAAAATCGTGTCATTGGCAGGCAGATGAGTTCTCAATAGGAAAAGTTTTGAAAATTAAAGATGTTTTGCCAATTAATAAATCAGCTAGAACAGATTAAAAAAACATTACATTATTTTGCAATAATGGTTAAAACACGTGTTGCATTACAATGTACGGTACAGCTGTTTGATCCAAACAGCTGCAATTATCCAAACCATTATTTAATGTGCCATGGACAAAGATGTTCAAATAAGTGTGGATGCCAAGAGTGCTCATCTCTATCGTCAAATTTGACCTAAATTAATTTTATTTAGCTCAAATTAGTAGTTTGATTGCACATAGATTGTTCACCCATAATTTCTTCTGCACTTTGGTGGAGAGGGAGGAGAGAGGAAGAGGGAAGGAGGTGTGCATTCCAAGAAACCATGAGCAGGGAACAAAAGAAGAGGGTGTGCAAGTCACATGATGTGCAACTCACATGATTGAACAGATGACTCACATTGTGCAGATGTTTTCTCCACAAGATAACTGCATTCAGGGTAGGGTTGTGTGCTCTTTGCTACCTTGACACTTCAGTCTGATTGGGTCCCTGACCATTTCAAAAAAAGTATTGAAGACGTACACACACACACACACATACACACACACACGCATGCACACACACACAAACACACTGGCACACCTGCACTAACAGCTGTTAGTTGATAGGTGAAAAAGGGACAAGAGGTCAGTATACTAAGGGGATAACACCTCTAAAGATTAACTTATGCAGGCAATGACGTGAATAGATTGGGTTAGTAACGAGCTTGGTTTAGCAAGCCCACACTACCTCTCCACACTCTGGCTGCCCACTCACCTTCCCTCCCCTGTTCAGCATGTGCTGATGGCTTCCTTCTGACAGGCTGCTCCTCCCCAGTCCCTTCTTCAGGTCTCTCCTCTTCCCCCCTCTTCAGCAGGCCTCTCTTCCTCAACTGAACTGCACACAGTGTTCCAACACAGACCAGCTCCTCCCCTTTCCCTAACCACACAGTGCATACACTGGTAAGTACACTGATAATTCAGTGACACATATATATGCACACACATCATTTAATGAGATCCATTAAAACCTTATGCACTCCTGGAGTGCTGCGCGAATGGATGCAGAGAAACATGGCACTGTCACGAATCAGAATCTTACTGCCATCACCAACAAGAAGCTAAGCCTTGTGCCAAACAGCTAAAGTGCAGGCTGGATAATGCGTTTACGGGTTAAAAATGGCCACCATGCTTCAACTAATTGGTAGTACGTAACCCTGTAACATCTTTTTCCTTTTTGTCACTGATGACACTCCCCATGAGCAATTATCCAACTACCCTTTACTTAGTTAATATTTCCTCCCATTTCAAAGCATCAACAGGTACTTAAAGTCACATGCCCACCACATGTGCTCTCCTATGTGCCAGTACACACTACAAGGACTATTATCACACCTCCACCTCCTCACCCTAGTCCTCGGTGCTTCAACACCCTTAGTTGCCTAGACGACACCAAGGGCACCACCTCTTCTTTGAGCCTCTTGTGGCTACCGATCTCAGATCCAGGTACCACATGAGCAACACTGGACGAGGAAGCTGATTCCGTTCCAGGTACGTCCTGATTGCTCAATTGTGACACACGCCTAGGCAAACCCCACTGGCACGCATTACACAGCCCGGGGACTTGAGAGTTCCATCCCCACACGCCCCCGCAACATGTGCACCTTGTCCTCCGATAGGCTGCTCTCGCTGCTCGGAGGAACACGCTGAACCCTGGCGTGTACGGGAGTCACCAGCGGCACAGAGATGGGCACCATGCGGGTGCACCTCCCTAGCTGCTGGGGGACTCATCCTGTCCCTACCCTAGAGGGGTTGGCCCTCTCGATGGACCCTTGCCCGAATGCAAGCATCAGTCCCTCCAAGTGCACTCGAGGTCCCTGCTGCTGCTGCTGCTGCAATTTCCCCCCCTCGTCCTGGTTGCAACGGAGCTATTGAAGGAGGGCTCATCATAGCTGGGCGCCACAAAGCATTAGTCGGAGCTTGGGAGAGGAGCATGGGGAGTTGTGCTGAATGTGACAATATGTAATTAAGATTAGTAATCTCTTTGGTTCACGATTTCAATTTAATTTCAGAGGTTAATAATATAGTTATTGATTAACAATTCCAAACATTTGCTTGATGGCAGTTCTGTATTCACGCTGCAAATACACATTGCAACAAATGCTCCCTCTCGCTCGATAGAAGGCTCGCGCGATCGAGAGCTAGAGAGGAGAGCGAGAGAAGAGAGAGAGAGAGAGGCGAGAGAGAGGAGCGAGAGAGAGAAGAGAGAGAGAGAGAGAAGGGCGAGATGAGAGAGAGAGATGAAGAGAAGAGATGAGAGGAGAGAGCGCGGAGAGAGAGAGAAGAGAGAGAAGAGCGAGAGAGAGAGATAGGAGAGAGCTAGAGATAGAGATAGAGAGAGTCTAGAGCTACTCTATCTAGATAGCTCTCTCGTCTATCTCTATCGCTCTCTCTATATCTCTCATCTCTCTCTCTCTCTCTCTATCTCTCTCTCTCTCTCTCTCTCTCTCTCTCTCTCTCTCCTCTCTCTCTCTCTCTCTCTTTTGGGGGTTTCACTTGGGTGACACCCTTCAGGCTTCTATCCTGGGACAGCCACCAAACCATGATTTGGTTTGGGACACAAGGTCAACACAATGGTGAACAGCGTCCCTCATTGTTCCCTGCTTACGATGCTATTAATAAAATGATTGTACTGAACTAAAATTAGGTGTGTACAGAGGTAAAGATTGTCTTGTCATACCAAGGTAAAAATAAGTGTAAAAATCACCTCACACATGACTTCCTAAATTATTGCATTATTCTCAAGTTTTACGTCTTTTTGCAGCCCCATCAACATCATAGACCCAGCAATCACCCCACCCAGATGGCACCAACAAATCCTACCTTCGCACCATCCCGTGCGAATTCAACCCAGAGAACCACAGCCAACCCCCCACCACCCTGAGACCTGGTAATCCATCTAGTCCAGGCAACCCCAATCACAGCTGAGAACTCCAATCTCCCACATCCCTAGGACCCCCCCCCCCTCCTCCCTCATCCCACGTAATCCTTCACAGCAAAAACAGATAATAGGGCACTTGTTTTTTGAAAAACGAGTGCCCTATTATCGATTTCTAGTGACATGCATCAATCTTTTTTTGCTGTGTTCCAACCTCAGAGTAGACAACATCATTTTCCCACCACCCCAGGACCCCCCAAACCATGTCACCCCTTATGACTCATGTAGCCCCTGCTGGAATAGAAAACCCTGCCCTCTCACCATGCAAGGATGCTGACATGAAACTCGATGCCAACATCAAAGGAGAAACGTGGGATCCTGTATACACGTGCTTCAGGAAGGTCTATGTGACGCTGTGCCACCACCGAACCTTCAACCAGGAGTGCCTGGATAATGGTATTTTTCCAGTTGAGGTAATTGCCACATGTGCTACAGTGGCAGCTGATGACAAACTGAGAGAGGAGTATGTGAGACTTCTAACAAAGGCTAGTATGGAGATTACAGCAGCCAACATATACCACCTACAGAAGAAAGAAATGAGATTGAAGGGAGACCATCCACAAACACAGAAATGGAGAAGTGTATCCGGAGGCCTGTCTGAGACCCGAAGCCATGCACAGGACTGGAGACCAGGTTCCACGCCGATTGTCACATGCCACACACAAACCCAATAATCAAATCTTCAAAGCCTAGGCACCACCCAAATTCCCCAGCAACACACACAGGTGCAAAGACCAAGTTAAAAAACCGAAACCACCACCCAGACTATCCTGTAACAGTCAACAAGACCCCCCACAAGGCCACCCACATCCCAGCACCAACCAGATGTGCCATGAATAGAATCTAAATCACATCGACTTACAATTATCAAACACAGGGAAGGCTAATAATAATGTTTCAGCTTCAAACATTATACAGGTACATATCGTAGGAATTTATTTTACACTACTACATGTAAGTTCCAATGAATAGCAATATGTTAGGGTGGCACACCAGTGCAGCAATGTTCATCTCCCTCATGAACAGCTGCTGGTTGTGGGGAGATAAGATTGCTTCGGAAAGGAGCTTAGCAGCTACATGCAGTCCACAGAACCTTCCTGCCTTCACCACACCCCACCCTCCTCTGCCTAACTTTTTGTCACTAAACACAATGTCATCCTTCTTGAGAACCCATGAAGGTGCATGGGCCTATCTAACTGTTCTTGGAGGTGTTGGCATCGTGCAGACAGATCACGGATCTGCAGTTCAGCTCTTGTGGCCCTTTTTTGCACAAGCTCTGCAATTCTGTTATCTGACATATGTGCATCAGTTTGCAACATCTTCACTGCATCCTCAGCTTTCCTGGTTCTTTCTTCAAGTGTTGCTACCATGGTGGATGCATCGGTGGCCTTCTTCTTCTCAGCAGATATGGTCTCCATTTCAGCAACCTTGATCCTGTCTTCTGCTACAGAGGGCCTACAGTAGCTCTTGCTTCCGCTATAACTGCTCTTTTTACTGCTGTCTTGGCATTCTTGCACTTATCAGCAGCTTCATGCAATCATGCACGCGGACCTCATTTCACCCACTTTCAACAGAAATGGAACGATTTTAACATAATCCAAGTCTCAGTGTTCTCCCTAGACATATGAGAAGGCAAGGTGCTATTTATTGGGGATGGGCACGTCCATTCATACGTTTACATGTTATATTAGTGGGGCAGGTAGCAGGTGCAAATGTGTAATAGCAGTTTATGTACAAAATAATTATTGTTTTTGCATTTGTAGTGCAATTTTGTACTTTGCACGTTTGTTATGACATTTACTTGTTGAGTGTCTAGTTCAGTTGCACCAACCTTCATTTGATGAAGCACTAGAAGTGTATACGTAAATGGTGCCTAAACAAAAACACACTTACGAAAAGAACATGTTCTTGTATATTGCGTAGTCACCTCAATCGATCGTTTTGGCGTTCTGTGTAGCACCTGCAGTAGCCTATTCATGTAGTTTGCATGTGCTTTCCGCATAATTAGCATCGTAGTTACATGTATATGACTTCAGGATTAGGAGCTGAAATAAACATATTCAGACAAGGCCTTTAATAGAATTGCACACTCACAAAAAGGCACTGAGAAAAAGAGCAAGGCGCTGATAAAAGGGGCAAGGCGCTGCACCTTGCAAAAACAAGCTAGGGAGAACACTGCAAGACTCATTTCACCCATATTCGACACGAATGGAATGCTTAACATTATCCAAGACTGCATTTCATCATCTTCTCAAATACTTATGATCATCACACACAAATTAAAAAATAATCAACTTACCCACTGATGTTGCATGATTATGGTTTACCATTGGGAAAAGAACAAATCATAAAGAGTTGCATGCAAGTGTCTTTATAGCATCGCAAACAAATCAAATCATGGTTATTACACTTTATAGAACATTTCAACCAAGTCGATATAACCAGCACTTAGAATAATGTCACCATTCAACTGCCAACCATGAATGGTTTAAAACACATAATTTGTAAAGTATGTTTTCAGTTATCAACACTTCAAGGCTACGCCATACAACTTCAAGGCTATTCCTGACCCCTTCAATGCTACTCATTACAACTTCAAGGCTATTCTGACCACTCCAAGGCTACTTCTGACCACTCCAACGACTTTGTCAAAAATCATATGTGTCTTCTGGAGAGCTCACTATTCAGGGAGATCTTCTAATGAGAGGAAGTCTACATGTACATCTAATCCCAGGCATGGGCAGACAGTTGGAGGACTTCATACTATGCTGTTCAGTGCATATGGACCTCATTACACCCATTGCCAACAGACATGGAAAGTTCCACACTGAACTCCATCATCTTTCCAAATGCTGAAAATCTTCATTCAGAAATTCAAAAGCAATGAATACAAATATCCACATACATATTGAGAATTTAGCAAAGCATAAATTATTGACATGACACAACGTAGTATACACATCAGTACAGCATAAAACATATTACACAACTACCCTATTAAAAATAACCAACTCCATAAAAGATCACAGTATGGACATTAAAACCTCATTCCACACATGTTGAGTTGGGTTAAACAATAAAGTGAATTGGTACTTGATCCAAGTGTGCTCGGGTACATGCATGTAGGTCCTTGACATTTTGTAGCAGTGGTGCTCTAACTATATTTATACCATGGTCCCTTGATCATGTACCAGCCATACACACAAAATTCATACAAATATGCACTTGGAAAACACAAACTCCGCCAACAGTACATTACAGACCATTGCATCATCACTTGACTACACACATACATGCGTGCTCTGTGATGTCAAATCCTCACACTCATTAGATTCAGATGACACATACGCACATGCGTGTACCTCATCTCTATCATTGACGTTGACACCAAGTGACAGGAGTTTCTGAACAGTTTCCACATCACCAGCCCTGCATGCTGCAACTAACTGTTGATGAAACCAAATTATGTACAGGGCACTCTGATCAAATAACACAACTTCAGAGGGCAATGCAATGATGGCATTATTTTCAATGCACATAGGTTGATGTGTTTAGTGATATTGAATACCAAATGCAAGGTTAATTCACATGCTCCAAACTACCCAATAATTCTATGTCACCAAGGTTTTACGATAATTTGCACTCATTTCAAACCATAGCAAATGGCATTACTATACATACAATGGTGATTTGATTTATCTCCAAGTGAAGTTGATGAAACTATATGACAACTATCCTACAGCTTTCCAATTACAAATATGTTTGTCTATAGTACCATGCAGTACATCACATTTGAATCTCTTGTTTTACCTACGTTAGTTACGTTTCTAAACATAGCTAACTCAGGGGTCAAGTGAATCACTTTTCTGCTTCTCTGATATTGCTGCAATTTCGCATATTTACTTGTCTTGATACGAATATAAAATATACCAATTACTTACTTCATAACTTGAATGGTTCTAGAAATAAATTGTCCTCAATATTTTTTTTACAATATAATGCGGCTCATATCTTTGCCACTACAATGCAGATAGGTATAATTGGCATCAAATTGAAGCAATTCTTAGTGCCACTTAACGATTTGAATCATTTTTCTGGGTGGTGAAAGGGTTCAAAAATATGAGTTGCTTACAGCCCACCAAGTTGCAATATTTTTGTAAACATTTAACTATTCAGGACAATTTATTTCAAGAACCATTAAAGTTATGATGTAACATTTCACATCCATATCAAGACCAGTAAATATGAGGCGTTGCGGCAAAATTGGAGATGTGAAGCAGAAAAGTGATTGACTTGTTATGGAATGACCCTCAGTGAAAATCCCTGGATGGTGTAAAGAGAAGTCTTGGACACTAGACTACTTTGTATAGCGTGCATCTTATTACATTTCAGGCAACAGAGTTCCAGAGAACCCACACAGGTTATAACCTGCCTACGGGCGTGGAAGCAGCACATGCAAACCAGCCAAGTAAACATATTCGGTTTCCTTTCTCCAGCGGCACCTTTTGGCCGAAGCAAGGCAGCAAATATTCATATCACAAACAAAGCTGGAAGTCTCTAATTAAAGTCATCTCACCTTATATATATCCTCCCCTATCTGGAAATCACCAATCAATGCGAAATCCACTTATCCGGACATATTAAAAAGGTTACTTACAAAAGCAACATACCTCATTTATTGTAGGAGTTGCACTTTGCATTGCATCCGAAGACCGCTTCATGTAAAAGCACAACAACGCAGCCAAACTTTTTGATCAGATGACGATAAGTGACGGGTTATGTTATAAATCAGGCGTAATGTAGCAGAGATTTATTGTTGTTTTACCTTGGAGTGGGAGCGTGCACTGATGAGTGCACATGGGCGTATAGCCCATGTAATATACGCTCCTATACGCGTGTCTAATTTTACTTTCTTTACAAGTGATCATGGGAGAAGAACATTAAATTGGCAGCAGTATAAAGGGGTGTCGCTTGACTTTAGAAAGTTAGCTCTATAAGCATCAGCGGTAAATTCGCTTATGCGATCTTGTCCGTGCAGTCTTAATTGCTATCCTTGTGGAGGTCCTGACAGTGGAGATAACCTATAGCGGTATTTGCGGTATTAACACTTTGAAGTCGAGGCTTGGCTATCATATGATCATTAGGCCTAGGCCTAAATTTCTTTTGTTTTGTTTTAGTATTTTCAAATCTTAGATAAACGCAGAACTTTGACAAAATTAAGGCAAAATTACGGTCTAGTGCAGCTCTAGATTATAGTTATATTAACAGTATTCTTCATATCAGTGCAAGTAAACTAATTTAGTCTATGGTCATACATGTGATTGAAAGAAATGATTTATTTTTAGATTAGTCATTAATTTAAAAGCTGGCTTTTCTTGACTTTTTTTCAGCGAATTGATCGATAATCTGATCAAAGTCAACACTGTTGAATGCTTCTTTCTCTGTTGAAAGAATTGCAAGATTGCCCAACCGTTCTTGTGCCATAGTAGACCTCAGATAGGTTTTGATTATCTTCAGCTTACTGAAGGATCTCTCACAGCTTGCCACCGACACTGGCATAGTCAGCAAGATTTGCAATGCAGTCTGCAGGTTGGGGAAGACATCTTTTCCATACTGTATGGTGGCCTTCAGCAGTTCCTCTGGTGTTGATGGCAATGTCTGGCGGTTTGCAAACAGCATCTGGCAGTCAGTGATTTCTTGATACAGAGCTGCACCATTGACGTCCCCTTCATAAACCACACCGAAGTCAGCACACTGATGCACAAGATCTGACTCCACATCCCCATTGATTAGAGACTGCACATTCAACAGGAAGCCAAACTTGGAGTTCAGTTCCTGTAGCCGTATGCTTCTCTCTTGCAGTTCCTGGCAGAGGGTGTCTAGGGAAAGCTTCATCACTCTGCTGGCCTCGTGAGGCCTGCATCAGGTTCACTCTCCCCTGGCATGAGCCGTTTTCTTCTCATACGCCTTTCAGTGGCAATCTCCCATTTGTCAGCCAACTGAAGTCCTTGCTGCAGAGACCTTGCACACAGATTGTCACGGTCGTCTGTGAAGTTCTTCCAAAGTGAATCCAAATCTGTAGCAGCCTCATGAAGGTTCATGTTTGGTGACTGCAGGCGCTTCTGGACCACATTAATCTTATGGAGGACTTCGTTCCAGAAATACAAATACACCACACAGTTAAATGTGAGAAGACTTTTCAGCAAGATTCCAGCTTTAGCTCTGGTGTCAGTTGACTCGTGCTGGTCCTCATTGAGTGACTGAAGAAGCCCAACCAACTTCCCATGACACAGCAATAGCTCGTACGGCTGCTTCTCTGGCACTCCACCGAGTGTCTGATTCTTTCTTCACAGTCAGATCCAACATTTCTGACATTTTCTTCCAACGTGTAGTTGATCCAGAAAAGAAACTGTAAACTTCCTGAACAGTTCCAAAGAAAGTGATGATTGTGGGATCCACCGAGGCAGCATGAACACCTGCCAAATTCAGTGAATGGTTGTCACAATTGATGAAGACTGCTTTGGGGTTCCTTTCACGAAGTCTTGTCTGCACACCACTGATGGACCCAGACATCACAGCTGCATTGTCATACATTTGCGCACGACAGTCAAGGAAATTCAAGCCATCATCCTGCAGTGATTTGAGGATAATTGCTTCATATCCAGCAGCATCTTTTTTGTCTAGCTCAACAAATTTGATGAAGGTTTCTTTCACTCTAACATTCCTTGTTTCAAAATCAGACTGCACATAGCGTATCACTTGTGATAGCTGTTCTGTGTGCGACACATCTGGTGTAGAATCGTACAAAATCCCAAAGTATTTTGCTTCTTTGATTTCCTTGATTATTTTGTCACGAACTGCACCAGCCAACAGTGATAAAAATTCATTTTGGATGTCATGGGAGAGATATGATACACTGTGAGGATTTTCTCTCACATTCTTTAAGTGATTTTCCAGCAGTGTGTCATAAAATGACAAAAACTTCAAGGTTGCCAAGAAGTTGCCTGGGTTATCACTATCCAGCTGTTCAACATGGCCACGCAGTGCGAGGTTCTGTGATGCAAGAAGCTTAATGACATCAATAATTCTCTTCAGAATTTCTCTCCATCTTTTTTTCTCATCCTGAATCTGTTTTTCGAGGATTTCGTCCACACCACCTTTTAACCTCAGAGCTCTCTCCATCTCTTTCCATTCAAGGAACGACTTTCTGTTAGGGTGTGTAACCGGTTATCAGGTTATTCGGGTTATTCGGATATTCGCAAAAATCTATCCGTTCGGATAGCAACTTAGCATTACTCGGAAAAATCGATTAGTGAATTTTATCTATTCGAAATAACCGATTTCTGTTTCTCCATTCGGAGGTACTTAGGTATTCGTCGTCAGCATCGACAATTCGTCCATTATTCGAATATCTTTTTATACCGATATCCGGATATGATTTTCAATTGAGTATTTCATAATTAGAGCTATACACATAATACGTCACTGTTGTTTTTACTATTTATACATAATAACGACATCTGAATTGAGTAAATAAATAGTAATTATAATACAAAATATTTAATGTGCATCAATTGGGGATACAAAATATACAGCGTGTACGGTGCAGTTATCGTCGTCTTCAAGTAAGTAACTAAGTTCATTAGTATATGCCACGAGTTGTGGTTATGTGTAGTAGCAATAAATTTATGTACCAGTACTAGTATTGCATTGTTTTATTGTACAGTGGTACGAAGTGAACATATCTGAGTATTGCGCTAGCGAGTGAAACAGAATGACAGACTTCTCACCCACTTCAAGTAAGTATGCGCGCTCTGTTTGAGTATGTGGAATCGTACTAATGGGAAATTTCATATGCATTTAGCGAGAACGGGAATGGAGTGTTGTGGGATGATTATAAGTGGAGTGCGTGATTGTAGGTGTTGTGGGGTGAGTTTATAATGGTGATGTCTGGTCTCCGTGGAATTGTGTTGGATGGTTAGGTTTACATTACTGTGGATATGTACAAGTGTATGGTAAAGACATACAATTTATTAAACTCTATTTGGCAAACACATGCATGCTACTGTAGACCTTTGTGTCTCTGTGTTTTAAACTGACATGCATAGCTCTAGTTTGGGGGCAAGACCAGGTGGATTTCTGTGCAGACATAAATTATCTTCTCAGTGTGCACTCCACAAGCACCATAACCTGAATAACCTAGGTATTCGGCAGGAAATTTGGCAAAATCTATTCGGAAAAATCGATTTTGTTTTTTAAACTATTCGAAAAAATCGATTTTCAGATCCACAAAAACCTGAAAAATCGATTAGTGTTTTAAAAGTATTCGGAAAAATCGATTTTTATTATGCAGGGGAGGTTACACACCCTACTTTCTGTGTAAGGAACGACTTTCTGTGAGATTGACATTCCTCATGATTCTTGAGCTTTTCAGACTTCTTCCAAATGGTAAATCCATCTGGAGACTCAAGGGCTGACCTCATGTTGGATGGACTATGAGGAAAAAGAAGACAACAGAAACAATATGCTGCACTTTTATGTGGAGAATACAACAGCCAAGTGCGAGTGACCTGCTGCCCATTTGGTAGAGATTTGTGAAACCAGTTTTTGGTCATTCCTCTTGCCACAGCCTTAGTACCAGACAGTGTTCTAGGCAGAGTTGCATCTTCATTTCGAAATGCATCAGGGCCAGTTTTTACCAGGAGTTCCTTTGTAGCATCATCAATGCATGGTCTTGCAGCTGCTGTGAAACTCATGAATCCAATATCCCCGAAAGTAATTATGGGATTATTATGGTAAATCAGTTGAGACGGGCCTGGTTTTGGATCTTCTTGCCCTGCCACTACCTCACTCTCATCACTGGTTTCATCACTATCATTAATATTGTCACTGGTGACTTCACTTTCCATTCTCTTTGCCTCACTTTCCTCATTAGCACTTTTTGAACCAAGATCATCGTGCTCTGCTTCTTTGTCAACCTTTAAAAATGCAGCGAATAACTTGCTAGACTTGCGTGCTTCTTCAGCTGCCTTTGCTTTTCGCTTTCGGCGCTGCGCTCCACTCAGTTTTCCTGTGCTGCTCATCTTGCGGAGAGTTTTTTACAACAACTTGTAAACAACTGTGTTAGGGCCTAATTAGGGTCAGCGGTTGGCGTGGCGTGGTTAGAAGAAGTGACGTCATGCATATTTGCCACGTGCGTCACGTTCTCCAATATGACGTCACTTAGGTTTGCGCTTATAGTAGCCTACAGGCATACTTAGGCTTACATGTAGGTCTACCTGTCATGATCAAGCTTAAGTTAAACTTGTATGAAATCATTGTTTTCCCTTTGTTTAGTAGGCCTAGCCTTTTTTTTATTGGCCTTAGCAGGCGCCCCCCTTGTCCCGGCGCCCGGGGGCAATTGCCCCCCCCCCTTCCCCCCCCCCCCCCCCCCCTCCTCCCGCCGCCACTGGGCATGACAGCCTTACAAATCGCCAAAACGGCTTGCTCCTCAACGCGCCTTTTTTTTTCATAGCACGAGAAGTTACGTCATATCAGGTAAAAATAATAACTTGCAGCTGGAGCAAATTATATTGCCAGTGGCGTATCCCGGATTTCAGCGAGCGGGGTGCTTAAGGTCATGATCAGGCCCGATACGGAAGGTGGGGGGGGGGGGGGGGGGGGGGAGGGGTGCAGTCCGCATCAGATCCGATACGAAAAGTGAGTGAGTGTGTGTGTGTGTGGGGGGGGGGGGGGGCAGTCCACTTCAGGTCCGATACAAAAAGTGGTAGGGGGGGGGGGGGGGGGGCAGTCCGCTTCAGGTCCGATGCCTTTGTTTGGCACACGTTATCGGTAATAATTAACGGTTACAATTTTGACCGAGGGGGGTGCTCAAGCACCCCCCCTGGATACGTCACTGGTTGCGATGGTGGAAGCTACACTACGCGGAAGTGTACCATATGTACCCTGGAGTGGTCTGCGTCCTACCTTTACTAATAGCCCTTCGTCCTAAGTTGCGCGAGTTACAGTGCGTTTTGATAGCTGCTACATCACCGCTCTTGTACGTACGTGTACATTTAATGTGCGCTACAAATCTTGTTTCCAGTTTTCTGAGATTGCCGTTATAGTCTCAACGCGCATTTTAACTATGTACAGTGTAAGTCAAATGTGATTTGCGTGTATTCCTTGGTTTTTGTTGGGACACAGCACTGGCCTTTACCTGCAATGACCCTCACCAGAATACCACCATTACACTATGTCATTGTGACAGCGGTCCGACCTAGGGTGAGTGAACTGTTCACTTGTCTGTATTTGCTTGCATGTAATTATAGAATATCCTCAGGTTTGAGTTGGGGCCCAACACTGGCCTTCCCAGAATGCCATTACACTATGTGAATGTCACAGTGGTCCGACATATGGTGACACACTTGTGTGTGTTTGCTTTGCCTAGTAATTACAATATCCCCAGGTTTGAGTTGGGGCCCAACACTAGCTGCTGGCCTTCAATGACCCTCACCAGAATGCCATTACACTATGTGAATGTCACAGTGGTCTGACATATGGTGACACACTTGTGTGTGTTTGCTTGCCTAGTAATTACAATATCCCCAGGTTTGAGTTGGGGTCCAACACTGGCCTTCACGTGCAATGACCCTTACCAGAATGCCATTACACTGTGTGATTGTGACAGCGGTCCAACCTACTGTAAGGTGAGTGTACTGTTCATACTTTAGCGGGTTTTTTTTCAGACTCATCCCCCTTCCCCCTTCCTCCCAGCATTCCGTAGGCCGGACCAGACAGCCATAAGGATCACAGCAGAACTGGGCAAGCTGTTCTGCACATACGGTGTCCCAGAAATTGTTCGCTTGGACCAGAGTCGAAAACTTTGAAAGCAATATTGTCCAGAGCACACTGGATGCTTGTGGGATGAAGAAAAGCCACCTATCACCCACGGGTGATGAGGATGGTTAAGAGATTTTGCTGCAGCTGCTACCTTCGCACAACTGCCGCACTCATTTCCCCTGGAGTGTCCTTATTCCAGCTGATGTACGGAAGGCACCCCCAACCAAACATCTTGACCCCCTATGAAGCCACATCATACCAGGCAGTCAGGAAGAGTGTAGTGCCAGAAGGGTTACACCGTAGTTGTTACATGCCTTGTGCACAACATTTAGAAAGATCTAGAAGACCATTAAGTTCTATATTGTGCATATTCTGTCAGAATATCATTCTTATTACCTAGCTAATTTCTTGTGACTGGGGTTGTGCATTACATTTCCATCTGCTAGAGTGAATTTACAATAGTATTAGAACACAATCACTGGAAACAAGCTGTCACCGATATCTGATTGCGTACAACATTTTGTATTGTGGCTCACAACACGCCTGCATGACATACATAACTGGTCACTCCATGACAATGCAGTTGATCAATCAGCCAACAACAAGAATCTTTACCAGCCACGCCTTAAATGAGAATCAGGCTACTCATATGTCTTTCTGTACATTTCCCAGAGCTATGCATGCATAATGTTATAGATCGAACATTTACGTACGTTGATTACACAGCCATTTAATATTAACTTTGTAAACAATGTGCAATTCATGACACATGACATTAATTCGTACATATGCAAGAATCCTTGTACATGTAGATATGAAATACCTAGTTTGTTCAGCTGAATACTAGCTCTGATGATTGACACTGCTTTGCTGAACGGTGACGATGGATTAGGGAAATTGATTGCAGGGAGACACACAATCTAAAAATACTGTTTCATGCAACAAGAATCAACGAATACAAGACTACTGAGCACAATTACAAATAAGTAACTTGAGGTAACAACAAAACAAAACAATACAGGTAAATTCGACGCCTTCACGACGCATTCATTACTATAGTTAATGTCTTTCAATAAACATCAACGAATCCAAGACTACTGAGCACAATTACAATCCAAATTACGTGAGGTAACAAAAATAAAATAAAATAAAAATACAGGTAAATAAAAACAAGCCTACAACACCAGATGTTTCCAGGCGGTCACCCATCTAAGTACTGATCCGGCCCGACGCTGCTTAACTTCGGTGAACCGGTGCATTCAGCGTGGTATGGTCGTAGGCATTGTAATGCGCACGTATAAGGGTCATATTCCACATTTCATTGTCCAGCAATGAAATCTGACGGTCGCAGTTTATGCATTCGAAGCTTTCACGACGAAATCAATACTACTGTTTATGTCTTTCAACAAAAATCAACGAATCCAAGACTGCTGGGCACAATTACAATCCAAGTTACTTGAGGTAACAACAAAACAAAACAGTACAGGTAAATTTGACGCTTTCACGACGCATTCAGTACTATACAAAAATCAACGAATCCAAGACTGCTGAGCACAATTACAAACCAAGTTACTTGAGGTAACAACAAAACAAAACAGCACAGGTAAATTTGACGCTTACACGACGCATTCAATACTATAGTTAATGTCTTTCAATTAACATCAACGAATCCAAGACTACTGAGCACAATTACAATTAAGTAACTTGAGGTAACACAAATAAAATAAAATAAAATAAAAAATACAGGTAAATAAAAAGATTACAACACCGGATGTTCCCAGGCGGTCACCCATCCAAGTACTGATAGGCCCGACGCTGCTTAACTTCGGTGATCGGACGGGAACCGGTGCATTCAGCGTGGTATGGTCGTAGTCATAATGCGCACGTATAAGGTTTATATTCCACATTTCATTGTCCAGCAATGAAATCGGACGGTCACAGTTAATTAATGAATTCGACGCTTTCACGACGCATTCAATGCTACTGTTAATGTCTTTTAACAAAAATCAACGAATCCAAGACTGCTGAGCACAATTTCAATCCACGTAATTTGACGTAACAACAAAACAAAACAATACAGGTAAATTTGACACTTTCACGACGCATTCAGTACTATAGTTAATGTCTTTCAACAAAAATCTACTAATCCAAGACTGCTGAGCACAATTACAATCCAAGTTACTTGAGGTAACAACAAAACAAAACAATACAGGTAAATTTGACGCTTTCACGACGCATTCAATACTATAGTTAATGTCTTTCAACAAAAATCAACGAATCCAAGACTGCTTAGCACACGAACATATATGCTACAAACGGGCTAAATATAGGACTATGACATTTTCACTTACTATTACAGACCCTTGTTCCCATGCTTTTTACACAACCATTGCCTTCAAATCCGATATCCCACCAACTTTCTCATAGAGAAGGTTTTTTATTTACTCAGTTGTAAGGTTTATATTCCACATTTCATTGTCTGCAATGAAATCGGACGGTCACAGTTTATGCGTTCGACGCCTTCACGACGCATTCAATACTATAGTTAGTGTCTTTCAATAAACATCAACGAATCCAAGATCGCTGAGCACAATTACAATTAAGTAACTTGAGGTAAATAAAATAAAATAAAATAAAATAAAAAATACAGGTAAATAAAAAAGAAGCCTACAACACCGGATGTTCCCAGGGGGCCACACATCCAAGTACTGATCCGGCCCGATGCTGCTTAACTTCGGTGATCGGACGGGAACCGGTGCATTCAGCGTGGTATGGTCGTAGGCATTGTAATACGCACGTATAAGGTTTATATTCCACATTTCATTGTCCTGCATGAAATCGGACGGTCACGGTTTATGCGTTCGACGCCTTCACGACGCATTCAATACTATTGTTAACAAAAATCTATGAATCCAAGACTGCTGAGCACAATTACAATCCAAGTTACCTGAGGTAACAACAAAACAAAACAGTACAGGTAAATTCGACGCCTTCACGACGCATTCAATACTATAGTTAATGTCTTTCAATAAACATCAACGAATCCAAGACTGCTGAGCACAATTACAATCCGAGGTAACAACAAAACAAAACAGTACAGGTAAATTTGAGGCCTTCACGACGAATTCAATACTATAGTTAATGTCTTTAAACATCAACGAATCCAAGACTCTGAGCACAATTACAATTAAGTAACTTGAGGTAACAAGAATAAAATAAAATAAAAAATACAGGTAAAAAAAAGAAGCCTACAACACCGGATGTTCCCAGGCGGTCACCCATCCAAGAACTGATCCAACCCGACGCTGCTTAACTTCGGTGATCGGACTGGAACCGGTGCATTCAGCGTGGTGTGATCGTAGTGTAATACGCACGTAAAAGGCTTATATTCCACATTTCCTTGTCCTGCAATGAAATCGGACGGTCACAGTTTGCGTTCGACGCCATCACGACGCATTCAATACTATTGTAATATTAATGAAGTCGGTCGGGGGACCTGCACTACAGTTAATACGCACTTGGCGGGACTGCACAGCCGCTACCAGAGAATGATCGGTGTTCCGGACGTCTTCGGGATCATTACATGCCGACAAGCTCTAATATGATTGGACATATATATATCACTGAACTTGTATATAAACAGAAATTGTATGTATGGTATTCATGTTGTTGTTACGAGTTAAGAGTTATTACACTGGTAGCAGAGAATGAAGCCTCAACGACACATAAGCTTGCCGAGCTGTTTTTCCCAAGGAAACTTCGCCGATTGGTTGGAACGCTTCGAGATTTGTGCGGCCGCGAACGCGTGGCAGGAGATACGATGGCGTTGAAGCTCCCTACGCTGCTGGAAGGAGAAGCTCTCGTCGCGTGGTTGGCGATTCCGGGGAAAACAAGAGGAGATTACTGCGCTACGAAGCAAGCCCTAAAGAATGCGTTAAAGCCGACAGAGTTCTCAGCTTTCGCCGAATTTCAATCTCGGAAACTACGCCCCGGAGAGACGGTCCACATGTACGCACATCACCTGAAGCGACTCTTGGATGCTGCTATGCCGGAACTGGACGACGATAGCAAGAGTAAAATACTGTTCCAGCAATTCGTAGCGGGGGTGCCAGACGAATGCAGTCGCATGTTGCGAGCGAACCCGGACATCATTACCATCGATGCCGCGGTTAACAGAGCTAAACTTCTTCTAACCATCGCAGTAGAGAAGCCCACCTCGTCGGTTGCCGCAATTACAACGTCGTGTCCTGAAGTGCGAGCCTTGCAAAATAGCGTCAAGTACCTGACAGAGAAAATGTCTGCCTTGATGGGGAAACTTCAAGACCACACAAGTGCTGCCGTTCAGTCACCTGCCCCTGCTACTGCTCCTGTCAGATGCTACAATTGTAACCGTACTGGACACCTATCACGGAACTGCAAGCAGCCAAGACGCCAGACAGTGTGCTACAACTGCACCAACCTGGACATGTAGCAAGAAATTGTCAGCACCAGGGAAATGGACTGGGGACGACTACATCAAGGGCTACAGGCCGTCCCGATCGTATCTAGAGGCCCAAGAATTTATTACTGCCGTTTCTAGTGAGCGTGTACCCGTCATTAAAGGGAAACTGGACGATAGCGATGTAAAAAATAATGGTAGATTCAGGCTCCTCCGTTTCTTTAGTAGACAAGCCGTATCTCCCTTCGGGGTGTGTAATCTTGAGAAGACAGCAGGCTCTTCGGACAGCGGATGGGCACGGGATGAGGATAGTTGGAATGGTCAGACTCACAGTACACTTGGGAGCTTTTAAAGCGGAACAGGAACTCTTGGTGGCTGAACAGTTACTAATGCCTGTCATTCTGGGAGTGGACTTTCTTTCCAAACATTCACAGTGGTCTTTGATCGCAGCCTATCATATGTGCGAATCGGAACAGTGGTCGTCCATACAGTTGGCAGGCAGGACGAGGTCAACAGTTGCTATGCTGTCTTAACCAAGCAGAGTGATTCAGAGGAAAAGGATGTGACCGAGGAATGTGCTGTACCCAGATTTGGTGAAGAACCGTCTCACGACATCCCAGTGTGCCCAGTGGAGCTGCAAAATGTGGTCGAGGAGTACAGGCAGCTGTTTTCAACGGTTCCTGGTTTCACAGAGGTAGCCCATCATGCCATCCCCACAGCTAATAACCTAGCTCCAGTCCGCGTTCCTCCACGCCGTATACCAGCTCAGTACAGAGAAGAAATTGAACATCAACTTCAGGAGATGCTGGATAGGAACATTATAAGAGTGAGCAGCAGCCCATGGTTAGCACCGGCGGTATATGTCCCCAAGAAGAATGGAGAACTTCGGTTCTGCATTGATTACAGGGAGCTCAACAAGAGGACGATGAAGGATGCATACCCCCTTCCACTTCCGGATGAAGTACAAGATAGACTGGCTGGAGCTACTGTATTCTCCAAGCTGGATCTGCAATCAGGCTACTGGCAGCTCCCAGTGAAAGAAGAAGATCGTATGAAGACAGCCTTTTGTCCAGGCCCAGGGATGGGACTATATGAGTTTTGCAGGATGCCCTTCGGTGTCACCGGTGGACCCAGTTCTTTTCAGCGTCTAATGGATAAAGTGCTTCATGGCTATTCCTTTGCCACCAGCTACATTGACGATGTGCTAGTTCACTCCAGTTCCATGGAGCTCATCTAAGACAAGTGCTTGATCGCTTGGCAAAGGCAGGATTGACGTTGCGGGGTACGAAGTGTAAGCTTGGACTTGACAAGGTGCAATACTTGAGACATGTGTTCTCTAAAGAGGGTATGACTCCTGATTCTGAGAAGATCACTGTCGTGCAGAAGTGGCCAACACCAACAAATGCCACAGAGGTGCGGCAGTTCCTAGGTCTAGCATCATACTATCGACGATATGTGAACAACTTTGCAGATGTCGCAGCTCCCCTTCACAGTCTCACTCAGAAAGCAGTAGAATTCAGTTGGGATGAGAACTGTCAGCACGCATTTCAGATGTTGAAAGTTGCATTAACGCAAGCCCCTGTCTTAAGCTATCCGTCCTTCAAGAAGGAATTCACGCTGCTGACAGATGCCAGTGCAGTGGGGATAGGAGCAGTGTTGGAGCAGGAAGGCCACCCGATTGCTTATGCCAGTCGCAGTCTAACTCCATCTGAAAGGCAATACAGTGTTATAGAATGGGAGTGCTTGGCTGCTGTTTTTGCGGTCAAACAGTTTAGTACTGGGTCACCCATTCAGTTTACACACGGACCATCAGATCAGTACTCTTACTATCCTTTCTGCTGTTTGATCAGGCATTGGTATTGCTTCAGCCCACTTGGTGAAGTAATCTTGAAGGACTAGTAGATATCGATTCCCATGACTGGACATTGGAACTTCCAGAACATCAACAGCCAACATTTGCCAAGCTCGACCTATTGGGACGTTAGTCATAGGTACTGCTACTGGCATTGGAAGCTTTGATTGTTGACATACTTCACAACTCCTACAGTACAACTCTGTCGCCTTTGCCATTCCAACCCAGTAGGCCACCCGCTTCAGTCTGTCTAGGGTCTTTCCAGTGCCCTGATGACCTGCACTTATGATGTCATGACAGTTGCGAAGAATCTCTAGCTGCAGGGAAGTTGGCATCACAGGAACAGTGATAACCTCTTCCAATGGACCCGGAACAAACCTCTCAATCATGTGTAACTGCTTCAACAGGTGCAGGTAGCGTTTTAATGGAAATTGTTTCCAGTTTGGCTTGGAGGTACCATTCCGTGATGTAAGGTGTTTGGTTACTTGTTGAAGTACCGCGTCCTTTTGTTGTTCCTTTCGGATCCTGTCTGTGGTAAGTTCTGGGGTTATCAGTGTAGCAGAGCATGTATCACCGGCTTCTACTTCTACTGCAGGTACACGGGACAGAGCATCTGCATTGCCGTTTGCTGATCCTCGCCTATATTTGATCTCAAAATCAAATTCTTGAAGAGCCAGAGTCCATCTGCACAACCTGCCTTCCATCTTCTGTGCAGAGAGCCATTGTAGTGGTATTAACTTCGATGAAGTTAGTGACACATTTTCATCAGGGAAGGTCAGACGAATACATCTATAGGAAGAAACAATTACACTTCCGTGTATTATACATGTGAATGATCGACAAATAACATACAGGTATGAATAGTGTTTACAAGTAACACTTTTTCAATGACGACTTAAAGATGATAACGGCTCTGGTCCCTTGTCCTTGAAGGTTTGGCATCTCTTCTGCCAAGCCCAACTTACTTTCTTATGCATGCATGATCCTCACAGGAACCTCTTGTCCCTCACTTATATCTCCTGGTGGTATGGAGCTCGTCACTTATATCTCCTGGTGATAAGGGGTTCAGTTCCTCAACCCTTCTTGGGTGCATATATGTCTGGAGACTAGCTTGGTTGTGACCGTACCAATAAAAACCAATTGGAAGGTTTAGTGGGGTGACCCCAATACTTACCTCCTCAGGAAAGTAGACTTTACTGGCCACCACATCCGGAGTAGGACAGTCACAGAAACTGTATGGGCCATGCCAGGGTCTTGATCGTTTCCTGTTCTTTCCACTCCCATCTTGTGAAAATCCGATCATAATCCAGTCTCCAATCTGATATTGCACAACATGACTTGACTTGTCGTAATGAGGCTTGTCCTCCTGTGACTTCTGAATCTCCTTGCAGGCCAATTGTCGAGCTGAGTACAAAGACAGTAGGAGCTCTGCTCAATAATCAGTCATGGTTGGTTCCAGTGGATGAGAAGGAAGAATCGCAGCATCGTCGGGAAACACCAGTCTATTACAAATAAAAGATATGAAGGAGTTCCCTTGGTGGACTCATGAGGAGTGTTTCTGTAGGCCCACAACACACCTGGAAGATACTTATCCCATTGAGCTCTAAACTATGCCACCTGCTTTCTCAGCATTGACTTGAGGGTCTGGTTATAACATTTGACCATACTGTTGCATTGTCGATAGTAGGCAGTGGTGTTGAGTTTCTGGATGTGCCCAGCACATCAAACAGATAGCAAATTTGCACGATGTTTAGACAGAAGGGCTTCAGGTTCACCAAAGAAAGGTGTACAACTTCATTCAGCAACAATTTGAACATATATGTACGTTCAATCCGCTCTGCCGGTCAGGTACTGGGTAGACCATGGGCCAGCTACTTTGGCAGGAAGTCCTGGGACACAACCACATACCTATTGCCTTGGGTGGTAACTGGTAGCTCCATTAGGTCATCATCTGCAATCTGAAATGCTCGTGAAACTGGGATAAGAGAGAGAGGTGGTTTACCTGGCCAACTTCCTCCAGTACTGATGACACATTTGGGACAGGCTTCACAGTATGTACAAACGTCACTATACATGGCCTTCCACCAACAACTGCACGCCAGTAGGTTGAATGTGCTGAAATGTTCACCATACATCCCACAGTAGTGTTCTTCCATGATGTGTCATCGAAGGCTTGTGGGAACACATTATTCTCTTGGCACCATTCTTTGTTTGGTCAATGAAGTACAGTACCTTGCCTATGATAGTGAAGAGTAGAGCTTGCAAAACTATACGAGCCCTCTTCTCATCTGCCAGAAGTGTACCATCCATTAGGAATGCCTGAATCTCCTAAATATCAGGGTCTCTTTACTGCACCTCAACTAAATCACTGTCTGGCACAGAAGGCTTGCTATCATTCTATAAGTCATGTAGAATATAAATAAACCTCACACGAGCCTAGATCGACACCTACGACCATACCACGCTGAATGCACCGGTTCCCGTCCGATTATTGAAGTTACGGGCCGGTGTCACATGACATTCTGTCGCTAGAAAATATTGTCGCGGCGACAATATTTCCTAAGGAAATCGTGTCGCTTTAATTAAACGTAGCGACCATATTTCCTAAGGAAATTCTGTCGGGCATGCTCAATGTTCTATATCGATTCTTCGTGACTCTCACTTCTAAGCATGGAGCAGAGTGAATATGACACGTTGCTAGCATTTTGTTGCGATTGCAAATACCCACCCGAGTGTTCAAAGAACGAAAAGGATTGTATTCGGAAAAGAGAAAAGAACTTCATAGTGAAGGAAGGTTTGTTATTTTATCAGAGATAATATATAGATTATCTCTGATTTTATCGAGACAAACACAACAAGGAATACCGGGTAAACTACATTGCATAGTCGTACGTATGCTTCGAATGATATACCTGTATATCTAAACGCGCAAGGTTGTCACGAAGAAAGAACAAATGATAGTTCTGGACGGCTGTCATATTGCAGAGCTAGGTGGAGGGCACTTTAGTCGAGACAAAACACTGTTGAAGATATCTAAGCGATTCTACTAGCTTGGAATGGTTAATGACGTAAAAGAATATTGCAAAACATGTGAAAAGTGTCAGAAAGCTAATCGGTAAGCCAGTATTCATGCCTTTGCAAATTGCAAACACAGGGTGAAATTTTTATAATGAATGTACTAATATTTTTAGCAAATTTGACAAGTTTTCTGCGGAGTTGCATCCTATTCCAGTCAAGGATGAAGTGTGGCACACAATTGGTGTGGGCCTTTACCCGAGACACAGAAGGGAACAAATACATCTTGACAGTCTCCTGTCTGTTTTCCAAGTGGCCAGGCAACTGCTCTCCCTGATAAAACAGCAACATAAGTGGTAGTGTTTCTTTTTTTTGTGCTTCACAAGACATGGCTGTTGTAAGGTTAAAATTTCTGATCAAGGTCGAGTGTTTGTAAATCAAACTGTAAATGACATATATACAATTATATTGTGTTGATGTAATTGTATTTTATTTCAGGTGAACGATGAGCTTTGTCGTCTTTGTGGCATCCAGTGTAATATGACAAGTGCATACCATCCACAAAGCAATGGGCTTGATGAAAGGTTCAATCCAACATTGTAACGACAGTTATTGAAGTTTGTCAAATACAAGCTAGCAAAACAGTTGGGATCAATATTTGGATGCAATACTCTTTTCATATCGAGTATCTTGCCAGGATTCTACCATTCAAGCATTCACCCTTTTACCTTGTGTATGGTCATCAACCTCGTTTACCAATTGGGTTTACTATGAAGTGCCCTGGTGGCAGTGAGTGGTGTGTCAAGCCTGAAGATGGTTTACAACACACAATACTTGAGTTAACTCTTTGTAAGCCAAGTGCATACATGCATGCATGCACATGTGCATGCATGCTTGTACACAGTTGGCACACAAACGTTACAACATTCATGCATGATTTAGATATTGCATGCAAAAATGTGTTAATCATTCACAGCTCTATGATCATGCATATGCTTCCTGCACTTGTAACCTTATAAGTACATGCACAAAGTAATTGTTTCTTCTAAAGAACCCCATTATTCAGATGAGTCACTTCACTTCACTAATGCATCACTTCAATACTCCAAGAACAAGAATGCGTAGTCCACATCAGTGTAGTACATCATGCCTGCTCACTCCTCCCTTTTCCAGTTCGCACTATAGGTTGTTGGAACAAAAGGTGCCAGCGGGTTATAATGGACACATGCACAAAATGTGCTTACACTGGGACCACACATATGTACAAACCTTCGTATGACTATGGGGTTACATGCATGCCAGTATTGCACTTGCATGCATATTCAAAGTGATTTTGATCAACACGCTATAACACACAGCACTGCATGAATGGTGAGGCAGATAATTCTCATTTTTTAAGCATATATGCACTTGGCGTTCAAAGAGTTAACATCAAGGTATTTAATTCCAATGTATAAAAGATAGTAATCTAATTTGTTACTCATATTTAGACAACGGTCCATGTGAGGAAGAAAGCTTTGGAACATTATGAAAGCACAAGGGGGTAAAAGGTCTATTATGACCAAGTACACTGCAAAGACAGAGAAAAGTATAAAGTTGGAACTCTTGTGTTGATAAAGAATAGCAAGAAGCTTTCCAAAAAAGGGTCCAAGATGGAGCCTAATTGGACAGGCCCCTATCTTATTCATGAAGTCTTGTCTAAAGGTACATATCGTCTCTCCAAGCCCAATCCGCCATTCAAAGTACAAGCTCAAAAGTACAACATGACTCGTTTGAAGATATTGGTACAGTGATATAAGCTTAGATATTGTGCAAGATTTACATATCATTACATTCTTAAATTTTAGATGATAATTCTGTTGACAACTAAACAGGAATACCTTGTTGTATAGGTGAGTCTTCCTTGTCAACAGATTTCAAAGTGTGGAGAGGTGATGATTCTACGAAAGCACAACAATTCATGATAAACAATGTACAGTATAAATATATGTATAATGTATACTTTGTAACAATGATGGCGACATTGTTTCCTCTCTCTGTCCACATCATTTACATCATAATCATAATCAGAGATTATTACGCACAGAGAATTGGAATATCTGTAACAAAATTTTTTATGTTACATTTCTATAGCTTGTACTAGAAAATGTATAACATATACATATTACGTCCCTCTTTGTAGCAATTATGTCATCGATAGTCACAAGACATATTCATGTGTACATGATGTGTACACATAACAACATGCCTTGTATTGTGGCATTACAACTTGCTGTGGTCTATGTTCAGTATCTGTATGAATAAAGATAATATTAAATGTAAAGTTTTCCATTGGTGAGGCATTATTCATGCATGCATAAAAAATATATATGTTAAATACCAAGAACACAACTAGTGTATTTGACGAGGTTGTTAAGTCCTCCTGTTGTTCATCCTCACTATCTACATGGACAATAATAATGTAGCATTTAAGTAGATACATTAGTCAATGATTCTGTATGGTACTTGGATGTAAGATGTTACATTAAACTTTGTACGTTTGAGGCTTGCTGTTCTTCATCCTCTACACCTACATCTACCTGTACTGTTGTGGAAAAATATGGTGTGTTGATATAAAGGAACATTCAGTTGTAACAGTGATCTGTATAATTTACTTCTGACGTGGGGTGTGAGTCTTTTGGTTGGTATTACATTTTCTGCTTTAAGGAAACTTCTCTATGGATGATATTTGCAAATGTAAGAAGAGATGTGCCACCAAACGTTGCCCAGAGAACAAATAAGCCTCGTAGCAGCAGCTGGTGCCATGCTGGAAGAAGCTGCTGCAATACTTTTGCAAATTGCCTACCTCACCATGTCATCAATGTATTAGATGATCAGCCTTAGACTGTGCCTAATAAAAAGTTACCTCTTGTGTTTGATGCAGCTGTATTGGAAGATCCTGATGGATGGCTTGACGATGAACACATAACTGCAGCTCTGCTACAAGAACAGCACTCAGATGTAGCAGGCCTGCAAAGTACATCACTGCAGTAGACCTGAACATTTGATGTTCGCAAAGACCACTCATTCGTCCAGTGTCTCCATGAAAATGGCCACCACTGGATAACTGTGTCAACAGTTGGATGTTCAAGTCCAAGTGTTTGACAGTTCACACCATCTGAAACTTTCACACTCACTTAAGTGCATTATTGCAGATATGCTGTAGGCAAGTAAGGATTCCATTGTCGGACATCATGATGCAGCAGCAATCTGCATGGGGCAAGTGATTGTGGCCTTTTTGCTATTGCTACTGCCAGGGCCAGATTTAGGGGGGGGGGGGGGGGGGGGCAACCGGGGCGGCTGCCCAGGGCCCACTGCTTTTGAGGGGGCCCCCATGGTGCTCATAATAATGATATTCATGTTTTTTTGGTTTATAGTAACTCGTACTAATCTGCGTTAATTAAGCGAGTTAAGCATGGATATGGAGCCGGAGCAAGAGATCGAGAATAGAAGTGTGCGAAGTGGAGCATCAAAGCGAAAGAAGCGGAAAGAACAGCTTGATGAATGGAATAGGCTACAAAGCAAACTGCCTAGGCTTTTGTCCTTTGGATTTAGTATTCAAAATGAGCCAAACCACAGTACCCTCCAGGCTGGTACCCTCGAAACCGCAGCGGCAGAACATCAGTGCTTAGACGTAGTGAACAATGTGCATGACAGTGTTAATGAAACTGAACCAAGTGCAACCATGCTGGCACCATCTAATGACTGGCAACCTTCTGACCCTTGTTCCAGCAGCCAATCGTCATGACCAATGGATGAATACGTACCAATTTCAATGCTGCAGGCGCCACTTGACGTATGCATTAGCGTCCATTCATGTGATACTTCTTGTTCCAGCAGCCAATCATCTCAATCATACACCTTAGACACCACAGCCACCACTGCTGCTATCAATGATCCAGCAAAGTGGACAGTTACTGATAACCTTCGAGAGTATTGGGCGCCACAAGATGCTACAACAATGATGGAAGGTATTCTGCTTCCAAAAGAAAGGATGCTGGTGGCGTAAGCCGTATGGTTACTGAGAATATGTTCAAACGTATTCTTCAAAATGGTGACACAGTGAGTAGAGAGTGGTTGATCTATTCTCCATCAATAGGATGCTTGTTCTGTTTTGTGTGCAAGCTATTTGGTAAAAGTAAATCTGCATTGGCTGATAAAGGATTTGATGACTGGAAGCATGCAGGTGTCAGACTGAGGGAACACGAGCACTCATCAGAACATACATCTGCTATGCTTGCATTCCGTAGTAGAAGGAAGAAGACTGAGATGATTGACAAGTCTTTGCAAATTCAGTTTGACAATGAAGTGAAATATTGGCACAATGTTTTACAGCGTGTTGTGCAAGTAATCACTTTCCTATCTGATGTGATAGATGAATTTGCTAATGCAAAGTCTAGGAAACGCTGTTTTCAGAACTAGATTATACGTTCTTATAAACTTTCTATTGTGTGTGATTCTACCAGTTCATTGCCTACGCGTATAAAGTGTCTGTGTTACATTACTTGTGTATTATTTCAGTATGTATGATGGGTTAAATAGTTCTTAGGGGGGGCCCCATCAAGTATAATTGCCCAGGGCCCACAACTGTCTAAATCCGGCCCTGGCTACTGCCACTGCAATATGCAATGGACAAGATCTTTGTATGCTGGAATTTGACCAGTTTTTAATGCGGAAACACTTGCTACAGTGCTTCTAATATGGTGCTGTGTTGCCTTTCCCTTCACAAAGCATTGCAGCAAAGAATGCCCAAAGTCTTGAAAGAAGAAGTGGTTGAAATGTAGGCTCCCGTATACAGGAAGAGAGATGGTGCAATGCGATGGATGCCAGAAGTGGTTCCATTGCGATTGCTTGCGTGTATCTCCAGGCCTCATCAGGAGATCCACTATGGTACTGCTATACTGTTCCCCTGTATGTTCTAAAACAGTCTGAATGCATCAGGAGTAGGTGTGAATTCTAGCTCAATCATGTCACAATTTGAGACAAAATAAGTGCGCGACAGAATTTCCTTGGAGCGACAGAATTTCCTTAGGAAATATGGTCGCTACGTTTAATTAAAGCGACACAATTTCCTTAGGAAATATTGTCGCCGCGACAATATTTCCTAGCGACAGAATTTCCTGTGACACCGGATCAGTACTTGGATGGGTGACCGCCTGAGAACAACCGGTGTTGTAGACTTCTTTTTATTTTTATTTTTTTCCTTTACCAAATTATAACTTGGATTGTATAGGGTTATGTAGTGCGTATTACAATGCATGGGTGTCATGGTTTCATGTATCTTTTTCAGGGTTGCTGTAGGCTAGCCAGGGGTCTGGCCTGAGGCCGGCCAGCCTGACTGCCTGGCCAGATAGGCCGATCTGTCAGGCCAATCATTCGGTGTCCAATTAATTGATACGCATGCAACGTGATTTTGCCTCTGCTATGTCGATCGACAATTCTCCTGGTCCATCATCTTTAAACACTCCTCTGCCTTCCACTCATCACCTCAAACCTTGTCCTAACCCCGATCTGTGGGAATGCAACTCCGAGGAGCTTGTGAGATTTGTACCTATGCGAAAGCTTAGCGGTAGCACTAACATCCGCTGTCTGGTCCCATTTCAAGATCCATACATCGAAGGAGAAAAGTTACGCGGATAAAGCTTGGTGTGGCTTGGTTCGCCAGGGAACACTCTACTCTTTTTAGGCACATGAACGGAATCACAAGGATCAATTAAAGAAAGAAGACTCAGTAGTTTGTTCCAAAAAAGAAAAGACAATTCTAACAGCCAAGAAATCGCAGCTGGAGCAGTATTTTACATCTCAAATCCCGCCTCTCACAAAAAATGAGCAGGATAAAGCCATGAAACTGTTAGCACATGATTGGTGCGAAAATGTTCCCCCAGTTCTTGCTGACAGTCTAACTTTCAGTGAATTTGTTGCATGCATTTCAAGAGGTTCCTTTAAGATGCCTGGCAGGACAAAGGTCACCAAAATGATAGATGAGTTGTATGAGGATATGATGTTGAAGTTGAAGGACATGCTGAAGCAATCCAGTTCTGTTTCGCTGCCAACAGGTGACTCATATGTTGCCATCACAGGCCACTGGATCAGTTCAGGTTGGGAACTGCTGTCAGCTGTGTTGGTCGTAAGCATCAGTAATGTTTCACATACTGCACAGGAGATTGGATCACTCATTATGCAAGGCTGGATGCAATTGCTACAGACAATGGTGTAAGTTTTGTGGCCGCCATGGAAGACTTGCTGGAGAGAATGGGATATGTGAAGAACATGTGCGATGTGCTTGTCATACTCAATAAAAAACCATATTGACCCACCAAAGCAAAGAATGCCTCTGCATCAACAAATGCAACTAGTGAATTGATTGCAGTCTTTTGAAAGCTTGTAAACAGAATCCATTGTTCCTCTTTGCTTACAGAGAATTTAAGAAGTGCCCACCAATAATTAACCTCTTGGTGGAGGATGAGCAGGATGATGGAGAGCATCAAGTCAATAAAGGTGCTAGTGATGCTGCTCCTAAAGATGCCTCCTTTCATAGTTCTCCACGTGGCCACACCCTCAAGCTCATGAAAGATGTTATAACAAGATGGAACTCAACATGTTACATGCTAGCACGTTGTGTATTGCTTGAAGTTCCCCTTCGAAAATTAGTTGAAGAGCTTGGCTTAGAAGGTCCTGCTGACAATGATTGGTCAACTGCTCAGCTGCTGTGCCACTTCATGAAGCCATTTCAAGTTGTCTTCAAGGTGAAAAATACCAACACTTGGCAGCTTGTCCAAGAAAGATTTCACAGCTAATTTTATATTTGAGCAGACCAAAACCACCACAATCATGGGGTTTAGGCAAGACCTGGGCTGACCTTCCCAAAGCAGTGTCATGTATGCGAGACTTTGTCCTTGCAAATATAAAAAGGCGTTGGGATACAGGCAATCTTCTCCTTGGGATGGCAGCAGTTGTGGATCCACGTCACATAAGCTTAGAGTAGCTGACACCTCTACAACAGCAGACAATCAAACAGCAACTTCTGAAGGAAATGTTTGCTGTAGCAGGGGTCCTTCTGATAATGATGCATTAGAAAAAGATGGATCAAATGTGCCAAATCCCACAAAGCGAAGACGATTTGAGGACTGTAGATGATTATGATGATGAGTCTACTAAAGCTGCTAGGCAGGCTAACAGTGATGAACAAGATGCATGTAGAAGTCTTCGTGACGCAGTTAAAGAGGAGTATGATATTTGGCTTCGACTCCATGAGATCAGAGCAGTAGATTCTACAACCCATTTAGATCCTATGGAATGGTGGAAAATGCACAACTCACAATTCCCTACTATTGCAATACTTGCACGGATATACCTCGCTATTCCAGCTTCATCTGCCCCTTCAGAACATGTATTTTCAAGAGCCAAGTTGATCCCGGAGCGTCAATGATGGAATCTACTTCCCCAATGGCTGGAAGCATCAAATATGCAAAAGCATAATGCACGGCTGCTTCGAATGCATTAAGCCAATATTATGCACATTCTTGCTCTCAGTCGCTACACATGTATACAATGTATTTGAAATTCTGCTGCTTTTTGTCAGTTATTAATTATGACAATTCCAACACTGTGAGCCAGTGCAACTGCATCTGAACGCCTTTGTGTGCACCTTAAGCCTCACTGTGACCAACAGCTGATCTAAATACTATTTAGATCAGCTGTTGATCACGGTAAGGCTTTGGGTGCACACAAAGATGTTCAGATGCATTTGCACTGGCTCACAGTGTTGGAATTGAAGAGTCTTGTCCTCGAATTGCAAGCGACCAACTCCATCGGTCAAATACACCTGCATGCAGTGAATGCTAGCCAGTATTACCGACGAACATTCACTATTCCAATGCTGGACCATATAGGGTGTGTAACCTCCCCTGCATAATGAAAATCGATTTTTCCGAATACTTTTAAAACACTAATCGATTTTTCAGGTTTTTGTGGACTTGAAAATCGATTTTTCCGAATAGTTTAAAAAACAAAATCGAATAGGTTTTGCCAAATTTCCTGCCGAATACCTAGGCTATTCAGGTTATGGTACTTGTGGAGTGCAAACTAAGAAGATAATTTATGTCTGCACAGAAATCCACCTGGTGTCGCACCCAAACTAGAGCTATGCATGTCAGTTGAAAACACAGACACACAAAGGTCTACAGTAGCATGTGTTTGCCAAATAGTTTAATAGATTGTATGACACTTGTACATATATAGTAGTGTAAACCTAACCATCCAACACTAACCACTGAGACCAGAATCACCATTAAAAACTCACCCCACATCACTTACAATCATCCAACAACACTCCATTCACGTTCTCTCTAAATGCATATGAAATTTCCCATCAGTACGAATGCATAATGATCTCTAATTCCTATACATACTCAAACAGAGCGCGACATAAAAACACAACTCGTGGCATATACTAATGAACTTTTACTTACTTGAATACGACGATAAAAGCATTACGCTGTATATTTTGTATCCCCAATTGATGCTCAGTAAATATTTATATTACTATCTATTTACTCAATACCTATCAAATTATTAAATGCGATATCGACATGTATATGTATGTAAAAACAACAGTGACGTATTACATATATATATATATAACTCTAATTATCAATTGAAAATCATATCTGGATATCGGTATAAAAAGGTAGCTGACGACAAATACCTAAGTACCTCCAAATGGAGAAACATAAACCGGTTTTTCCGAATAGATCAAGTTTACTAATCGATTGTTCCGAATAATGCTAAATTGCTATTCGAACGGATAGGTTTTTGCGAATATCCGAATAACCAGATCACCGGTTACACACCCTAGGACCATATACACATGTGTATCGAGCGTTTAATATTATATGCTTAGCAGACAGAATAATAGTTTTCTTAGGTTTACCTGTTTCCTGTTAAGCAGCGTCGGGCCGGATCAGTACTTGGATGGGTGACCGCCTGGGAACATCCAGTGTTGTAGGCTTTTTTTTTGTTGTACCTGTAATTATTATATTCTTTATTGCTTTGCATTACTTGGATTGTAGTTTTGCTCAGTTGTGCAAGCTTTGGTTCATTTTTCTTGAACGACATTAACAATAGATTTGAATGCGTCGTGAATGCGTCGAACTAAAAGTTAGACTGCCCTTTCGCGAAAGTTTTAGTATAATTGACATGTAAATGTACGTGGATTACAAACCTGGTACGAGCAAACTTTTATCAGCGCCTACAATCAGACCATACTCAATGTTCCGACTCTGGTTTGAACAAAAAATAGTTCCGAATGCGTCTTGTAAACCTCGAACACAAATTAAACGACAGTCTATTGATTGCTGTCGCGTACGCTTCAGTACAATCGAGAAGCGAATGGGGGATTATAAACGTGATTGAAGCTAATTTGAACGCCTACGACCATACCACGCTGAATGCACCGGTTCCCGTCCGATCACCGAAGTTAAGCAGCGTCGGGCCGGATCAGTACTTGGATGGGTGACCGCCTGGGAACATCCGGTGTTGTAGGCTTTTTTTTTTTTGTTTTACCTGTATTTTTTATTGCTTTGTATTACTTGGATTCTAATTTTGTTCAGTTGTGCAAGCTTTGGTTCATTTTTCTTGAACGACATTAACAATACAATTGAATGCGTTGTGAAAGCGTCGAACTAAAACTGAGACTGCCCTTTCGCGAAAGTTTTAGTATAATCGACATGTAAATGTACGTGGATTACAAACCTGGTACGAGAAAGCTAGGCTTTATATCCGTCGACAAGTTTATTATCCGGATACCGAATACCGCTTTAAATACGAACGGATTCCGAAATCCGGATAATTCGGATTTATCCGGATAATTCTATGTGGTATTGTTAATTTGCGCTATATTGCCTATACATAAAATTACACTGATAAAATATGGATTACATCAATTTACATCAAATTACATGAATACTCTAAATCACAACATGCATGCTCAGTAGTCAGTACACAATAACACAATACACTCATTTCCAAGTGCGATTACTAGCGAGAAATGTTATTGCATCAGCCATGATGGGATTCATGTGGGCTCTTTCCCTAGCACAAACTCGTCCAAGCTTTGAAAATACTCTTTCTGTCGGAGCACTCGTAGCAGGAGTAGCAAGAACCACTCTTGCAACCTTGGCAAGCTCAGGGAATCGTTTTCTTTCTACTCTCCACCAGTCAAGAGGGTCATCCTTAAGAGGTTGTGCAGCAATCTTTGAGTATTGGGCCAATTCTTTAGTCAAATCTCTTGAAGCATCAACCTTAGATGTTCCAGAACTTGAACTTCCTTCGCCTTGATAACTCGTTGACATGAAAGTGGCGAAGTCATCATCAGCTGAAGACACATGTTTTGCCCTTTTTGAAAGTGGTTCAGCTATGCATGATTCAGTTGGTAGTACTTGATCCCGTTGTAAAAGGCTCTTGTGATAGAGCTTTATGTTCTTTTCTGCAAAGGTAATTGAATCTTTTCGATCGCTTACATTAATAAAAGGTTCAAATGACTTAAAACGTGGATCTAGATATGCTGCAGCAAATAGCAAGCCATGTGTAAGGTCATCTAGATCATTGGTGTCCATATACAGACTTACATAACGTTGGTATATGTCATCTTTACATACTGCCTTTGCTATTGCGATGCACTGTGCATCTGAGGGAATAGGTAAGAGAGCTTTTTCTAACAGATACTTTACCTTCGGCATTGCAGTTGACAGAGTAACATAATGTTCCCCTTCAACAGAAAAAATCTGTTTTGCAATAGGAGCAAGATAGGATTCAATCTGTACTAACAGATGTTTGTCACTATGAGTTAGAGATAATACATTAAAACCCCATTGTTCACTATCCTGCAGCATGTCACAAGCAGGTTTCAGCTCTAAATATCTATGTATCATTTTGCTTGAGTAACCCCATCGCCACTTTACATTCACAACTAACTTTTCAGGAGCAGGCTGGTCAGGATGAAGTGTACTTTTCAGTTCTAGCTTGCGAACCATTAGCGCTAACTCTTGCGATGCAATGTTGCTTTTTTTAATATGATTCACTCCTTCACTAAGTACTGCTACAGGTTCTTTAACACCATCCGTTTCTAGGGAGTGCCCAATAGCCTTGTGTAGTATGTGTGCCAGACATCGAAGACCAAAAGTATTATCTTCGTCATATAGCACACGTCTTACCTTGTCCATCACAGTCGGTCCATCAGCTGTCATGCTGAATGCTTTAACCCCAAAGCTGCTCAATATATTCCGTAGAAAAACAATAATTGTATCAGCATCTTCATGTACAACTTCATCTTTATCATTATGCAATACCTCTAATGCAGCAGCAGCTAATGTTACTGACCTCATATGGAAATCTTCCGTTATCCAATGCGCAGTAACACCAAAGAACCCCTTTTGATCTAACCTGGACCAACAATCAATTGTTGTAGATACCATTTTCTGATCATGAATGTTACTTGGGCACTCCAATTGCAATGCTTTGCACACTCGTTCCTTCATTGCAGTGTACTCACGAAGAATCTGAGCATTAATTGTTATTGCATTTGGTATGCAAAACCTGGGGTCCATTACAGCACAAAACTCTTTAAAGCCTTTACCCTGTGCAAGATTTATTGGCCGCATATCAGTTGTCAAAAATTTGCACAAAGCAGAAAATTTACTCTTCCATGCTGTAGATTCCCTAGCGTAAGATTTTGAAAAAAGCTCATCGCATTTCTCTTGCCGAACAGACTTGGAACTAGCCGCAGAACTTGATGCAGAGGAAGACAATCCTTGCTGCAAACAAATTCCATGTTTCGCACTTAAGTGATTAATCATGGAACCGGTGCTAGCAGCAGTAACGTTTAAAGCTTGGCTACACTGTTCACCCTTCTCGTTCTGAACGCAGCAATAAGTGATACGTTTCAAAGTATCCTTATGCACAGGCTCAGTGAAATACGCCCAGCACGCTGATCCTCCACCTCGCACTCCTTTTGCCTTCAACACCGTTGTTTTTCGTTCATCAATCGGCCTCAGATCACTTTGAACAACCCCATGAGACATTGACGGTTCGCCATCTATCAATTCACTGACTAGAACTCTATCTTTTCTTGTCAGCCAAAAAACATCCCATTTACCGTTGTCGCTGCACTTACCGAGGCGCGCAGGTAACCACTTCTCTGAGTTCTCTTCAGACTCTTTTCCTTCATCGTCAGCGTCACATTCGTGACATTCCCATTTGCAAAGTACGAAATCACCTGTCTTGAATACTTTCACTTGAATCCCTTCATCCGCCATTTGGTTTTCGTTGAATACCTGGAGTTTTAATAAGCGGTTTTAATTTTTATCATTTATCCGGATTATCGGTTTTGAAATTACCGGATACCGGATTCCGAAAAGTGGATAAAATAGTCGGTATCCGAATAATCCGTACTTTTACAACTATCCGAATACAAACCCTAGAGAAAGCATATTTCAGCGCCTACAACCAGACCATACTCAATGCTCCGACTCTGGTTTGAACAAAAAATAGTACCGAATGCGTCTTGTAAACGTCGAGCACAATTTAAATGACAGTTTATTGATTGCTGTCGCGTACGTTTCAGTACAATCGAGAAGCAAATTGGGGATTATAAACGTAATTGATACTCATTTGAACGCCTACGACCATACCACGCTGAATGCACCGGTTCCCGTCCGATCACCGAAGTTAAGCAGCGTCGGGCCGGATCAGTACTTGGATGGGTGACCGCCTGGGAACATCCGGTGTTGTAGTCTTTTTTTTTTGTTTTACCTGTATTTTTTATTGCTTTGCATTACTTGGATTCTACTTTTGTTCAGTTGTGCAAGCTTTGGTTCATTTTTCTTGAACGACATTAACAATACAATTGAATGCGTTGTGAAAGCGTCGAACTAAAACTGAGACTGCCCTTTCGCGAAAGTTTCAGTATAATTGACATGTAAATGTACGTGGATTACAAACCTGGTACGAGCAAACTTTTATCAGCGCCTACAATCAGACCATACTCAATGTTCCGACTCTGGTTTGAACAAAAAATAGTTCCGAATGCGTCTTGTAAACCTCGAACACAAATTAAACGACAGTCTATTGATTGCTGTCGCGTACGTTTCAGTACAATCGAGAAGCAAATTGGGGATTATAAACGTAATTGAAACTCATTTGAACGCCTACGACCATACCACGCTGAATGCACCGGTTCCCGTCCGATCACCGAAGTTAAGCAGCGTCGGGCCGGATCAGTACTTGGATGGGTGACCGCCTGGGAACATCCGGTGTTGTAGTCTTTTTTTTTTTGTTTTACCTGTATTTTTTATTGCTTTGCATTACTTGGATTCTACTTTTGTTCAGTTGTGCAAGCTTTGGTTCATTTTTCTTGAACGACATTAACAATACAATTGAATGCGTTGTGAAAGCGTCGAACTAAAACTGAGACTGCCCTTTCGCGAAAGTTTCAGTATAATTGACATGTAAATGTACGTGGATTACAAACCTGGTACGAGCAAACTTTTATCAGCGCCTACAATCAGACCATACTCAATGTTCCGACTCTGGTTTGAACAAAAAATAGTTCCGAATGCGTCTTGTAAACCTCGAACACAAATTAAACGACAGTCTATTGATTGCTGTCGCGTACGCTTCAGTACAATCGAGAAGCGAATGGGGGATTATAAACGTGATTGAAGCTAATTTGAACGCCTACGACCATACCACGCTGAATGCACCGGTTCCCGTCCGATCACCGAAGTTAAGCAGCGTCGGGCCGGATCAGTACTTGGATGGGTGACCGCCTGGGAACATCCGGTGTTGTAGGCTTTTTTTTTTTGTTTTACCTGTATTTTTTATTGCTTTGCATTACTTGGATTCTACTTTTGTTCAGTTGTGCAAGCTTTGGTTCATTTTTCTTGAACGACATTAACAATACAATTGAATGCGTTGTGAAAGCGTCGAACTAAAACTGAGACTGCCCTTTCGCGAAAGTTTCAGTATAATTGACATGTAAATGTACGTGGATTACAAACCTGGTACGAGCAAACTTTTATCAGCGCCTACAATCAGACCATACTCAATGTTCCGACTCTGGTTTGAACAAAAAATAGTTCCGAATGCGTCTTGTAAACCTCGAACACAAATTAAACGACAGTCTATTGATTGCTGTCGCGTACGCTTCAGTACAATCGAGAAGCGAATGGGGGATTATAAACGTGATTGAAGCTAATTTGAACGCCTACGACCATACCACGCTGAATGCACCGGTTCCCGTCCGATCACCGAAGTTAAGCAGCGTCGGGCCGGATCAGTACTTGGATGGGTGACCGCCTGGGAACATCCGGTGTTGTAGGCTTTTTTTTTTTGTTTTACCTGTATTTTCTATTGCTTTGTATTACTTGGATTTTAATTTTGTTCAGTTGTGCAAGCTTTGGTTCATTTTTCTTGAACGACATTAACAATACAATTGAATGCGTTGTGAAAGCGTCGAACTAAAACTGAGACTGCCCTTTCGCGAAAGTTTTAGTATAATCGACATGTAAATGTACGTGGATTACAAACCTGGTACGAGAAAGCATATTTCAGCGCCTACAACCAGACCATACTCAATGCTCCGACTCTGGTTTGAACAAAAAATAGTACCGAATGCGTCTTGTAAACGTCGAGCACAATTTAAATGACAGTTTATTGATTGCTGTCGCGTACGTTTCAGTACAATCGAGAAGCAAATTGGGGATTATAAACGTAATTGAAACTCATTTGAACGCCTACGACCATACCACGCTGAATGCACCGGTTCCCGTCCGATCACCGAAGTTAAGCAGCGTCGGGCCGGATCAGTACTTGGATGGGTGACCGCCTGGGAACATCCGGTGTTGTAGGCTCTTTTTTTTTGTTTTACCTGTATTTTTTATTGCTTTGTATTACTTGGATTCTAATTTTGTTCAGTTGTGCAAGCTTTGGTTCATTTTTCTTGAACGACATTAACAATACAATTGAATGCGTTGTGAAAGCGTCGAACTAAAACTGAGACTGCCCTTTCGCGAAAGTTTTAGTATAATCGACATGTAAATGTACGTGGATTACAAACCTGGTACGAGAAAGCATATTTCAGCGCCTACAACCAGACCATACTCAATGCTCCGACTCTGGTTTGAACAAAAAATAGTACCGAATGCGTCTTGTAAACGTCGAGCACAATTTAAATGACAGTTTATTGATTGCTGTCGCGTACGTTTCAGTACAATCGAGAAGCAAATTGGGGATTATAAACGTAAATGAAACTCATTTGAACGCCTACGACCATACCACGCTGAATGCACCGGTTCCCGTCCGATCACCGAAGTTAAGCAGCGTCGGGCCGGATCAGTACTTGGATGGGTGACCGCCTGGGAACATCCGATGTTGTAGGCTTTCTTTTTTTGTTTTACCTGTATTTTTTATTGCTTTGTATTACTTGGATTCTAATTTTGTTCAGTTGTGCAAGCTTTGGTTCATTTTTCTTGAACGACATTAACAATACAATTGAATGCGTTGTGAAAGCGTCGAACTAAAACTGAGACTGCCCTTTCGCGAAAGTTTTAGTATAATCGACATGTAAATGTACGTGGATTACAAACCTGGTACGAGAAAGCATATTTCAGCGCCTACAACCAGACCATACTCAATGCTCCGACTCTGGTTTGAACAAAAAATAGTACCGAATGCGTCTTGTAAACGTCGAGCACAATTTAAATGACAGTTTATTGATTGCTGTCGCGTACGTTTCAGTACAATCGAGAAGCAAATTGGGGATTATAAACGTAAATGAAACTCATTTGAACGCCTACGACCATACCACGCTGAATGCACCGGTTCCCGTCCGATCACCGAAGTTAAGCAGCGTCGGGCCGGATCAGTACTTGGATGGGTGACCGCCTGGGAACATCCGGTGTTGTAGGCTTTTTTTTTTTGTTTTACCTGTATTTTTTATTGCTTTGCATTACTTGGATTCTACTTTTGTTCAGTTGTGCAAGCTTTGGTTCATTTTTCTTGAACGACATTAACAATACAATTGAATGCGTTGTGAAAGCGTCGAACTAAAACTGAGACTGCCCTTTCGCGAAAGTTTCAGTATAATTGACATGTAAATGTACGTGGATTACAAACCTGGTACGAGCAAACTTTTATCAGCGCCTACAATCAGACCATACTCAATGTTCCGACTCTGGTTTGAACAAAAAATAGTTCCGAATGCGTCTTGTAAACCTCGAACACAAATTAAACGACAGTCTATTGATTGCTGTCGCGTACGCTTCAGTACAATCGAGAAGCGAATGGGGGATTATAAACGTGATTGAAGCTAATTTGAACGCCTACGACCATACCACGCTGAATGCACCGGTTCCCGTCCGATCACCGAAGTTAAGCAGCGTCGGGCCGGATCAGTACTTGGATGGGTGACCGCCTGGGAACATCCGGTGTTGTAGGCTTTTTTTTTTTGTTTTACCTGTATTTTCTATTGCTTTGTATTACTTGGATTTTAATTTTGTTCAGTTGTGCAAGCTTTGGTTCATTTTTCTTGAACGACATTAACAATACAATTGAATGCGTTGTGAAAGCGTCGAACTAAAACTGAGACTGCCCTTTCGCGAAAGTTTTAGTATAATCGACATGTAAATGTACGTGGATTACAAACCTGGTACGAGAAAGCATATTTCAGCGCCTACAACCAGACCATACTCAATGCTCCGACTCTGGTTTGAACAAAAAATAGTACCGATTGCGTCTTGTAAACGTCGAGCACAATTTAAATGACAGTTTATTGATTGCTGTCGCGTACGTTTCAGTACAATCGAGAAGCAAATTGGGGATTATAAACGTAAATGAAACTCATTTGAACGCCTACGACCATACCACGCTGAATGCACCGGTTCCCGTCCGATCACCGAAGTTAAGCAGCGTCGGGCCGGATCAGTACTTGGATGGGTGACCGCCTGGGAACATCCGGTGTTGTAGGCTTTTTTTTTTTTTGTTTTACCTGTATTTTTTATTGCTTTGCATTACTTGGATTCTGCTTTTGTTCAGTTGTGCAAGCTTTGGTTCATTTTTCTTGAACGACATTAACAATACAATTGAATGCGTTGTGAAAGCGTCGAACTAAAACTGAGACTGCCCTTTCGCGAAAGTTTCAGTATAATTGACATGTAAATGTACGTGGATTACAAACCTGGTACGAGCAAACTTTTATCAGCGCCTACAATCAGACCATACTCAATGTTCCGACTCTGGTTTGAACAAAAAATAGTTCCGAATGCGTCTTGTAAACCTCGAACACAAATTAAACGACAGTCTATTGATTGCTGTCGCGTACGCTTCAGTACAATCGAGAAGCAAATTGGGGATTATAAACGTAATTGAAACTCATTTGAACGCCTACGACCATACCACGCTGAATGCACCGTGTGAAGGAGCAGCGAAAGGGATCAAGGGGAAAAGATCAAACACCGGGTGGACACGAAAACATCATGTCCGCCCAGCTGAACCCAAAGAACGATCCCAACCAATGAACTAGGGGGGATTATGGACCAATGGCTTATTAGTGCAGTAGTATAAAAAGTGTATGTGTGCCTGTGTGGGGAATGCGATGCGAGAGGTGTGAAATAACTATAAAAAGTTATATTTGAACCCGGCACTTGGTGGTGAACTTATCCAGCGGCGCGCGCGCTCACTTACATTTGGTGTCAGAAGTGGGATCTATCTACTTTGCGTTCGACAGTTGTCTCGACGACCCACGGAGCAGTACTAATTGTGTATGACTACGCGGTCTGGTCGGCAGTACATCAGAAGAACGGACGATAGCGAAATGGCGGAAAAAGATCGAGGCTGCGCTGCGGAGGAGGGAGCGGTGAATGACGTAATGCGCATTCTGCTGGAGGACCGAAGAAACCGGGAGATTCAAATGGAAGAGGAAAGGCGCCAACGGGAGAGAGAGGTTGGTGAAGAGAGAGAGCATCTTCGCGAGCAGGTGGAGCTCCTACGTGGAATGTGGGAGGACACGCGGCAAGAGGCCATGGAGGGCAGAGCTGCGGGGGGAAGGGCAGCGCGAAACCGTTGGGAAAGCGAGTTAAAGCTGACGAAACTCTCGGAACAGGATGACATCGAAGCGTATTTGACCACCTACGAGCGAATGATGGCCATCTACGAGGTTCCGGAGGAACGCTGGGCAGTGCGACTGGCGCCAATGTTGACGGGGAAAGCGCAGAGTGCGTACGCAGCGATGAGAGCGGAGGATGCGCTGGACTACCGAGTCATGAAAGAGGCGATCCTGAAAAGATACGAGATTTCAGAAGACTCGTATAGGCAGAAGTTCCGACGGGCGGAAAAGAAAGCGGAGGAATCGGTGAGCGAGATGGCGGTACGGCTCAACGATGTCTTCCGAAAGTGGACGAGGAGTTGTACAACAGTGGAGCAGTTGGCGGACTTGATGGTCAAGGAGCAACTGCTGAACACACTCCCCGTGAACGTGAAAATATGGGTGGAAGAAAGAAGGCCAGGGACTGCAGAGGAGGCAGCACAGTTGGCCGACGATTACTTCCGGGCACGCAAGCAGGCGGCGCAATCGTTCAAGCCGAGTGAGGGCAAGACACCCATGGAGTCACAGAGTGCCAGGCGGTGTTACATGTGTAAACAAACAGGCCATGTTGCTAAAGATTGTCCTAGCAGGAAATCCGAAGGCGTGGCAGCTGGCAAGAGTGGAAAGGAGTTGGAACCGAATGGTGGTGGAGCTAGACAACCGGTACCAGTATTCCGAGAGAAGAGAGACTGGACGAAGGTGGAATGCTTCAACTGTGGAAAAAGGGGACATAGTTCCAGATACTGCCCAAACAACGCTCTGTTTTGCGCTGGCCATGGACGAAAGAAGCTGGAAAAAGAGATGCAGAGGAGCGGGGTAGTCAACGGACAAAAGGTGCAGGATATAGTGCTGGACACTGGATGCTCGCAGACCATGGTGCATAGCAGCCTCATACCCTCGGACCAGCTGTTGGAAGGAGATGGAGTGGTGGTGAGATGTGTGCATGGCGATGCTGCGGTGTATCCTTTGTGCAAGGTCAGGATTGAGTTGGAGGGACACTCTATTCAAGTGGTCGCTGCTGTGTCGGAGACTCTACCCACATCGGTGCTGCTGGGAACGGATGCTAGGGAACTGGGTGATCTACTAGGTATGAAGATGCCTCAAGGGACCCCGTCACCAGTTGAACAGCAGGCATACGTCACTACGAGAGCGAGAGGAGCAGCAGAGGCTAGCAGGGAGCGAGAGGAGCGCTCAAATGAGGAACAGAGTGGTGTCAACCCAAATCCTGTGGTGATGACCACAGAGACGGAAGTCTGGGACTTGGGGAATCAGTTAGAGGAGGGTATTTTCGAAGGAGGTGTCTCAAGACGGAAGCAGACCCGACGAGAAAAGCGTAGAGGAAGAAAGAACTTCCAGATGGCAGAAAGTGAGACTACCTCTGTGGAGCAACAGAAGCCTGAAAAGGACAATATCCTCGGAGCATCGGCAGAGGAACTTAAAGCCTTACAGGAAGCGGATCCAACACTTGCAGCGGTCAGAGAAGCAGTTGTTGGAGTGGAGAATGACCATTCAGGCAGCTTCTTCAAGAAGGATGGATTGCTGTACCGAAGAAGAAAGCAGGCAGCTGGTGGAGGAGGAGAAGACCTGGATGGGGAACAGCTTGTTCTACCTAAGGAGTTCAGGAAGTCGGTGTTAAACCTAGCCCACAGCGTACCCACAGCTGGCCATCTGGGAAAGAAGAAAACAGTGGATCGCATTCTGCAGAGATTCTACTGGCCGGGAGTGTACCGCGATGTGACAAGCTATTGCAAGAGCTGCACAGGATGTCAGAAGCTGTCTGGAGCTAAAGTCACCAGGGCACCCTTGGTTCCACTACCCGTGATTTCAGTACCCTTTGAGAGAATTGCTATGGACATTGTCGGGCCACTACCCAGAAGCAGTCGGGGAAATAAGTACGTGCTAGTGGTGTGTGACTATGCCACCAGATATCCGGAGGCAATAGCAATGCGGAGCGTGGAAGCGGAACGAGTGGCAGAGGAGTTAGTGACACTGTTCGCGAGGGTAGGAATCCCAGAAGAGATCCTTACGGATCAGGGCACTAACTTTACATCAAGGTTGCTGAAGGAGCTGTATCGGCTGTTACATATCCGCCATATCCGCACCAGCCCGTACCACCCACAGACAGACGGCCTCGTGGAGCGTTTTAATAGAACACTGAAGACGATGCTGAGGAAGAGACAGCAGTTGACGAAGGCAAGGACTGGGACCGAGTACTACCCTACGTGCTCTTCGCTTATCGAGAGGTGCCCCAGAGCTCTACAGGATTCTCGCCTTTCGAGCTACTTTACGGACGGGCACTGAGGGGACCATTGGACGTGCTGAAGGAGACGTGGGAGGGGAATGAAAAAAGCCCGGAGAGTGTGGTGTCACATATCCTGATGATGCGGGACCGGATGGAGGCAATGAAGGAGCTGGTGATGGAGAACATGAGAAAGGCTCAAGCCAGTCAGAAGAGGTGGTATGACCAGAACGCACGGGACAGAGAGCTGAAAGTTGGCAGTAAGGTGTTGGTTCTACTTCCTTCTTCCACAAACAAGCTGCTCGCTCAGTGGCAAGGCCCGTATGTAGTGCTGAAACAGGTGGGCACGGTGGACTACGAGATAGACATGCATGATCACTGGAAAAGGAAGAGAATATTCCACGTGAACATGTTAAGGGAGTTCTCCCCACCTAGCGACAGTATGGCTGCTGGATACTGGTGTGCTGAAGAAGCCTACCTCGGAGAGCCTGGAGCTGACAACGGAGAAGTTCCTGTGTGGCGCGAGGAACTAGGATCAGAGCTGGAGGCGTGTCCAGTCATGGGTGAACAGCTGACAGCAGAGCAAAAGGAGGAATTGGCTGGTGTACTGAAAGAGTTTGCAGGAGTGTTCAGCGATCTACCGGGACGGACAAGTCTGGCAGAACACCCCATCGAGTGTGGTTCCGCAAGGCCGATTAGGTTGGCCCCATACCGAATCCCTCATGCATACAGGAAGGCAGTACAGCAGGAGATCTCAGAGATGCTGGAAGGAGGCGTGATTGAACCGTCAGCGAGTGAATGGTGTTCTCCCATGGTGATTGTCCAGAAAAAGGACGGAGCCCTGAGAATCTGTGTGGACTACAGAAAGCTGAACAGTGTGTCGCAGGTTGATGCCTACCCGATGCCCAGGATCGATGACATACTTGATCATCTGGGAAAGTCACAGTACATCTCTACGATGGACCTAACACGGGGTTACTGGCAAGTTCCGGTAGAGCAACAGGCACGGCCCAAGACTGCATTTGCCACACCGTTCGGGCTATTTCAGTTCAAGATGATGCCGTTTGGACTTCAGGGAGCTCCTGCCACATTCCAGAGGCTCATGGACCAGGTGATCCAGGGAATGGATAGTTTCGCCAGTGCCTATCTGGACGACCTCATCATCTTTAGCAGCTCCTGGGAGGACCACATGAGACATCTACATTGTGTGCTAGAGCGACTGGTGGGGGCGGGGCTGACCGTTAAGTCGAGCAAATGTCAGTTTGGCATGTCCAAATGTACGTATTTGGGGCACGTGATTGGTAGTGGAATAGTGTCACCGGAGCCGTCAAAGGTATTGGTTGTCCAGCGGTTTGAGGCTCCAAAGACGAAGACACAGGTGCGAGCATTCCTTGGTTTGACGGGGTACTACCGACGATTCATCCCAAACTACTCAGCAGTGGCTCTACCACTAACGGAGCTGACAAAGAAGATGGCACCCACCACAGTTACTTGGACCCTAAGGTGTGAGACGGCGTTTCAGGAGCTGAAGAGGCTACTGTGTTCCACCCCTGTGCTAGCCAGCCCAGATTTTGAAAAACCGTTTATCCTGCAGACGGATGCATCAGAGTATGGGGTCGGAGCAGTTCTAAGTCAACGAGACGAAGCGGGTGGTGATCACCCTATTGCTTACTTCAGCAGGAAGCTACTCCCTCGAGAAGTAAGATACTCCACAGTGGAGAAGGAGTGTCTGGCCATCAAGCTTGGGATGGAGACATTCAGAGTTTATCTCCTAGGCCGGAAGTTCACTGTGGAGACCGACCACCGATCGCTTGTGTGGCTGAATAAGCTAAAGGAAAGCAACTCCAGACTGACACGGTGGAGTCTGGCACTCCAACCCTACCAATACACGGTGGTACACAGAGCTGGTCTCAGCAACGGGAATGCCGATGCTCTATCCCGTGTCAACATGGGGACAGATCAGGATAGAGCAACAAAGGAGTTTGTTGCTGAAGAAGGGGGGTGGAGTGTGAAGGAGCAGCGAAAGGGATCAAGGGGAAAAGATCAAACACCGGGTGGACACGAAAACATCATGTCCGCCCAGCTGAACCCAAAGAACGATCCCAACCAATGAACTAGGGGGGATTATGGACCAATGGCTTATTAGTGCAGTAGTATAAAAAGTGTATGTGTGCCTGTGTGGGGAATGCGATGCGAGAGGTGTGAAATAACTATAAAAAGTTATATTTGAACCCGGCACTTGGTGGTGAACTTATCCAGCGGCGCGCGCGCTCACTTACACACCGGTTCCCGTCCGATCACCGAAGTTAAGCAGCGTCGGGCCGGATCAGTACTTGGATAGGTGACCGCCTGGGAACATCCGGTGTTGGTGGCTTTTTTTTTTTGTTTTACCTGTATTTTTTATTGCTTTGCATTACTTGGATTCTACTTTTGTTCAGTTGTGCAAGCTTTGGTTCATTTTTCTTGAACGACATTAACAATACAATTGAATGCGTTGTGAAAGCGTCGAACTAAAACTGAGACTGCCCTTTCGCGAAAGTTTTAGTATAATCGACATGTAAATGTACGTGGATTACAAACCTGGTACGAGAAAGCATATTTCAGCGCCTACAACCAGACCATACTCAATGCTCCGACTCTGGTTTGAACAAAAAATAGTACCGAATGCGTCTTGTAAACGTCGAGCACAATTTAAATGACAGTTTATTGATTGCTGTCGCGTACGTTTCAGTACAATCGAGAAGCAAATTGGGGATTATAAACGTAAATTAAACTCATTTGAACGCCTACGACCATACCACGCTGAATGCACCGGTTCCCGTCCGATCACCGAAGTTAAGCAGCGTCGGGCCGGATCAGTACTTGGATGGGTGACCGCCTGGGAACATCCGGTGTTGTAGGCTTTTATTTTTTGTTTTACCTGTATTTTTTATTGCTTTGCATTACTTGGATTCTACTTTTGTTCAGTTGTGCAAGCTTTGGTTCATTTTTCTTGAACGACATTAACAATACAATTGAATGCGTTGTGAAAACGCCTACGACCATACCACGCTGAATGCACCGGTTCCCGTCCGATCACCGAAGTTAAGCAGCGTCGGGCCGGATCAGTACTTGGATGGGTGACTGCCTGGGAACATCCGGTGTTGTAGGCTTTTTTTTTTTGTTTTACCTGTATTTTTTATTGCTTTGCATTACTTGGATTCTACTTTCGTTCAGTTGTGCAAGCTTTGGTTCATTTTTCTTGAACGACATTAACAATACAATTGAATGCGTTGTGAAAGCGTCGAACTAAAACTGAGACTGCCCTTTCGCGAAAGTTTTAGTATAATCGACATGTAAATGTACGTGGATTACAAACCTGGTACGAGAAAGCATATTTCAGCGCCTACAACCAGACCATACTCAATGCTCCGACTCCGGTTTGAACAAAAAATAGTACCGAATGCGTCTTGTAAACGTCGAGCACAATTTAAATGACAGTTTATTGATTGCTGTCGCGTACGTTTCAGTACAATCGAGAAGCAAATTGGGGATTATAAACGTAAATTAAACTCATTTGAACGCCTACGACCATACCACGCTGAATGCACCGGTTCCCGTCCGATCACCGAAGTTAAAGCAGGAGTTGCCGTATAAAAGGAGCTTGGATCCAAAAATTTCAACCGGCCGTGCGGCTGTTTTAGATTAAAAATGGTGGATCCATATTTATACATAGAGCTAGAGGCTTGGCAACAACAGTTACAGCGTACAACTTCAAGCGCACATGCATGTTTTGAATGCCATATCATGCAATAATACCATTTCTGAAGTTAATAACACTAAGTTAACAAACTGGATCACATGTTCGTATAATGGCGACCTCTTCACCAGAAAATACGTACTCTAGGTATAGACTGCATTTGCAAGGGCCCTTTTTCTCTTGAGAAGAAAAGGACACTTTTCTGAGTAGATTTGAGGCAGCGAAGCAACTCTATGCACCCGGTTGCAAGCGGAACGCTACTATCAGCGTGTTGATTGAATGCTTTGCTGGACCGTGTATTGACCCAACCCGAGATGTCCAGGCCTCAAGTAGCAGAACATCCTTTTCTAGGAATGAAATGATGTTGGATTCTGCAGGTTAGTTGGATAGATATATACATGTACGTTCGGTTATACAAAATTGGGTTTACTAACTTTCTAAGGGATCTATACGGGAGAAGAAGACGCCAGTGACCAAAACCTCCTTGTGGTCGAGCGTAAGACCTTCAAGAGTCTTTGTTCGGGCCTTGTCCAGCAGTGTGGCTGTCTCTCCAACGGAACCCATCTTGGACTATAGCTTCTTTCATAAAGGTATGAGTACCGTAAGTAATTCTGTTCAATGCTCTGTATAAAACTCATTTAGAAGGGACATGTAGCTAGGGTCCAGTTTGTTTGCCCACACTGCAAGCAGTCACATGTCTGGGCTAGTTGCAGAGTGCTGACTGGTCATTACCTTTGTAATCAGAAGTTAGAGTACCAATGTAAATTTGATTCTTTTTGCAGACTGGTCCATGCTTTCACCTGTGCTGGCATGTTGCCACGCCAGTACATGAATTTCTCTTTATTTGCTGGTATGGGTATAGTGAAGCAGAAATACATCAGCTCAGGTGGGGGCTGAGAATATCGATTTATATTATTTTACATCATGTCATGTTCATTCAGTTTATCTGAACAAACTGTACCAGCAAGTGGTGACAGATGTAGCAGAAGAGTCTATGAAAGCTGCTGTTGAACGTGTGAAGGAAAGCCCTCACCATGCTACAAGTGGAGAGGTTAGAGTGCCACATTAAAAAAAAAGTTTATTTTATATTTACTATAAAGTGGGTTATAACTGATGCACGTCACGATTCTACGTCAAACGCATACCACTCAACGGTACCTTGTCTGGCTGGAAGGTATGCACAAAAGTTCTAAATGCCCATGTTTATCAGCGTATCGTCCATTTCAGTACACACAGGATTGTTGGTATTTCCACTCTTTCCAGACAGCAGCACAGAGTTCGTCTTACCTCAAGTTATTGCCCAAGGTTTGCTCTTGTGTCCCAACTTTTTACATTTTCACGTTTTCTTTCTAACAAAGGGTTAAACATCACAGAGGTAGCCCATGGCTACCAGGCTACAATAAAGCAGTATGTACAACAACTCGGGATGGTCAATTCCTACGACACTTGGCATGGTAAGGTATCTATTGGTTTTCAGTGGTGAATTGATTGGAGTTATTGCAGGCACTAAGAATGTGGCGAAGCAGTTGCATCGTATCTGTGCCAGTATGGTCCGCACAAGGGATAGGACATGGTTCACTGAACTTTTTGATAAGGGTATGTACTTTCTGGACATATTGATTATACATGGAATATCTGGCTATTCAGCAAGGTGCACCAAGGTGCACTTGTATTGGTGCATGAGGAACTGTGGTGGCAACCCTGACTGTCTACGTGCAATGATTGTGAACATCAGCAAGCACTTTCAGGTTTGTATTTACATAGTGGGTGTGTGTGCATGTGTGTATGTTCTGTGTATGTGATGTGAATGTGTGTGATTGTGTGTCTTTTATGTGCATTAGTGCATTCCATATGTGATATGCGTCCCTGTCAACAGCCAGGTTACGTTCCACAAAGGAAGCCTCTCACTATGCCGGCAGCCATTAGTGCATATGAGGCTGCACTACGAAAAACCCTCATCTACAAAAAACGCTTAGGTCAGCCACAAAGGCTGCAGGCAGGCATCCAGTGGTACATTCAACCACAACCTTGTATAGATGAGTGTGTAGGAATGTGGTTGATCACTGGTACAATTGAACCACAGATGAGTAGGAATGTGGCTGATTCTGGCTTGTGTATGTCTACATAAACTGGCTTGTTTACTAATTGCATTGCTCTATATTACCTGTGTTACTTGTTTGACTAATTCGTTTTGCTGAATCGTGTGCCTGACAACATAACCTTACCTTTATTCTAGGAACGGCGCTAGGTTCGGAAGACCTCCTGCTAACAGCACGTGGAGATGTGGTTTTTGATTTCCAGTGAATGAGACCGCTGGAATCAGGGCTTTCAAAAGTTTTCTTTGTTTTGTTTTTTATTTTTGCACTGTATATTTACAATGTGTTACAACACAAGTATAACAAGCCGTGCACAGGCCCAACGCATACCGATCGAACCACTCATTTGGGTATATAAGAGATGCAAATTCCAAGGTATAGATAGGAACGATCGAAAGGCGATCGAAATCCAGTCATGCTAAATTTGGCACTAAGTTGCCCCAACCACAGTTTGTAGTTCTTTGTCATATGCGCACGTGAGAGTTGACCTTCGAGCCAAGCTCACCTTTGAAACTCCTCACAGAGCTTGTAACAGTGATCTCCAGTAAAAACTGAAACACAATGCAAGTCGGTTTCGAGAACAAATAAACGCGCGCGATCGAATACTAAGAAAGTACTTGATCTGCCCGTCATAACAACGTAAAAACGACGTAACCAGCAAGTGTGGGTGAGAACCCTATAAGAGCTTACAAAACTACGCCATTCTGAGAATGTTGAGCTCACGTGATTTCCGGTTGGATCCAAGCGCCTTTTATACGGGAGTTTGAGCACGGCCTGCGCCACTATTTACGTGGCGTCTCCTCCTTTAAGCAGCGTCGGGCCGGATCAGTACTTGGATGGGTGACCGCCTGGGAACATCCGGTGTTGTAGGCTTTTTTTTTTTGTTTTACCTGTATTTTTTATTGCTTTGCATTACTTGGATTCTACTTTTGTTCAGTTGTGCAAGCTTTGGTTCATTCATCCGGTGTTGTAGGCTTTTTTTTTGTTTTACCTGTATTTTTTATTGCTTTGCATTACTTGGATTGTAATTTTGCTCAGTTGTGAAAGCATTGGTTCATTTTTGTTGAACGACATTAACAATAGCATTGAATGCGTCGTGAAAGCGTCGAACTAAAACTGAGATTGCCTTTTCGCGAAAGTTTCTGTATAATCGACATGTAAATGTGGATTATATATAAACCTCGCAAGCATATTTCAGCGCCTACAACCAGACCATACTCAATGCTCCGACTCTGGTTTGAACAAAAAATAGTACCGAATGCGTCTTGTAAACCTCGAACACAATTTAAATGACAGTCTATTGATTGCTGTCGCGTACGTTTCAGTACAATCCACACTTCGGTATTCCTGAAATCCTTCACTCCGATCAAGGAAGGAACTTTGAGTGCACAATATTGAAGAAAACCTGCTTAGCATTCGGTATAGTCAAGTCACGAACAACTTCATACCATCCACAAGGAGATGGTATGGTGAAACGGTTTAACAGAACCTTGTTGCAGCTGTTAAGAGCCTATGTTCAGCAACAGTCTGATTGGGAAAGTCAGCTTCCACTCCTTCTATATGCTTACCGTACAGCTCGCCACACTTCCACTCACCCGAGCCCATTTGTACTACTAATGGGAAGAGAGCCTGTGCTGCCTATCACGCCATCGCTGGGGGGAGATGAAATGAAAGGTCATGATCCACATAGCTATGAACATACCCTGCAAGTCAGATTGGCTGTGTTAAGAGATCTGGTGGAGTGCCACATCGCACAGGAAGCACAGTGGCAAAAGAAGTCCTACGACAGCTCAACAAAATGCAGAACATTCAATGTTGGGGATGCTGTCTGGCTGCATGTACCAACAGCTGGCAAACTGGAGGCAAAGTGGGAAGGAGGATGGACAGTGAGGAGGGTACTCTCCCCGGTTAATGTTGATATCGAACACACAACAACAGCAAGGACTCGTGTGGTGCATGTAAATAGACTCCAGGCACGAATTGTACGAGAAGAAGTCGAGGCACAGGGTGACAAGTATGAAGAACATGGTGTTGCTGACTGGGAGGACCTCAAATTGAACATTTGATACTTCCACCACAGCAAGAACAGCCGGCTGCAGTACAGAGACGCTACCCGCAACGTATTAGGCACCCAGTGTTGAGGTACAACTGAAGCTTGGGGTCAAGCTTCAAGAGAGGGTGGGACGAATGTAATATTAATGAAGTCGGTCGGGGGACCTGCACTACAGTTAATACGCACTTGGCGGGACTGCACAGCCGCTACCAGAGAATGATCGGTGTTGTATGTATGGTATTCATGTTGTTGTTACGAGTTAAGAGTTATTACAAAGGTAATCAACACGTTGCACTTGTTATGCCAATACTTGACCTACATATAAATTGTTCTTAGTATGTCTTTATGAAGAAATCATGAGGCTGATGTCCACTATTGACAACAAAGGAAATTACAAACCATTTAAGTCCAATGTGGCGGCAATGGCATACCTATTAGCACATAGTCTACGGCCAATGGTTAGTTCTACACTACTTAAGATGGCATCATATCCTGTATTATTCACATATTACAGGGACATATAAACTTAGAGTTTGTATTCTATACTCTTGCATCCTTCTGTGCCATCTGTGTCATGGTGTATGAAGTTTCGAGTTCCAGGTTTGTCAGTCCAACTACAGTAAGCATTTGGAGTCTACTAATATCAAACTAATACATTTCTATATTCAGTACATAGCATTCAACCAGCAGTAACATTCCTTTTTATGTCAATGCAATTGACAATACTCTCAAGATGTCTTTAGCCAATCCTGATATAGCAAACAACCTTGTACGATATCCTATCATTTCATCTGAGTATAGGTATGGTGTACAAAACATGTTATTAGTACATAATGAATACATGTCATTTTAAATACCTAGGGAAATATACTATGGATAGCAATGGAAAACAGACAAACGATTTTTTGCTCCAATGGCACAGTCACCTATAAGGGATTGTGTTTTTGAATGACTTTGTCATTGTAATGAATGGTGGTGTTCGACACATTTATCATATACAGCAATTTCTGTGTCATATAAATTATACGCTTTCAAGCATATATAGTCACAATAATGTGTTTGTTTACAGGATGGCTGTGAGGGTGTGTTTGCAAATGCGCAGTTGTTGAAAAACCATCAGGATATCTTAAACTGCTATATCTTAGGCCCCATGCACAAAGTTTCTGTTCAAGATATTGAAATCATACTACCCTCAATTTCAGAGTGGGCTTCACGTACACACATCTATAAGTTTAAGGATGGTTCATTGCTGGATTCTCTTACGGAGGAAGTAAGTTAATTCGGGTTTAGTCTATTTATAATATTAATTTCATAGGAATACACAACATTGGCTTATGTTCATTCCATGTAGTTAAAGTCTATTGAGTATGCCAGTCATTATGATGCCGCTTATGGTTTAGACTGGATGACACAAGTGGGAACAAATCCAAAATATGGAACAAATTTGATTCCTGGTGTTTCCAGCTTGCTGGGCTGCCTAAGAAGGAAAATGCTAACCTGCAAAACATTCATTTCATGTGTAGTTCCAATAAAGCACCAGTGATGGAAAAGGCTAAGCTTTTGTTTCTAGCACTGAGGATGGCATTGTTCTTTTTGATGCTTTACTGCAGTATGATGTGAGCACCTATTTTGTGCTTCCTCTGTGACAATCCTCATGCTTCACAGTTGTGCAGTCACATGGCGGCTACCTCTAATATGTTCTGCAGAATATGCAATGTAAGGAATATGGGCATGTACATACTTTTTTTTCCACATGTTTTACATTGCTTTCCAAGGCTGATGTTAGGACCTCTACCTTCATATTGTTTGTAGCAGTAGACAAAAATGTACAACTCTATCTCAAATCCAGCGTATAAAATCTGCTTAGACAAAGATACAGAAGCAAGATCTGCGGGAACAGCATGGTATTACTGATGTTCTTCTTCACCTCCCAATGAATCTTCATAGGTATAGATATCATTCAGTATATTTATATCCTTATTTCTGCTAGATACTCCACTTGAAGTTTTACACACACTTCTTCTAGGACCATACATGCAAGTATCTTCTGCGGGCAACAATGGCTAAGTTGTCAAAAAACAACGCACTCAGCTGTCTGCTCTTTTGTCTGCATTTCCATCATCTGGCTTCACCAGTAGAATCTCAAGAAACATTGCAAAGTATTACAAGTCTTTTGTTGGTAGGAATTTTAAGGCACTGGCACAGATGGCTCTCTTCGTCCTTTCACCATTCCTGGCTCCTGCTGAGATTGAAGTGTGGCTAGCTTTATCAAAGGTAAGAACCTGAGCATTTATACAATATTTCCTAATTCTACTTCATGCAGGTGTTTAAATTCACTTACTGTGACAGAGTCAATCCAGAGAGTATGGGTTATCATGAAACCATTGTTCAGAATTTTGTTGCTACTACTGTAGTACACAGTATTTTCCTACTTTACGGAGGAAGTCCAAAATCCACTTGCTTCTTCATCTTCCTGAACATATGTGAATGCTTGTTCCGACATCTTGTTATAACACCGAAAGGTTTGTGGATTTCCATGTAAAATTTCTGCATTTATTTTAATTTTTATTCTAAGATGTGAGAGCTACAATTCGCTAATAAGATGCAGGAATATTTACAGTAACAGGCAAGCCCCTAGCAAAGATATTGCTAATAGCTTTGCGATTCGGAAGAGCATCAGGTTTGCATTTGCAGGAAGTAGCTATTCCCCTTCTGAAAGGTTTTCAAACCTTTTACAACTATTTACATATCCATGTATTTTTTACTTCTCAGGTGTGGAGATGATCTCATAGCACTTTATCACTCGATGGGAGTGCAACGCTATCTTGGAGGAACATCTGTGCAGCATGACAAGCCAATTCATCAACCTGGTACATTATGAAAGGTCAGTATATATATATATATGTAAGTTCTGCTCCTGCATTGATACTATTATCATTTTACAGCATGTGGGTTCTTCAGAGTTGGGGTCTATTGTGTTGAATGCTCCGGACCTGGGTAATACTACCTCATTATATGACCTCAAAGATTTCACTTTGCTATTGCCACCTGGTATAACCCTTTCAACTATTGGCCATTTTGCAAAGGCTGTCGTTGGGGCAGATGGCAAAGTTATCAATCTGTGTGACCATGTGGTTTACACTGTAGAGAAGCGATATTCAGTAATTTGTAATACTTGTTTACAATTGTTTTTATAAATTTCTCACTTCCAGCTAGAAACAGGAACTTTTTGTGGCTCATTTCAAGCCGAAATTGGAACCTTCTGTGTACATGGAGCCCATTGTGGGTGCCCAACAGAAACCTGTTTTCAACAGCTTCAATTGTCCTCTGCATTTGAGGACAAATGTAATTTGTCTTATTCCTGCAGCATGTCTGAAGCATGCAGTTCTGTTGCTCATCAGTGTGATTCACGCTGCGGATGGCTGGAAAAGGACCAACCTACAACCTAAAGGGAACTGATTAGTGTGAACACAACAGTGTTTGAACACAATTGGAACAATAACAAATATTACTTCAATGTATAAAACTTCTCAAATAACATATACAGCAATAATACTAAACATAGATTGTACACAGCACCACAGCAGGTAATGCACGCTATTACTACTATGTAAATGAGCACACACAAAATACACAACGACTATGTCTGAACAGCTGATTGTCGATCTATAGTTAAGCTGGGATGTCAGAGCCGACGCCATATGCTCGGGATAGCAGTGCCCTTGCATTTGCTCTGACTAGAACCAAGTTGAGCCTACCATACAGTGTTGAGGTGGCATGCGATTTGGAGCAATTTAGTCTAGCAGCCAGGCAAGAGGCAAGGCGTGAAAGATGTAAGCGTGCTTCTGCTCCCCAGCAACCATAAGTCTCAACAGCTAAAGGTATGCATGACCAGCCTAGCTCTGAGCACTTAACATCGTTGGAGGCATGCTTCCTTTGTTCGGAAACCCGGGCAGATGATCCTGCTGTCACACACGCTTCATTGAGGATGCTTTGATTAAGCGGTGATGCAACAGTGAGATCAAAAGCTGCAGGTTTCCCCAGATCCCAATTTGGCACTAGGACATCAGCTGGCCGGGTGCGCCGTTCATCATGCCCCAAACCACTTCCTACCTCCATTTGTCCACCAACACCAGCCTGTCTGCAGGATTCAAAAAAGGTATTCCTAAGTTGGTTGTGGCGTGACACTACATCCCCATTATATCTACATGTTAGGGGCGTGGTGACCTAAGGGATCTAATGACTGGGTTGAACAAGATGGGCACCTACTGCCACCAAACATGTCGATACCTAGCCACCATTTTAAGGCTGTTTGGAATTCAGCTGTGTCAAGGTGGAGGTTAAGACCTGGGGAGGGTATAACTGATAGCCAAGAAGCTGCAAGGTTTGATGAAGCAGACATTAAATGAGCCCTGTTTGGAATAGAGGAGGCATCAAAAAGCAACTGAAACTGCTTGTTCTCTATTTTAGTGGACAGCATCTTTTGGGTCGTTGGAGAATTAAGCAACTCATCAATAGAAATAGCCTCTGCCGGGGAAACACATGCATTGAAGTGGTCCAAGGATCGGAGAAGATGGTGACTAGTATTGGTAGCAAAGCCCGACATCGAAAAGGAAGACATGAATGCTGCTGATGAGTGTAATGATGCACTGTGAAGCCCCAGACCACCCCTGCTCAGACTTAGCTGGGCCTGCTGCCAAACTGAATCAGATGGGTCAATGCACATGCTATCTGAAAAAGTCTGGCGGACCTCCTCATCAAATAAGTGCAATCCTTCCAGTGTTACAGAAGGAGGGGTGCATCTGGCAATATGGACCATCCGACAGAAACCACCGCATTAGCGTAGCAACATCAGAGCAACTTGGGAGTCAACTGAATCTATGTTTTTTAGCAGTGCCAAAAACTTAGAGGCATGTGCACTTTTCTCCGCAATGGGCTTGGCACAAAAGATTGGGTCTCCTATTGGCACCCCTAAGATTTCAAAATTCAGTGCATTTGATATCTTCATCTCATCAGGAAAGCAGCTAAGGCCTTCTTTACTGAACAATTCACATTTGGAAGTATTGATAAAGAGACCCAGTGGAGGACCAAGCTGTTTAATAATGCTGATCTTGTAAAGCTGCCTGTTTTGGCCCAGTAATAACCCCATCATCCATGTACCAGGAGTGAAATGAAAGCTGTGAGCAAATTGAGTCCGCTGCAATAGCAGTAACCACCTTATGGAGAACCAAGCAAAAGAGTAAAGGTCCTAATGGGTCTCCCTGCTGGACTCCAGACTCCGATCTCAATGTACCCATGGCAGACAACAATAAGAGGTGATCACCATAACACCCAGCTGCCCATTGGAAGATCTCAGAAAAGTGTGCCCTGCATTCATCAAGGAGAGCTTGGCGAGAAACAAGATTAAAAGCATTCCGCAGGTCAATCTTCATCACTACGAAATCCTTGTCATTCACATGCTTTTCAATGCAAATGCGTAACCCATGTACAATCTTCTCAACCCCATATGGACAGGCAACACCCAATTGGTGAGGAGAGAAAAAATCAGATGCCTTCATCTTAGTGATCCGACATAGGCATTTGCCGACCAAACGTCTCAATGTTTCTCCTACAGCGATCGGACGAATATCTGGGGGGGAGCCAGGTTTGTCCTTTGAACGGGCAATGAGGTTACCACCTGCAAGGAACTTGGAGACCACTAAAGGAACCTTTCCAGATGCTAGAAGATTTACTATATCCTTAAGGGAAGAACAGATCGTTTTTTGTAATGTAACCTCAACAGTGTTCAGTAGATGCTGGATTCGCAATCCGGATGGTCCACACGCTGTTGCCTTTGGAAAGGACCTTAAGACGGACAAGATATTAAAATCTGGTGGAAGGATAGGGGGGTTGTCAGATGAGTCGCTTGGAGGGATTACAGGAGGTGCGGCATTTGGATGCTTTGTCTTCAACAATTGCCAGGTGGTGTCATTGTTGGGAGCAATTCCTGAAGAGTTCAAAACTTGGCAAGCCTTGCCATATAAGCCATTCTTTGCATGCCTGATGGCTGACTGGATGTTGTAGTCCGAACCTTTCGTATGGGTCTGGAATGCTTTGGATGATTCTTGTTGAGAAGCATGCTCCCAGAGGGTTAAGAAATGACCCTTTGACCACAGATCACACAGGTAGTTGATAGAGGGTGGTTTGTGGTGACGTCCTCTCCTTTTAGAAGATACCAGGACACACTTTGGAACAAAAAGAGCGTCAACCAAGATTCTTCATTGTTAGTGTGCAAAAGCAAAATATCTTGCAAAGTTGACGATAAGGTTTTTGCAAATGCTGGTCTTGCTTTGGCTGGAATATGGTGAATAGTACTACAATGTAAGTGGCACACTTCTTCAAAGGATGGAAGCTGGGCAGTTCTGTCATTAAATAGTGGAACATCCATTTGTGTATTTGTATTTGACCTAGGTGTAGCACATTACCTCTGATGAGACATGAGGTGTGTAGATGCCACCAGGTGCATGGTGACAGTGAGAACAGGTGACCATATTGTTCTCATGAAGCCAGTCATCAGGAACTGATCCAGGAAGGACGCCTTGTGTGTGTAGATTGAGGTGATTTTTCCACATTGAAGGGGCTACAAGTTCAGTACAGTCTTGCACAATACACTTCTTCCTGAGCTGTCTGTCAGGCTTTCCACCTCCTGGTTTTATATGGTTGTATCAATTGAATGGAGGAGATGCTGGAGATACGCTTAACTGGGAAGAGGTGTCCAGCACAGTAGGAAATTGGTGAGGAGTGGGGGAGTGTCTCCTGACAGAAGGACCAGCCACTTGAGAGGTTGTCTGTGGTGGTGGTGTAGCAATGGTGGTTGTTGTGGTGTCATTAGCACCGACTGTGGTTGTGCTGAAGGTAGTTGTGGTAAAGGGAGTGGATTGGTGAAAAGAGCTGGGGCGACGTGGATGGTGGTGTCTGCGGCTGCAAATTTAGAGGCATTACTGGCAGCTGCTGAGGATAGACAGGTGGGGGGCGTGTTTTTTTGCCCCCTCCAACATATGAAACGATGAAATAGATGCTGATTTGGATGTCTTCTGCGTTGAAATCGTGGAAGCCTTAGCGGTACGGTTACGTGCTACATCCGTGATTGATACCCCTGCTGAAGCCACTGACGAGTGATCAATGTATATTGTATGTCTAATTAGCACGGCTGTTTGTTCTCATTGAACGCGTGGAAACTAGGCCCTCCGCCCAATAATTTTGAAATCGATTTGCTGTCCCATAGCAACGAACCGGACAACCGATGCCCGTTGGAATGCGCTATACACCGAGCACACTGAGGACAATAAACACCTATAAGCCATACTATGGTTAAGAAACACCTCTGACCTTTCAGGGCATCAAATCACGTGGCCTTACCACACAAATAAAGGTTTCAGTTTGTGGCCTGAAGTAAGATACTTATTTCAGTGCGTACTGACCTAAATACGTTATGAAGACTTTAGTGGCTCTCGTGCACACTGATGGGCTAAAAGCAACTATACCTTTATGGTATTTAGATAGCGGTACTTGTTTCTACCAAAGGTGTGTGTCGACGAATTTTCTGAAGTGGGTGTTGTAAGCTTTTAAAATCGCCATTTTGGTTGGCTATTCCTCGCATACTTATTCATCGGAAGGGTCGTATGGAAAGGTAAAAATGGTATGTTTATATACCATGCATCATTTCTCTCTCCTCTCTCCTCTCCTCTCCCTCAACTCTCTCTCTCTCTCTCTCTCTCTCTCTCTCTCTCTCTCTCTCTCTCTC